>CM036767.1:23123137-23723137 GCA_020796225.1 Arion vulgaris
GGCTAACAGAGACACATACTTACATATATAATAAAACAAAGGGCTAACAGAGACACATACTTACATATATAATAGAACAAAGGGCTAACAGAGACACAGACTTACATATATAATAAAACAAAGGGCTAACAGAAACAACAACTGATAGGAACGGAAATAGTGAAATTCGAAAAAGACTACTTTCGTGACGACGGTTAATAAACATGAAATAATAGACATGAAACAAGTATTAGGGTCTCAGGATAAAAAAACAAGTTCAACATTAGTTTTACAACAGTACATCAGGAAGTAAGGATAGAGAAAAACCAAGAAAAGAATGGACAGATCTGATACCAGAATCATGTCAAAAAGCAAAAATAATTAATCCTACAACCCTCTAGAGCAGCACAAGAAAAAAACCCAGAAAACCGCAACATTGGACAACACAACGGTAGCAATGTGAGGACAGAAGAAGAAGAAGAAGAAGACGAAATGAGAATAAAAACTAGAACTTGCCTGGTTAACATTGTACATACTGTATAGAAACAACAGGATAGCTCCAATATACTGGAACACTTTTTCAACCATCATTAAATTTGACAAAGGTTGCAGAGAGGGAAATTCCGCGGCGTTGAATGCAGACGTCAAAGCCATCATCGATGAAAATTGCAATGCAGACGACGTTGTGATCTACACGGATGTATCGGTAGTTCGTCACGAAAAGTCTGCATGGGCCTTCTCTGCAAGCTCATGTGGCAGAATGGTCAAGGAAGCCAGTGGTGCATTCAGTATGACAAGCAGCATGACAATGGAGGTACTGGTGGGGACCAATGCACTACTCTGGCTAGAGTCACAAAACTACACTCATGCGTGCATTTTGAGTGACTCATTGAGTATGATCCGAAAGGTGGAGGCCGGTTCGGTGCGCAGGCAATGGACTGAATCACTGCAGGCGTCAACAATTTGCAGAATTACACTTGTCTTTGTTCCGGGGCACATGGGTGTCGTTGGCAATGAGAGAGCAGACAGGCTGGCTGGCACTGCGCTATATCAGACGGCCAGCCAATGGACAGAGCTGACATCGTGAACGCCCTCATAGAGCGTGGCCACAGAGAAGACCTTTATCTAAACCAATCCACGTCAACTACTAGATTGCGAGAACTGGGTTTGAAGATTGGTGTGGCATGAAAAGAACGGTACAACAGTTATACTAGTAGGCTCATCAATCAAAATAGAACTGGTACGGTCAGTCGCTGGACGCTGATGGAGATATTGCGAAGGAGATCGGAGCACCTATGGACATGTCCGGAGTGCAATGAAGATATTCCAAACTGAAACTGAAACTGAAACAGGATAGCTCTAACAGTCTCATAGTACTGTATTTTCTCAGGTTTAAGCTTACGGTCTTGTACTTTTGACGACGAACACGACTCGAAATCCAAATCTAGCTAATGAGCCCAATATTTTCACAGCAAATTACATGCCAGTGAGTTCATGCGTCACTTTTCTTATAATTATCAGCAGGATAATATCTAGATCTGTGGGCGTCTGTAGCTTAAGCGATAGTGAACTCGATCACAACCCAAGCGTACCTGGTTCAAACTCCGCGGTTGGCAAGTTTGGAAGCAAATTCGTATCCGTGTAATTGTTACGAACGGTAACAATAAACTTCGTTCAGAAAACAATGGCAAACTACTGAACGCATAAATGGTGCCTAGAAAATCAACGACTCGATTACTGTTGTTGATGGCTACCTCCTATAAAGTATATGCCAGGATTTTAAATTTTAATGTCTAGATCTGCTTTCACATTGCATACTTATCATCTTTTGGTTTCTTTATTGAACGGATGTCATTAGCTTTGACCAGACCCAGATGTGTTCAAATTCGCAAAGCAAATATGAAATGGCATGCATCCTGATGGTTCTGAAGATTGGATGATCAAATGCAATCCTCCTTATACTCCTCAATCATTCAATTCTGCTTGTACAGCGTGCGCTTGTATATTGTATGCAGAGATTCGACAATAACTTCAGTATCTGCATTCAACGCGACGTGGCTGAGAAATAGAGAGAGACTTCTTTTCTCAACCCTATCTCGTATCTTCCTACATACGGAAAAATATCTAGATGTTTCCACTAGGGAGCGAGCTAAGTGTCTTTGGAACTAGATACGAGCAGTTAATCTCTACACCACAGATAGAGAGCCCATTTAACTAGAACTAGATACGAGCAGTTAATCTCTACACCACAGATAGAGAGCTCATTTAACTAGAACTAGATACGAGCAGTTAATCTCTACACCACAGATAGAGAGCTCATTTAACTAGAACTAGATACGAGCAGTTAATCTCTACACCACAGATAGAGAGCTCATTTAACTAGAACTAGATACGAGCAGTTAATCTCTACACCACAGATAGAGAGCTCATTTAACTAGAACTAGATACGAGCAGTTAATCTCTACACCACAGATAGAGAGCTCATTTAACTAGAACTAGATACGAGCAGTTAATCTCTACACCACAGATAGAGAGCTCATTTAACTAGAACTAGATACGAGCAGTTAATCTCTACACCACAGATAGAGAGCTCATTTAACTAGAACTAGATACGAGCAGTTAATCTCTACACCACAGATAGAGAGCTCATTTAACTAGAACTAGATTCGAGCAGCTAATCTCTACACCACAGATAGAGAGCTCATTTAACTAGAACTAGATACGAGCAGTTAATCTCTACACCACAGATAGAGAGCTCATTTAACTAGAACTAGATACGAGCAGTTAATCTCTACACCACAGATAGATAGCTCATTTAACTAGAACTAGATTCGAGCAGCTAATCTCTACACCACAGATAGAGAGCTCATTTAACTAGAACTAGATACAAGCAGTTAATCTCTACACCACAGATAGAGAGCTCATTTAACTAGAACTAGATTCGAGCGGCTAATCTCTACACCACAGATAGAGAGCTCATTAAACTAGAACTAGATACGAGCAGTTAATCTCTACACCACAGATAGAGAGCTCATTTAACTAGAACTAGATACGAGCAGTTAATCTCTACACCACAGATAGAGAGATCATTTAACTAGAACTAGATATGAGCAGTTAATCTCTACACCACAGATAGAGAGCTCATTTAACTAGAACTAGATACGAGCAGCTAATCTCTACACCACAGATAGAGAGCTCATTTAACTAGAACTAGATACGAGCAGTTAATCTCTACACCACAGATAGAGAGCCCATTTAACTAGAACTAGATCGAGCAGCTAATCTTCACACCACAGAGAGAGAGCTATTTAACTAGAACTAGATACGAGCAGTTAATCTCTACACCACAGATAGAGAGCTCATTTAACTAGAACTAGATACGAGCAGTTAATCTCTACACCACAGATAGAGAGCTCATTTAACTAGAACTAGATTCGAGCAGTTAATCTCTACACCACAGATAGAGAGCTCATTTAACTAGAACTAGATACGAGCAGTTAATCTCTACACCACAGATAGAGAGCTCATTTAACTAGAACTAGATACGAGCAGTTAATCTCTACACCACAGATAGAGAGCTCATTTAACTAGAACTAGATACGAGCAGTTAATCTCTACACCACAGATAGAGAGCTCATTTAACTAGAACTAGATTCGAGCAGTTAATCTCTACACTACAGATAGAGAGCTCATTTAACTAGAACTAGATACGAGCAGTTAATCTCTACACCACAGATAGAGAGCTCATTTAACTAGAACTAGATACGAGCAGTTAATCTCTACACCACAGATAGAGAGCTCATTTAACTAGAACTAGATACGAGCAGTTAATCTCTACACCACAGATGAGACCATTTAACTAGAACTAGATTCGAGCAGTTAATCTCTACAGCACAGATAGAGAGCTCATTTAACTAGAACTAGATACGAGCAGTTAATCTCTACACCACAGATAGAGAGCTCATTTAACTAGAACTAGATACGAGCAGCTAATCTCTACACCACAGATAGAGAGCTCATTTAACTAGAACTAGATCGAGCAGCTTTAAACTCTACACCACAGATAGAGAGCTCATTTAACTAGAACTAGATACGAGCAGTTAATCTCTACACCACAGATAGAGAGCTCATTTAACTAGAACTAGATACGAGCAGTTAATCTCTACACCACAGATAGAGAGCTCATTTAACTAGAACTAGATACGAGCAGTTAATCTCTACACCACAGATAGAGAGCTCATTTAACTAGAACTAGATACGAGCAGTTAATCTCTACACACAGAAGAGAGCTCATTTAACTAGAACTAGATACGAGCAGTTAATCTCTACACCACAGAAGAGAGCTCATTTAACTAGAACTAGATACAGAGTTAATCTCTACACCCATGATAGAGAGCTCATTTAACTAGAACTAGATACAGAGCAGTTAATTCTACAAGAGTAGAGGTATTTAACTAGAACTAGATAGAGCTAGTTAATTTACACCAAGATAGAGAGCTTATTGAATAGAACTAGATAGAGCAGTTAATTCTACACCACAGATAGAGAGCTCATTTAACTAGAACTAGATACGAGCAGTTAATCTCTACACCACAGATAGACCCCATTTAACTAGAACTAGATTCGAGCAGTTAACTCACACTACAGATAGAGAGCTCATTTAACTAGAACTAGATACGAGCAGTTAATCTCTACAGCACAGATAGAGAGCTCATTTAACTAGAACTAGATACGAGCAGTTAATCTCTACACCACAGATAGAGAGCTCATTTAACTAGAACTAGATACGAGCAGTTAATCTCTACACCACAGATAGACCCCATTTAACTAGAACTAGATTCGAGCAGTTAATCTCTACAGCACAGATAGAGAGCTCATTTAACTAGAACTAGATACGAGCAGTTAATCTCTACAGCACAGATAGAGAGCTCATTTAACTAGAACTAGATACGAGCAGTTAATCTCTACACCACAGATAGAGAGCTCATTTAACTAGAACTAGATTCGAGCAGCTAATCTCTACACCACAGATAGAGAGCTCATTTAACTAGAACTAGATACGAGCAGTTAATCTCTACACCACAGATAGAGAGCTCATTTAACTAGAACTAGATACGAGCAGTTAATCTCTACACCACAGATAGAGAGCTCATTTAACTAGAACTAGATACGAGCAGTTAATCTCTACACCACAGATAGAGAGCTCATTTAACTAGAACTAGATACGAGCAGTTAATCTCTACACCACAGAGAGAGAGCTCATTTAACTAGAACTAGATACGAGCAGTTAATCTCTACACCACAGAGAGAGAGCTCATTTAACTAGAACTAGATACGAGCAGTTAATCTCTACACCACAGATAGAGAGCTCATTTAACTAGAACTAGATACGAGCAGTTAATCTCACACCACAGATAGAGAGCTCATTTAACTAGAACTAGATACGAGCAGTTAATCTCTACACCACAGATAGAGAGCTCATTTAACTAGAACTAGATTCGAGCAGCTAATCTCTACACTACAGATAGAGAGCTCATTTAACTAGAACTAGATACGAGCAGTTAATCTCTACACCACAGATAGAGAGCTCATTTAACTAGAACTAGATACGAGCAGCTAATCTCTACACCACAGATAGAGAGCTCATTTAACTAGAACTAGATACGAGCAGTTAATCTCTACACCACAGATAGAGAGCTCATTTAACTAGAACTAGATACGAGCAGTTAATCTCTACACCACAGATAGAGAGCTCATTTAACTAGAACTAGATACGAGCAGTTAATCTCTACACCACAGATAGAGAGCTCATTTAACTAGAACTAGATACGAGCAGTTAATCTCTACACCACAGATAGAGAGCTCATTTAACTAGAACTAGATTCGAGCAGCTAATCTCTACACTACAGATAGAGAGCTCATTTAACTAGAACTAGATACGAGCAGTTAATCTCTACACCACAGATAGAGAGCTCATTTAACTATATTCAATAGAATAGCTACAGTAGTAACCAGATATATATACCTCTCGTCGCCCGAGTGGTTACCGGGGCCCAAATTTGGGTGTAAGGAATAGAACCATTGTTACCTGCCACGCATGTCGTAAGAGGCGCCTAAGTAGGTTTAGTTGAAATCGGATGCACGTGACCTAAACATGTAGACGTCTATGCTTTTAGGGTTTACAAACCAATGTGCAACGTATACACGTTATTGGCAAAGATCAAACATTTCACAAAGAGTGATTAAAATTGGTCGTAAAAAACGAACGCAAAAGAAGAAGATATACCTCTCGTGATATTGTACGTTACATTGGGCATTCATGCACTTTCTCCATACCGCTCTGTACTGGAAAACTAGCTGTTCTATGGAATTAAACCCGATATTCCCAGCTCTCTCAGTCAAATTTGGTTCAGCGTTTCTCTAGGTCGTCGTTTCTTTCTTGAATCCTTTGCCTCCCACTTCAATGTTCTACTTTGTTAGCCTCCCACTTCAATGTTCTACTTTGTTAGCCTCCCACTTCAATGTTCTACTTTGCTAGCCTCCCATTTCAATGTTCTACTTGTTAGCCTCCACTTCAATGTTCTACTTTGTTAGCCTCCCACTTCAATGTTCTACTTTGTTAGCCTCCCACTTCAATGTTCTACTTTGTTAGCCTCCCACTTCAATGTTCTACTTTGTTAGCCTCCCACTTCAATGTTCTACTTTGTTAGCCTCACTTCAATGTTCTACTTGTAGCCTCCCACTTCAATGTTCTACTTTGTTAGCTACTGTCACTTGTTAGCCTCCCACTTCAATGTTCTACTGTTACTGCACTTGCCTACTCAATGTTCACTTTATTATTGCATTGGTATTCAACCAATAATTTCAAGTGGCAACTCTTCAAGTAACTAGGTTGTGTTGAATTCTAACATATTCCAAGTGACTTTCTACACCAGCTTGTATTGAATGTTGTCATGTATGAAGATTAACTCACTTCATTCACTTAAACCACTCAATAAACTTGCTAATGATCCTTGACTTGACATAACTATTGCAACAATGCAAGTATATAGCCAATTTTTAGACCATGTGGTAGCGCAGTAGCATAGTTGTGTGTGAACTTGCGTCTTAGGCGAGAAGTCTGGGTTCAATTCTACAATAGGCATGGAATATGTTTCGGATTGTAAAGGCTGTTTGGTCGGCATATTCTCATTTGGGTACTAGAAAAAGCGATGCGAATTAAATGCGACAAGTGTGTCGTTGACCACATTACCCATCGTGTGCCAAAGGTCAATGAAAGTATAGATATGATACCATATTCACCAATATACCTCGAGCTTTGACAAAAGATTCCTTTACTTTTTGTTACTTTTATACCATGTGACATATTGAATATAACGATGTTAGTCTGGTATAGTTTTGTCACATACTGCACACAATGCTCAACTTGAAGATCATCACGTCTGTATTCTCATCACGTCTGTATTCTCATCACGTCTGTAGTCTTATCACGTCTGTAGTCTTATCACGTCTGTAGTCTCATCACGTCTGTAGTCTTATCACGTCTGTAGTCTCATCACGCCCGAATGGTTACCGAGGCCCAGATTTGGGGTGTAAAGAATAGAACCACTGTTACCTGTCACACATGTCTTAAGAGGCGACTAAGGAGGTTTAGCTGAAATCGCATGCATATGTCCTAAACGTATAGAAGTCTATGCGTTTAGGGGCCTACCAAACCAATGTGCAACGTATACACGTTCTTGGCAAAGATCAAACATATCACAAAGAGTAATTAAAATTAGTCGTAAAGAACGAACGCAAAGAAGAAGAAGATCACGTCTGTAGTCTTATCACGTCTGTAGTCTTATACTTTCCAGAAATGTTCTGCTTTCTAATTACAATAACCATACACAGAATTTGGACCACAAACCTTTATTTCTCATGTCACCAATTGCCTAGCGCAGCAGACGAGCGTTTGTGAGAGCACAACAAGATAATTCAGTGTTTGCTTTTTGTTTGTTTATATATTTATACATTTATATATTTATATATACCCTAAATACTTGTTTACTGACTAGTTATATATATCATATTCATTTTTCTGCGGTTCTTTACCAGTGATTCTTTGAACAACTCATTCACTGGACAGCACATCTGATTTCTGGACGCTTTTATTTACTAGGATAGCGTCACTAGACCCATACCTGAGTTGCCTCTTACGACATGCTTTGTAGGTCACAGTGTTTCTGTTCTTTGCTCCCCTTGTGAGCCGGGTTGACTTCAATGTATTGGCTTTCTCAATATGAATTGGTATGTATCCGCAGGAATGACACGCCATCTATCGAAAATATGGCATGAAGCACGAGCTTCGTAGCTTCAGCAACAATCTTAGCGAACTCTAGAAAAAAGTGCACTTAAGGCATTTAGCTGCTAAGAACGTGTATAGAAGTGTTTCCCATTCACTGCTAAAGATACGTTAACACGTCTGTTATTATCGCTCCTCTGTGGACTAAGAACGTGTTAATACGTTATACATTTCTACTGTCAGTGCTATAGGCGTGCATTCGCGTTTGTTACCTAGAAACAAAGAGTAGCTATTTTTAGATCCTTCTTCGGAAAGTATGTAGCAGAGAAAGGGTTAACCACAGCCAACTCTAGATAACTAGGCCAGACAACTGACTGGGCAATCCCTGACCTAGATCAAAGAAGGGACTAAAAATATATATGTTTGATAGTGCACTGCAAGCTTTTTTTTCAATTTTACTCAATTATGTGAGTCTGTGGTTATTTATTGGTGAAAAATATTCATAATATTAATATTTCTTATTGTTAAACTTAACTCGTTATATAATATAACTTTGATTTAGCATTTTGTGTTGATTTTTAAATGAATTCGTCTATATACAACAATACTGGAATGCGAGGTCACGTGGTGTAGTTGTGATCCGATTTCCCATAAGTGTTGCCTGAGTCCGAAGGCCCATAAGTTTATAGTTGGCTCTGGTTATACCAAACGACACGGTCTGGATTGGAACCACGACCTTCAGAGAGTAAAGAAAACAGCTTCGTCAAAGGTACCTTGGAACTATTTAGGAACATATTCATTGAAGTGTAACGATGATGGTGCTATCAATCAATGAACTATTCAATGCATTGTGATCATGTGTAGTGTGTGTGTAGTGTGTGTGTATTTTGTATATGGATTTCTTATTGTGTTTCTTGATATGAAATCTCATTGTGTAGATTACATTGTTTGTTTGTTTGTGAGCTTCAGTCTAAAATAACCATTTTGAGACCAGTCAATAGATGTTTATAATTTCAGTCAGAAAGAGTAAGTGCGTTCTGGTGTTACTGTACATTCATGTATGTGTGCATGTGTGTTTGTGAGTGTGTTCAAGCGCGAGCTAGCATTTTGTCATTATTTTTATAACATGTATTGTTTATATTCTCCCCTTCCCCTACTCATCGGTTAACGAATCAGTGAAATGCCATAGAGAGTTCGTTCGCTTATCCAATAGCGACATAGAAGAGTTGCGGGTTCAAACCAAAACTAGACGATCCGGGCAAGAAATAAAGAAATTGACCTCCTACCTGCACAAACTAGCTGTGATGAGATCTGGTGACATATAATCCTCCTACCTGCACAAACTAGCTGTGATGAGATCTGGTGACATATAATTTCCAAGCCAATTGTACCGTAACCTGCATATTCACTATGATTCAAATGATCTCCCTCGTTGAGCTATCGGAATATTTGTCCAGAGACCCCTGATCTGAGTTCCTGGCTCTATCGTCGACGGACTGTAGAACAGAGGTCTAATGTGTTCAATTTGAGCACGTAAAAGAACCATTGACAGTTCAAAATCGAAAAGAGCAGGCTGGAAATCCGCTGTTCAGGCAACTTTTCATCACATGTAGATTCTTCTAAGAATGTATCTGAATCATCTTCAATGTCATGTAGGTCTTTAATTTTCATCAATGACCGACTGAGTGGGAGTGGCACTGGGAATATCAACATTAGATGTTTTATTAGTCTCAGTATTGATTGTAACAATACTCCGTTTACTAATGATACTATTAATATCAACATTAGATGTTTTATTAGTCTCAGTAATGATTGTAACAATAGTCCACTTACTAATGATACTATTACTATCAACATTAATATCAACATTAGATGTTTCATTAGTCTCAGTGTTGATTGTAACAATAGTCCACTTACTAATGATACTATTACTATCAACATTAATATCAACATTAGATGTTTCATTAGTCTCAGTGTTGATTGTAACAATAGTCCACTTACTAATGATACTATTACTATCAACATTAATATCAACATTAGATGTTTCATTAGTCTCAGTAATGATTGTAACAATAGTCCACTTACTAATGATACTATTACTATCAACATTAATATCAACATTAGATGTTTTATTAGTCTCAGTAATGATTGTAACAATAGTCCACTTACTAATGATACTATTACTATCAACATTAATATCAACATTAGATGTTTCATTAGTCTCAGTGTTGATCGTAACAATAGTCCGCTTACTAATGATACTATTACTATCAACATTAATATCAACATTATGTCCATCCTCAAATTTATCTAGATTTCATTCACTGATGCTGTTTTTCTCACTCACAAACCTATTTCAATGAAACTTGCGCTTCCCGTATCAGTTCAAATACTTTTTAATCACTTGACATAATTCAAAGTATCACTTTTTAAACACGATTTCTATCAAAAAAACTTTGACAAAAATATATTGACTCCACGCCTGGGTTATAGTTATAGTCATCTTATATTCTTTTACAAGATCATTCATTGTAATAGAACTTCAAGGGAGGTTCTCATTGTAATAGAACTTCAAGGGAGGTTCTCATTGTAATAGAGCTTCAAGGGAGGTTCTCATTGTAATAGAACTTCAAGGGAGGTTCTCATTGTAATAGAACTTCAAGGGAGGTTCTCATTGTAATAGAACTTCAAGGGAGGTTCTCATTGTAATAGAGCTTCAAGGGAGGTTCTCATTGTAATAGAACTTCAAGGGAGGTTCTCATTGTAATAGAACTTCAAGGGATGTTCTCATTGTAATAGAACTTCAAGGGAGGTTCTCATTGTAATAGAGCTTCAAGGGAGGTTCTCATTGTAATAGAACTTCAAGGGAGGTTCTCATTGTAATAGAACTTCAAGGGAGGTTCGCATTGTAATAGAACTTCAAGGGAGGTTCGCATTGTAATAGAACTTCAAGGGAGGTTCTCATTGTAATAGAACTTCAAGGGAGGTTCTCATTGTAATAGAACTTCAAGGGAGGTTCGCATTGTAATAGAACTTCAAGGGAGGTTCGCATTGTAATAGAACTTCAAGGGAGGTTCGCATTGTAATAGAACTTCAAGGGAGGTTCGCATTGTAATAGAACTTCAAGGGAGGTTCGCATTGTAATAGAACTTCAAGGGAGGTTCGCATTGTAATAGAACTTCAAGGGAGGTTCTCATTGTAATAGAACTTCAAGGGAGGTTCGCATTGTAATAGAACTTCAAGGGAGGTTCGCATTGTAATAGAACTTCAAGGGAGGTTCGCATTGTAATAGAACTTCAAGGGAGGTTCTCATTTTACCTAACAGATATGTCTTGGTAAACTCACTTTTGTCCGTAATAAAACTTGTTTTTCCTGGTCCCGTACAAGGAAGACTTCATTTATACTCTTTAATTAATGAATCATGTAACTCCACAACTATTTATAAGGCGGGAGAGACACCCAGAAATAGGGTTATATTTGTTTAAAATTCACAGATACAAAACTATCAAACATATTGTCCTACAATTTGGCCACCTGTTGCAAACGGCATCGTTTTCGATGATAAACAACGATTAGTGTATGCACTGTAGGTAGTTATTCAAAAAGAATTAATTTTCTTAAAAATATTTTGTAAAAACCCCACTTCATCGTGCAGTGGATTTCAAAAACATATGAAGTGCTAAGAATGCCAAACTTGCATATGATGTACATATCACCCATAGCTATAGCGTGAACCTCCAGAAAATGTCTAACTCAATTGGTTTTGTAGATATGGATTTTGCAATGTAACCCTTCCAAATAAAAAAAAAATTTCAAATTAGAAAAGCAATATCTCTTCTTATATACAGTTTAGACAAAAAGTGGAGGTTCACGCTATAATCATGGGTGATATGTACATCATATGCCAGTTTGGTATTCTTTGCACTTCTTAAATTTGTGAAATCCACTGCCCGATGAAGTGGGGTTTTTTACAATATATTTTTAAGAAAATTAATTCTTTTTTTAAATAACTACCTACAGTGCATACACTAATCGTTGTTTATCATCGAAAATGATGCCGTTTGCAACAGGTGGCCAAATTGTAGGACAATATGTTTGATAGTTTTTTTCTGTGAATTTTAAAAAATACAACCCTATTTCTGGGTGGGTCTCCCGCCTTTTAACCAATTTTAAAAATATTACAAGAAATGCCTACACAATTGATTAACTTTTAACCTTAGATACCAAGTATGTCATGAAATTAAAGAATTGTATTTTGTCGGTATTTCCTGTTCAAACCTCCGCCTTAAGATGTTAATATAAGTTTTGAGTGATGTATCTTTATATTTGCAGAATAGAAATATATGAAGGTTTCTGTCATACGAGTACTTGCATCAGTCCTGAAATTTATTTGATTGGTAGACGTTATATTTTCAAAATCATTTATGAATTATTTTGCATGCAATAGCTTCTGCTTCTTCTACAATCTCCCGCTGTGAATTAGGGCGTAAGTCATGACGCCTGGTATCGCGCCTCTGACTGATTATTGCGTGATGTCTGCTTACCATTTGACTGGTATCCCTCGCCATACAGGAGAACATTCACCGTCTTCAGAAGTAAAACATGCAGTAGGTTTCTAGCATATTCTTATTTGAAGCTGCGAAGTGTCTGTTACGATTGCACTTGAACATGTGATCTACTTTTTAGCATCCGTCTCCGATAAGACTAGGAACTGGACTACACCTACAATGAGATCATAGATCCATGAAGAACATAACGGGACCGCTCAATGAGGAAGCGAACCAAGCACTTATGTAGGTAGTGAAGAGCACCTTACTTTTCGTCACACCGACCTACTCTAGTAAAAGTAACTAGTCACACCGACCTACTCTAGTAAAAGTAACTAGTCACACCGACCTACTCTAGTAAAAGTAACTAGTCACACCGACCTACTCTAGTAAAAGTAACTAGTCACACCGACCTACTCTAGTAAAAGTAACTAGTCACACCGACCTACTCTAGTAAAAGTAACTAGTCACACCGACCTACTCTAGTAAAAGTAACTAGTCACACCGACCTACTCTAGTAAAAGTAACTAGTCACACCGACCTACTCTAGTAAAAGTAACTAGTCACACCGACCTACTCTAGTAAAAGTAACTAGTCTTTATGAGTGGGTGTCTGTAGCTTATGTGGTAGTGAGCTCGATCATGGGTGTCGTTGGCAATGAGAGAGCACATGGGTCTATTCCCAGGTGGAAGATGTAGTTGGCTGTCCTCTCTTGCCGTTAAGCGTAGGGATGGGAGTTTTAATTTGAGTTCTAGGGCTAGATGAGTCGCCCTTGTTGTGTAGTATCGGTGTTTATGTAGTGTGGTCTTGATATTGTCTATCCATCTTTTCTTGGTCTTTCCTTAGCTCTAGTACCCGATCTCTTTTATTGTATGCTGTTATTGGTGGTTGGTTGTATTTCATTCTCATTAAATGTCCAAACCACTGCATTTGTTGTAATTCGATGTATTCGATGCACAAAGCTATGCCCACTCTGCCTCTGATGTCCTCATTTCGTAGTCTGTCTTTCCTGGTGACTCCCATTGCCTTCCTCAAGCATTTCATTTCACAAGTGGTGAGCTTTCTGTGGTGTGTTGCTGTAAGAGACCAAGTTTGACACTGGTAACAAAGTGTTGGTAGGAAAATACTCTTTATCATCTGTCTTTTCACTTCCATCTTGATCTTTGGATGTTGTAGTAATGGTGCCAGCTGGTAGGCCACTGCATTTGATTTTGACACCTTGTCTCTATTTCTCTATCGAGTTTTCCGTCCTCTGTGAAAATGCTGCCTTAATATTTGAATTCAGAAACTTGCTTTACTCTGGTGTTATCTATTTGTATGTTTGTTTGGCTTGGTGTTCTGCTGATTTTCATGGTCTCCGTCTTTTGTTTGTTGATTTTCATGTTGTACTTTCTACACGCTATTAGCAATGAATTCATGTGATGTTGTAGCTGATCTTCATCTTCATAGATTAAACTTTGGTGTTCCGCAAAAGCAATTCGTTGATTTGGTTGTTTAATTGGTCGTCGTGATCATTGTTTATGTTTATAAGGTCTTTTTCGCACTGTGCCTTTTTCACTATTTTGTCTATATATATATATATATGTTGTAGAGAAGAGAGCACACAACCCTGTCTTCTGTCTATATATATGTTGTAGAGAAGAGGTGAGAGCACACAACCCTGTCTTCTGTCTATATATATGTTGTAGAGAAGAGGTGAGAGCACACAACCCTGTCTTCTGTCTATATATATGTTGTAGAGAAGAGAGCACACAACCCTGTCTTCTGTCTATATATATGTTGTAGAGAAGAGAGCACACAACCCTGTCTTCTGTCTATATATATGTTGTAGAGAAGAGGTGAGAGCACACAACCCTGTCTTCTGTCTATATATATGTTGTAGAGAAGAGGTGAGAGCACACAACCCTGTCTTCTGTCTATATATGTTGAAGAGAAGAGGTGAGAGCACACAACCCTGTCTTCTGTCTATATATATGTTGTAGAGAAGAGGTGAGAGCACACAACCCTGTCTTCTGTCTATATATATGTTGAAGAGAAGAGGTGAGAGCACACAACCCTGTCTTACTCCTGATTTTATTTCGAATGAGTCTGTCATTCCGTCTGTTGTTCTTACCACACTGTGGCTATTTGTGTATATTGGTCTGATATTGTCTAGCAGTTGTCCCTTAATCCCATAGTTTTCTAGTGTTTCCCATAGAATACTTCTATCTATTCTGTCAAATGCTTTTTCTTGATCGATGAATAATAAGTGTAGCTCTTTATTATATTCTATTGCTTTTTCACTCAGTTGTCTCAGATGGAATAGAGCGTCTGTGCATCCCACTCTTCTTCTAAATCCAAACTGAGAGGGGCTTATTTGTGGGTCAGCGTTGTGTCTTATGCGCTGTTCTAATATTTTTGCGTATATTTTACCAGTGTGGCTTAATAGTGAAATGCCTCTGTATGTTTCGCATTCTCTTTTATTGCCTTTATTTTTCCATAATGGAACTATTACTGATTTTTGCCAGTCATCTGGAACTTTTCTTTCTGTCCAAGCTGTTGTGAACATTCTATTTAATCATTTCACACCTATTTCTTTGCATGCTTTAATTGCTTCATTGGGTATGCCATCTGCACCTGGTGATTTGTTGTTCGGGCTGTTCTTTATTGCTGTTTCAATTTCTTAGATCAATATATATGATTCTATTTCTTCACTTTCCTTTGTTGTGTATATATATTTTCTGTTAATTTAGTAGGGTTGTAAAGTTCTTGAAAATATTCCTTCCATCTGGTCATTCTATTTTGTCTGTTGAGTAATGGTGTTTCTTCCTTACTGTTTATGATAGTGGTAGGGTTGTAGCTATCGTCTCTCATTGCCTTGACACTCTTAAAAATTCTCTCGGTTTTGTCCTACATAAGTCTGTTAGATGTTCTCCATATTTGCACCAAGAGTTGTCTTTCTCTTTCTTGACTATTCTTTTCACCTCTCTCCTGACTAGATGGTATTGTACATAGTCTTTATGGTTTTTAGGTTTCAACCATATTTGGAAGCATTGTTTCTTTCTTTGTATGCCTGCTTGTATCTCTTCTGTACCATGCTGTTTTTTGATGAGCTTTGGCTGATCCTCTTGTGCCACATACTTTTAGTAAATTGTTTGATATGGAGGTTTTAAATACTTCCCATTCCTTCTCGATGTTATCAATTCTTTTGGGTAAGGAGTTGTAGATCTGGTTCATTTCTTGATATAACTGGTTGTTTCTTCCTCCAAATTTTTAAAGTTTATAACAGGTTCTTTCCAATGTTTTGTTTTAGTTTTGTCTTTTGGTCTCAGCGATTGTCTTCTTTCAGTTACTACGACAGGTCGATGGTACATGGGTGCACATGGGTGTACATGGGTGCACATGGGTATCGTTGGCAATGAGAGAGCACATGGGTGTCGTTGGCAATGAGAGAGCACATGGGTGTCGTTGGCAATGAGAGAGCACATGGATGTCGTTGGCAATGAGAGAGTACATGGTTGTCATTGGCAATGAGAGAGCACATTAGTGTCGTTGGCAATGAGAGATCACATGGGTGTCGTTGGCAATGAGAGAGCACATGGGTGTCGTTGGCAATGAGAGATCACATGGGTGTCGTTGGCAATGAGAGAGTACATGGGTGTCGTTGGCAATGAGCTCGATCATGGGTGTCGTTGGCAATGAGCTCGATCATGGGTGTCGTTAGCAATGAGAGAGCAGACAGGCTGGCTGGCTCTGTCACCATATCAGGGGCTAGCCAAGGGGATAGAGCTGATACTTTGAACGCCCTCATAGAGTGTGGCCGCAAAGAAGATTTTTATTTAAACCAATCCACGTCAACTACTAGATTGCAGGAGCTGGACTTGAAGATTGGAGTAGCAAGAAAAGAACAGCATAACAAGTATATAAGTAGGTTTGTGAGCTGGGTTTGAAGATTGGAGTGGCAAGAAACGAACAGCATAACAGGTATATAAGTAAGTGCACTAATCGAAATTGAACTAGTACGGTCAGTCGCTGGACGTTGTTGGAGATAATGCGTAGAAGTTTGGACCACCTACGGGCATGTCCGGAGTGCAATGAAGATATTCCAAACTGAAACTGAAACTGAGCTCGATCACAACACAAGCATACTTGGTTCAAACTCCGCCGCCGGCATTTTCGAAGCATATTTATTATTGTGGATGTGTAAAAATGTTTTTAAAAAGTTAATTGCCAAGCCTTTACAGGACTTTGCGAATCAACCACAGCTTTTTAACGATGTTTGAGATTTTTCTAGACATTAATACGTTCAGTAGTTTGTCATTGCTTAGTGAACGGGTGGTGTCATCGTCCTTTTGTCCAAATCCACGCGAAACAATTTGCAACCAAACTGTCCGCAGCGTGATTCGAACTCAGAACGTCGGGGTTAATAGACCGAGTCACTATCCCCTAGGTCACAGTGTGTGGATGTGTACGAAAGGTAAAAATATACCTCACCGTTTATAAATCAATGTCAAACTACTGAAGGCATTGCCTAGAAAATAACAACTCGTTTACTGTGGCTGATGACGATGTCCTGTCAAGAATATGCCACGATTCTCATTTCAATCTTAATGCACAAGTATACAACTTAATCTTCTTCTTTTGTCGTCACACTGCTACAAGGTTGTTGCCCAGTGTCGTGGTTTTCTGTTTTTGTCTTGCGCTGTTCTGGTGGCTTGGGTGATTGCTATTTTTGCTCTTTCACAGTAAAAGTATACAATAAAGGATATAAAAGAAATGTAGAACATTATTTTATTATTTTCCTGACACAAGTACAGATAAATCAAGTACACAATACAGACTTCATGAAACTACTCAAGTATTGATATTGATATGTTTACATAGAATGACAAATCTAATCACAACGACATATTTCACTGGAAGAATATTTACACACGCACGCACGCACGCGCACACACACGCACACACAAAGAATACCACTAGAAACTTGGATTAGAAACAATATCAACGTAACAAAATAAGTATGATTTCTGTTTTATTTTGGTATTAGATTGTTGTATTACACTGTCTACCCCGATACTGAGTTATTGTTCACTTCTACACTGTCTACCCTGATACTGAGTTATTGTTCACTTCTACACTGTCTACCATGATACTGAGTTATTGTTCACTTCTACACTGTCTACCCCGATACTGATTTATTGTTCACTTCTACACTGTCTACGCCGATACTAAGTTATTGTTCACTTCTACACTGTCTACCCCGAAACTAAGTTATTGTTCACTTCTACACTGTCTACCCCGATACTGAGTTGTTGTTCACTTCTACACTGTCTACCCCGATACTGAGTTATTGTTCACTTCACACTGTCTACCCGATACTGAGTTATTGTTCACTTCTACACTGTCTACCCCGATACTGAGTTATTGTTCACTTCTACACGGTCTACCCCGATACTGAGTTATTGTTCACTTCTACACTGTCTACGCCGATACTAAGTTATTGTTCACTTCTACACTGTCTACCCGATACTAAGTTATTGTTCACTTCTACACTGTCTACCCCGATACTGAGTTATTGTTCACTTCTACACTGTCTACGCCGATACTGAGTTATTGTTCACTTCTACACTGTCTACCATGATACTGAGTTATTGTTCACTTCTACACTGTCTACCCCGATACTGAGTTATTGTTCACTTCTACACTATCTACCCCGATACTAAGTTATTGTTCACATCTACACTGTCTACCCCGAAACTGAGTTATTGTTCACTTCTACACTGTCTACCCCGATACTGAGTTATTGTTCACTTCTACACTGTCTACCCGATACTGAGTTATTGTTCACTTCTACACTGTCTACCCCGATACTAAGTTAATGTTCACTTCTACACTGTCGACCCCGATACTGAGTTATTGTTCACTTCTACACTGTCTACCATGATACTGAGTTATTGTTCACTTCTACACTGTCTACCCCGATACTAAGTTATTGTTCACTTCTACACTGTCTACCCTGATACTAAGTTATTGTTCACTTCTACACTGTCTACCCTGATACTAAGTTATTGTTCACTTCTACACTGTCTACCCTGATACTAAGTTATTGTTCACTTCTACACTGTCTACCCTGATACTAAGTTATTGTTCACTTCTACACTGTCTACCCTGATACTAAGTTATTGTTCACTTCTACACTGTCTACCCTGATACTGAGTTGTTGTTCACTTCTACACTGTCTACCATGATACTGAGTTATTGTTCACTTCTACACTGTCTACCCCGATACTGAGTTATTGTTCAATTCTACACTGTCTACCCCGATACTGAGTTATTGTTCACTTCTACACTGTCTACCCGATACTAAGTTATTGTTCACTTCTACACTGTCTACCCCGATACTAAGTTATTGTTCACTTCTACACTGTCTACCCCGATACTAAGTTATTGTTCACTTCTACACTGTCTACCATGATACTGAGTTATTGTTCACTTCTACACTGTCTACCCCGATACTAAGTTATTGTTCACTTCTACACTGTCTACCCCGATACTAAGTTATTGTTCACTTCTACACTGTCTACCCCGATACTAAGTTATTGTTCGCTTCTACACTGTCTACCCGATACTAAGTTATTGTTCACTTCTACACTGTCTACCCCGATACTAAGTTTTTGTTCACTTCTACACTGTCTACCCCGATACTAAGTTATTGTTCACTTCTACACTGTCTACCCCGATACTAAGTTATTGTTCACTTCTACACTGTCTACCCCGATACTAAGTTATTGTTCGCTTCTACACTGTCTACCCCGATACTAAGTTATTGTTCACTTCTACACTGTCTACCCCGATACTAAGTTTTTGTTCACTTCTACACTGTCTACCATGATACTGAGTTATTGTTCACTTCTACACTGTCTACCCTGATACTGAGTTATTGTTCACTTCTACACTGTCTACCCTGATACTGAGTTATTGTTCACTTCTACACTGTCTACCATGATACTGAGTTATTGTTCACTTCTACACTGTCTACCCCGATACTAAGTTATTGTTCACTTCTACACTGTCTACCCCGATACTAAGTTATTGTTCACTTCTACACTGTCTACCATGATACTGAGTTATTGTTCACTTCTACACTGTCTACCCCGATACTGAGTTATTGTTCACTTCTACACTGTCTACCCGATACTGAGTTATTGTTCACTTCTACACTGTCTACCCTGATACTGAGTTAGAGTTGGCTTCTACACTGTCTACCTGATACTAAGTTATTGTTCACTTCTACACTGTCTACCCGATACTGAGTTATTGTTCACTTCTACACTGTCTACCCGATACTAAGTTATTGTTCACTTCTACACTGTCTACCCCTGATACTGAGTTATTGTTCACTTCTACACTGTCTACCCCGATACTGAGTTAGAGTTGGCTTCTACACTGTCTACCCCGATACTAAGTTGGAGTTGGCTTCTACACTGTCTACCCCGATACTAAGTTAGAGTTGGCTACTACACTGATCCCGCTAGTTAAACTCTCAACTCGTGTTCCGAAGGTCGTGAGTTCGAATACGAACGGCGACGCCCTGTTCACGAGTGTATTTTTTCCACTGACCCCTAGGATGGTTGCCGGAGCTACGGAGTTGGTGCTTTGTGCAATGCTCTCGACAGATGGCGTGCTAATTATGCATAGAGGGACCGAGCGATAAGGGGTAAAACCCAGTGCATTTAAGTCAATCCTCCAGCATTGCACACTTTAGACTGTGCTTGAGTCCAGTGTCTACACTGACACTGTTGTTATCTTCTGTATTTCTCTTGTCTATCTCGTATGGGCTTCAATGCTGGACTTCTGCATATTTTGCTTTCATTCTGACAATCGTGGCATATCCTTTACAAGACGTAGCCACCAACCACAGTAAAAGATTCGTTGATTTTTCTAGGCACCACTTATACGTTCAGTTGTTTGCCATTGCTTTCTGAACGGTGAGGTCTATTTTTACCTTCTGTAACAATCCCACGGAAACGAATTTGCTTCCAAACTTGCCCACCGCGGAGTTTGAACCAGGTAGGCTTGAGTTGTGATTGAACTCACTACCACTTGAGCTTAGGTGCTCTCATTTTATTCATTCTAGAATCCCATTAGTCCATCCTTGACTTCGTCTTCCTCTCACCATTCGTCGTGATGCTCTGATGTAGAATGATGTATCTGAAGTGTGACTTGATTACATTTTTGCTAGGTGGCCACAACATTTAATTATAGGTTTTTCGTTTAATTCAAGCATGGTCTTCTTTCAAACTTCTCTCTGACACATGGTGTTGATGTGATTCTGTCTATGCACATGGTGTTGATGTGATTCTGTCTATGCACATGGTGTTGGTGTGACTCTGTCTATGTGCATGGTGTTGGTGTGACTCTGCTTATGCGCACGGTGTTGGTGTGACTCTGTCTATGCGCATGGTGTTGATGTGACTCTGTCTATGCACATGGTGTTGGTGTGACTCTGTCTATGTGCATGGTGTTGGTGTGACTCTGTCTATGCGCATGGTGTTGGTGTGACTCTGTCTATGTGCATGGTGTTGGTGTGACTCTGTCTATGTGCACGGTGTTGGTGTGACTCTGTCTATGCGCATGGTGTTGGTGTGACTCTGTCTATGCACATGGTGTTGGTGTGACTCTGTCTATGCGCATGTTGTTGGTGTGACTCTGTCTATGCGCATGTTGTTGGTGTGACTCTGTCTATGTGCATGGTGTTGATGTGATTCTGTCTATGCGCATGTTGTTGGTGTGACTCTGTCTATGTGCATGGTGTTGGTGTGACTCTGCTTATGCGCACGGTGTTGGTGTGACTCTGTCTATGCGCATGGTGTTGGTGTGACTCTGTCTATGCGCATGGTGTTGGTGTGACCCTGCTTATGCGCATGGTGTTGGTGTGACTCTGCTTATGCGCACGGTGTTGGTGTGACTCTGTCTATGCGCATGGTGTTGGTGTGACTCTGTCTATGTGCATGGTGTTGGTGTGACTCTGTCTATGCGCATGGTGTTGGTGTGACTCTGCTTATGCGCATGGTGTTGGTGTGACTCTGCTTATGCGCATGGTGTTGATGTGACGATGTCTATGCGCATGGTGTTGGTGTGACTCTGTCTATGTGCATGGTGTTGATGTGACTCTGTCTATGCGCATGGTGTTGGTGTGACTGTCTATGCGCATGGTGTTGGTGTGACTCTGCTTATGCGCACGGTGTTGATGTGACTCTGTCTATGCGCATGGTGTTGATGTGACTCTGTCTATGCGCATGGTGTTGGTGTGACTCTGTCTATGCGCATGATGTGGTGTGACTCTATCTCTGTGTTCTGTGTTGCTGGGGACATTTCGAAGATATCCAATTTCACTGATGGTTTTTTTTAAATACCTAATTGTCCATGTTTGGTGGTGATAGCATAACATGAAAAAAAGCTTTGAATCATGTGTAGTTTATCTGGTAGGGAGATATTGAATTATCTGGATAGTGTTAGGATTAGTTGGTTGGTGAAAACATTTCTGACCTCTATCTTCTATTTCTTTGCTGAACATCTTCTGTAAATATGTTTCTCAATTATTAAAATTCTTACACTTGTATGAGTATAGTAACGTTGAAATGAGTGTTTGATGTTTGATGTTTTCTTGCTATACTCATTGCTTCAGTTATAACACAACGGAAAACAATAAAATTTGATCACAGTAACCAACAAATACCACATCAAATAAATTCGTACATGGAAACACATTTTGTGCGACATGATATATTGTTTTTTGATGTTTTCCAGCTCTGCCAGAAAGGTAGTCTGTTTCCTTTTATCTCTACCAGTCAGTGGAATTTCATGTTATGAATTATTGTATTGTGTTTCTTTAGATGATCAGTTTTGCATGATTTGTTGCCACCAAAGGGATTGACAAACTCATTGTACATTAAAAGAGATGATTCATCTTATTGTGACAGTAAAATCAATAATTTAGCTCATTGTGACATTTGGAGAGTTTATCAACTCGTGGTGACAGAGAGAGATGCTTCAGCTCATTGTGACATTGGGAGAGTTTATCTAACTCGTGGTGACAGAGAGACGATTTATATTATGGTGACATTGAGAGTGATCATGGAGCTGATGATGGCAGTTAGATGTTTCAACTAATTGTGACACTGACACATTATTCAACTCGTTGTAACACTGAGACATTATTCAACTCGTTGTGACAATCAGATATTATTCAACTCGTTGTGACAATCAGATATTATTCAACTCGTTGTGACAATCAGATATTATTCAACTCGTTGTGACATATGTAATAGTGACAAGATGTGTCATTGGGATACGATATGTAATTCTACCAATGTAAGCAATATAAGCAATGTAAGCAATTGTGTGAATATGTAATTATCATCATGTCGCAGATATTTTGCACAATGTCTCTCTCATCTTCATCTTCTTCTTCTTCTTTGCGTTCGTTCTTTACCACCAAGAACATGTATACGTTGCACATTGGTTTGGTAGGCCCTTAAACGCATAGACCTCTACACATTTAGGACACATGCATCCGATTTCAACCAAACCTCCTTAGTTGCCTCTTACGACATGCGTGGCAGGTAACAGTGGTTCTATTCTTTACACCCCAAATTTGGGCCCCGGTAACCGCTCGGGCGTGTCTCTATCATCAAAAAAAACCCATTTGAAAAAATGAGTTTCTTGTAAGTTCTCCCATCTTTCATGCTCAAAGCTTCTTTAATATTATGCTGCACTGTCTCCGCTCCCACCTTCCAGTAAACAGGCCCTCCAATAAGAGCTAGCTGTGTATCCTTTACAGGACTTTGCGAATCAACCTCAGCTTTTAACACTGTTTGTGATTTTTCTAGGCATTATTACGTTTAGTAGTTTGTCATTGATTTCTGAACGGGTGGTGCCATCGTTCTTTTGTAAACATCCACGCGAAACAATTCGCAACCAAATTGTCCGCAGTGTGAATCGAACTCAGATCGTCGGGGTTAATAGACCGAGTCACTATCCCTTAAGCCACATACGCCACCAGGCCCTTCATTACTTTTCTCTAGAAATCACTGTGACTTCTAATATAAGCAATGTCTCTAGAAATCACTGTGACTTCTAATATAACCAATGTCTCTAGAAATCACTGTGACTTCTAATATAAGCAATGTCTCTAGAAATCACTGTGACTTCTAATATAAGCAATTTCTCTAGAAATCACTGTGACTTCTAATATAACCAAACTATTTCAGTGTCGGGAACATGATGTTGTTTCTTGATTAATGTTCTTGAAGTCCAGGTCTTGTTGGATGTCTATATTGTTCTTGAAGTCCAGGTCTTGTTGGATGTCTATATTGTTCTTTATTGTTCTTCTTCTTTGCTCTAGGTTATCTAAGATTATTTTCAGAATATGTAATTGATGCATTATATGTAATTACGATATGATGTTTAACTGTGGCAAGATGTGTAATTCTGACACATGTGTAATTGTGACACATGTGTAAACGTGACACATATTTAATTGTGACACATGTGTAATTGTGACACGCGTGTAATTGTGGCAGAATATACAGTTATTGTACGATGTATAATTAATCGAGTTGACTAATATTCAACTTCAGAAAAGACGTCTTTTTTCAACCGTAAAGCAAGATGGAAATGTTTGGATTTAATGTCTCCTACATGCCAAGCTAGTTTTTCAGCTGTCTTAACTGGATGTCAACCCTTGCCTCGTTAGACAGATGTATCTATTTTCAGGATCTTTCTCTTTAGCCTGTTACGCCCTTGGCGTTTAGGGCAGCAACAAACACACACCATTCTTCTCTGTTCATGGCCTTCCTCTGTATTGTGTTCCAGCTATGATTCATTTCTTTCTGTTCTTGCTCTATCGTTCTCCTCCAGGTTGTCTTGGGTCTTCCACGTTTTCGCCTACTCTCTGGAGTCCATCTCAGTGCAGTTTTCGTGTCAGAGCCAATTTCCCATGCGCATCACATGCCCGATCCATCTCCAGCGTCGTCTTCGAATGATGATGAATCAGTATCTAAGTTTTTATGTTACTTCTGATACAATACACATTCTTCTGAATCGAGGAGATTTTTAAAATTGATGATGATGTTGATGTTGATATTGATGACAGTTTAATAATAGTCTCGAGAGACACTGAATATAGCTTCCGTTGTGTGTTTTGTTTCTCCTCTATTCTTACAATTTATTTGTAAACAAGTTGTTTTAGTCTGGCTTCATTTTTTCTCAGATCCGTTTTCAGAGCCTGTCTTCAGCTGTATACGTCTTATGTATTCATATCAAACACCTTCAAGTTACCCTTGAACACGACATCGTAACAAAGGAAAGGTCCCAAGATCATTCTTTTGCCTGAAGTCGGCTTCCCGTAATGTCCGTCCGTCAATCGTGAGAGTCAGCTTCCCGTAAAGTTCGTCCGTTAATCATGCGAGTCAGCTTCCCATAAAGTTCGTCCGTCAATCATGCGAGTCAGCTTCCCGTAAAGTTCGTCCGTCAATCATGCGAGTCAGCTTCCCGTAAAGTTCGTCCGTCAATCATGCGAGTCAGCTTCCCGTAAAGTTCGTCCGGCAATCATGCGAGTCAGCTTCCCGTAAAGTTCGTCCGTCAATCATGCGAGTCAGCTTCCCGTAAAGTTCGTCCGGCAATCATACGAGTCAGCTTCCCGTAAAGTTCGTCCGGCAATCATGCGAGTCAGCTTCCCGTAAAGTTCGTCCGTCAATCATGCGAGTCAGCTTCCCGTAAAGTTCGTCCGGCAATCATACGAGTCAGCTTTCCGTAAAGTTCGTCCGTCAATCATGCGAGTCAGCTTCCCGTAAAGTTCGTCCGTCAATCATGCGAGTCAGCTTCCCGTAAAGTACGTCCGGCAATCATGCGAGTCAGCTTCCCGTAAAGTTCGTCCGGCAATCATACGAGTCAGCTTCCCGTAAAGTTCGTCCGGCAATCATGCGAGTCAGCTTCCCGTAAAGTTCGTCCGTCAATCATGCGAGTCAGCTTCCCGTAAAGTTCGTCCGGCAATCATACGAGTCAGCTTTCCGTAAAGTTCGTCCGTCAATCATGCGAGTCAGCTTCCCGTAAAGTTCGTCCGTCAATCATGCGAGTCAGCTTCCCGTAAAGTACGTCCGGCAATCATGCGAGTCAGCTTCCCGTAAAGTTCGTCCGGCAATCATACGAGTCAGCTTCCCGTAAAGTTCGTCCGGCAATCATACGAGTCAGCTTCCCGTAAAGTTCGTCCGGCAATCATACGAGTCAGGTGGCCATGTCATCATTTATAACAACAAAAAGACAAACAAAACAAACACTGATATAACTAAATAAACTATAGCTAAGTATTCAACAAATATAACAAGAAAGGGTGAGAGTAATTCCATATATCATTACTAGCACTAATTATAGTTCAAATATTGCGCCTTCAATTGAACAAAATTTTAGCCCCATCAACACAAAAACACTTAGAAAGTCAAATATTAAAACATAGTAAATATTAAAAAAAACATTCAGAAACAAAATAAATGCTAGAACTGGTGGCAAAGTGATTAGTTTTCTGGTCTCTCATTCGTATAGACAACGGTTTAAAATCATATGTTTTCAATTATTTTGTTACCAAAGGTGAATAACCTGATCATGATAATGGAGGTTACAGAGGCGTTGATGTGGTTGGCATCTGATAACTACACTTGTGTTTTCCTACTCAGTGACTCCCTATGTCGATTGTCTATTGACTTTCCCCAGGTGTATGATGGTTGTTCACTCTTGAAGTTAATTAAGCGTAGGAGTGGAAGCTTTAATTTGCGTTCCATGGCCAGATGTGTCGCCATTGTTGTGGTATATCCGTGTTTATTTAGTGTGGTCTTGACAATGTCTATCCATCCTTTTATTGGTCTTCCCTTGGCCTTAGTACCTGATCTGTTTTTATTGTATGCTATTATTGATGGCTGGCTGTATTCTATTTTCATTAAATGTACGAACCACTGCATTTGTTGTCTTTCAATGTATTCGGTGCATGGTGATTCGTAAAGTGGAAACAGGAATGGTGAGACGACGCAGGCTGTAGTTATTGACACAAACCGAGATCAGAGAAATCATCTTCTTGCCTGGTCACGCCTGTGTCTGGTTGAATGAACAAGCTGACAGATTTGCTGGTACGGCTCCAATATCAGAGGGCATTGTAACTGCTCGATATCACATTCTATCAGAGTCTATGAGAATATAGGATGTTAATCGCTGTGAATTCTACACGCTTGTATGTGTATAAGTATGTTCTAGGAGTTTCAGGGTTGTGAATCCCAGTCGCTGATCAGACTGAGAGAGATGGGTGTCGAGATTGGTACAGCACGAAATGGACAACCTACCAATGCGAAAAGATTGATTAATCGATATCGAACTGTCATATTGGACTACTGGAAGCTGATAGATTTGAATCGAAGCACATATGGACAGATGCGGTGTTCTATAATGATAGTCCTCATATAAATGATAACAAGTAACATGATCAGTCAACTAGAGATCCACAATCTAAATCAATCAATCAATCCAGCCAACTAGTAAACTTTAACTAGAAACTGTATTCGCATAACATACATCATCAATACATTTACAGATGACTATTTTAACTACTTTAAAACAACCACAATATCAATCAATAATTGAGGTTAAATACATAGTGCACATAGAAGTAACAACCTCAAGATCATTTTTACATACAAGTAACAACCTCAAGATCATTTTTACATACAAGTAACAACCTCAAGATCATTTTTTTTTTAAAGTGCTAAAATAATGAGTGAAGAACAACTACAACAGTGTATTATTATTAATAACATAACATTCAATCATCACAACTACAACAGTGTATCATTATTAATAACATAACATTCAATCATCACAACTACAACAGTGTATCATTATTAATAACATAACATTCAATCATAATTAAAATTCAATGTACATAAAAAAAACAGTAGTAGGATTAAACGATTTGAACATTTCTAGAAATTAGTTCAAGTAGTAGCATGTTCCTTGCGGAACGTCGCATTTATCACAGCCCGCCTAAAAAGCTCTCTGTCTTGCAAGTTCTCCTGCCTCTACCAGCGTCATGTTTAATTTTTCTTTGATATCCTGCTGCCACCTTCGTCTTGGTCGTCCCCTGCCTCGTTTTCCAGAAACCATGCCTTCCATTACCTTTCTCTCCAGACCACTGTGGCGTTTAATGTGGTCAAAATATTTCATCTTCCGGGACATGATAATATTTATGAGCCAATGCTCCTTGATATACAGCTCTTGTAGGATGTCTTTGTTTCTTCTCTTCTCTGTCCAAGATGTTCTAAGAACTTTTATATAGCATATTGTTTCAAAAGCTTCAATTTTGCTTTTTAATGTTTGTGTTGTGGTCCATGATTCGCATCCATATGTTGCCACAGGGAATATGCATGTTCTCAGAAGTCTTACTATGTTTCTTTGCTCATGTCGTGCCATAGTTTCTTTATGCTCACCAACCTCTGGAAAGCCATGGCTAGTCTATTTCTAACTTCTTTCGTACAATCTGCATTGTTGGTAATTATACAGCCAAGATATTCTAAATATGTGACGTGCTCAATGTCTTCATTATTGACGGTCATTTTGGGTTGAGATTTTGCTTTTTCGGTGGACATAATTTTAGTTTTCTTTATATTCAGAAAAAGGTTATGATCCGAGAAGAAATTAGTTAGCCATAGTGAATTTGCTGATATTAACTAACAGTTAAGGGGTATTGTGATATTTAAACCTGATTTTGTTGAGAATACATTATCATTGTATACATACAGTGATATATTCAAGATATTCAATCATACATAGGAAATATCTCAAACATCTTTATCATAAAAACTAGCAGTTATCAAATAAATAACATTTCACGTAGCTTTTTCAGACATTATGGTATGAAGTGCCTGTCATTTCATATTTCTATGCTGTAGTATGCAGGAGGTAGGAGGGCCGATTCCTTTACATATGGAACGTCGCGTGTGGGACTGAGCCCACAACTCTCTTGTGTCCGATCCAAATTTTGCAATACACTTATCCGTCCCAGGTTAGCAGTTATATGTACACCAAATAAATGAAATATATTTATATATTTGTTACAAGAGAGGTATAGTAAGTATCTCGGCTAGTCGGATGCCTGATAATTGCATCTCAAATATTGATGTATGGCGTGTGTGAAAGGGAGGAAATGAACAATTGGTGTACAGGACAAAAACGATTTAAAGACATTCTTAATATGTCACTAAAATGCTCCGAAACAGACATAATGTGCTGGGAATCCATTGCGCAAGATCGCCAAATATGGTGCTGTAACAATACAAGAGGAGCTCATATGGCTCAGAATCGCCGTAATGTTAAGTCGCAGAGAAAGCGAGTTGCGCGAAAAGACAAAACAACAGCCACATGTCTAGCCATGACCCCTGGCAACATATATTATCGGAGCAACGGTCTAACCTTGATCATGTATACCTGTGCTAGGAGATTGTGCTAGAGCAGCGTTTTCCAAAGTTAGCGGTACCGCCCCCAGTGGGCGCTGAAGCGTTCTAGGGGGGCGATAGTGGGTTCAGAAGAATTTGTGGGGTGGTCAGGCGATTAAAATAAAATATTTTCGTGATTTTACACCACCCATTTTACACCACCCATTTTACACCACCCATTTTACACCACCCATTTTACACCACCCATTTTACACCACCCATTTTACACCACCCATTTTACACCACCAATTTTACACCACCCATTTTACACCATCCATTTTACACCATCCATTTTACACCATCCATTTTACACCACCCATTTTACACCATCCATTTTACACCATCCATTTTACGATAAAATAATCATTTAAAATGTGAACTCTGTATTTTACGATTAAATAATCATTTAAAATGTGAACTCTGTATTTTACGATTAAATAATCATTTAAAATGTGAACTCTGCATTTTAATTCATCTCATGTCCGTTTTACACGACTCATTTTTAAAAATCAATTTTCTATTTCATGCAAAAATCATTTGAAAATTGACGATGAATTAAAGAAATATATATCAATTTTCTATGTCAAAGAGAAAATAGAAGATGTATATATGTGAGAAGGGAGCGATGGCAAGCTGTTATAATGTGGAGGGGGCGTTGGCAAACTGTTATAATTTAGTGGGGGTGTGGCGTTACAAAGTTTATGTTGTGCAAAGTAGGTGGTGGGCAGAAAAAGTTTGGGAATCTATGTGCTAGATAATAGTATTTTACAATCACCTCCTCGGACACCAGAGGTGCAGCACCACACGTCTGAGATTGTTGTCATCATTGTTTGCGATGAACACCTATTACTATGCGTAATGTGTCTAGCACAAAGATTCTGCTATGTACTATATACTATATTCCAGCATGTTGATGTCTTTATCTCGTTACTTTTGAGTATAACATTTCTGTGAGTTTCTTCAATCTTCTTGTTTTTTTCTTTCTTAAATTAACAATAACTAACCATGTTTCAAATTCTCAAATTAACAATAACTAACCATGTTTCAAATTCTCAAATTAACAATAACTAACCATGTTTCAAATTCTCAAATTAACAATAACTAACCATGTTTCAAATTCTCAAATTAACAATAACTAATCATGTTTCAAATTCTCAAATTAACAATAACTAACCATGTTTCAAATTCTCAAATTAACAATAACTAATCATGTTTCAGATTCTCAAATTAACAATAACTAATCATGTTTCAAATTCTCAAATTAACAATAACTAATCATGTTTCAAATTCTCAAATTAACAATAACTAACCATGTTTCAGATTCTCAAATTAACAATAACTAATCATGTTTCAGATTCTCAAATTAACAATAACTAATCATGTTTCAAATTCTCAAATTAACAATAACTAACCATGTTTCAGATTCTCAAATTAACAATAACTAACCATGTTTCAGATTCTCAAATTAACAATAACTAACCATGTTTCAGATTCTCAAAAATGAAATTCTCAAGCTGTTCCAATGACCATTTCTTTTTCATCTTCTTCTCCTTCTTCTTCTCTTCCACCAGTTACTTCTTTATAGAAATATTGAGAGGGAAACGTAGTGTCTTGTGTGTGCTTGTTCTAGAGAGGGAAACGTAGTGTCTTGTGTGTGCTTGTTCTAGAGAGGGAAACGTAGTGTCTTGTGTGTGCTTGTTCTAGAGAGGGAAACGTAGTGTCTTGTGTGTGCTTGTTCTAGAGAGGGAAAGGTAGTGTCTTGTGTGTGCTTGTTCTAATGCGCTTTAAGCTGTTATTCATTTTCTCAAGGCTGCTCATGATGCCGTCGATCCATCTTTGCATGGTCTCCTATTGCTCTGTACTCGTTATACTTTGTCAGTGTTGCTGTCTCTGGTAAACGATACCAGGGCATTCTTGTCAGTTGTCCAAACCAATTAATCTGTTATTCTTTTAATGAATTCCATGACTGGTTTCATATCCAGTCCTCTACTGATTTCTTCCTTTCTAATCTGTATCTTCTGATTTCTTCCTTTCTAATCTGTATCTTCTGATTTCTTCCTTTCTAATCTGTATCTTCTGATTTCTTCCTTTCTAATCTGTATCTTCTGATTTCTTCCTTTCTAACCTGTATCTTCTGATTTCTTCCTTTCTAATCTGTATCTTCTGATTTCTTCCTTTCTAATGTGTATCTTCTGATTTCTTCCTTTCTAATCTGTATCTTCTGATTTCTTCCTTTCTAATCTGTATCTTCTGATTTCTTCCTTTCCAATGTGTATCTTCTGATTTCTTCCTTTCTAATCTGTATCTTCTGATTTCTTCCTTTCTAATGTGTATCTTCTGATTTCTTCCTTTCTAATCTGTATCTTCTGATTTCTTCCTTTCTAATGTGTATCTTCTGATTTCTTCCTTTCTAATCTGTATCTTCTGATTTCTTCCTTTCTAATGTGTATCTTCTGATTTTTTCCTTTCTAATGTGTATCTTCTGATTTCTTCCTTTCTAATCTGTATCTTCTGATTTCTTCCTTTCTAATGTGTATCTTCTGATTTCTTCCTTTCTAATCTGTATCTTCTGATTTCTTCCTTTCTAATCTGTATCTTCTGATTTCTTCCTTTCTAATGTGTATCTTCTGATTTCTTCCTTTCTAATCTGTATCTTCTGATTTCTTCCTTTCTAATCTGTATCTTCTGATTTCTTCCTTTCTAATGTGTATCTTCTGATTTCTTCCTTTCTAATGTGTATCTTCTGATTTCTTCCTTTCTAATGTGTATCTTCTGATTTCTTCCTTTCTAATCTGTATCTTCTGATTTCTTCCTTTCTAATGTGTATCTTCTGATTTCTTCCTTTCTAATCTGTATCTTCTGATTTCTTCCTTTCTAATCTGTATCTTCTGATTTCTTCCTTTCTAATGTGTATCTTCTGATTTCTTCCTTTCTAATCTGTATCTTCTGATTTCTTCCTTTCTAATCTGTATCTTCTGATTTCTTCCTTTCTAATGTGTATCTTCTGATTTCTTCCTTTCTAATCTGTATCTACTGATTTCTTCCTTTCTAATCTGTATCTTCTGATTTCTTCCTTTCTAATGTGTATCTTCTGATTTCTTCCTTTCTAATCTGTATCTTCTGAATATATCAAATGATATCATCCAATATATATATATTTATATCATGACCATTTCTGATTAGATAATATTATACATTTGAAGTTGGCATCATTTTGTTAATAGTCTTCTTTAACAGATAGCCATAGGCGGATCCAGATTTGACATAGTTTATACATCAATACTAATGGTGTCTAGTCGCTGTATCTTCTTCTTCTTCTTCTTCTTTGCGTTCGTTCTTTACGATCAATTTTAATCACTCTTTGTGATATATTTGATCTTTGTCAAGAATGTGTATACGTTGCACATTGGTTTGATATATGATAGGCCCCTAAACGCATAGACTTGTACATGTTTAGGACAGGTGCATCCGATTTCAGCCTAACCTCCTTAGTCGCCTCTTACGACATGCGTGACAGGTAACAGTGGTTCTATTCTTTACACCTCAACTTTGCGTCCCGGTAACCGCTCGCGCGAGTACGCTGTATAATATGGTTAAACTATCAGGGAATCTAAACAAACTTAACATTGTTTTGTGAACATCAACGACTCGATTTATTGATTGAAAAATAGTACCATCATCACTGCACTTTGGTGAATAACCATGTGAGCTTCGATCTCTTTATTATACAATAATGTCTCAGCGGCAGTGCCTGAACTTTGTAGCACCGGTGAGAGTTCTCGAGGAAATTTTGATGATGATTAAACGAATGTAGTAAAAGTATTTCACTCTTTTTAATGAATTGTTGCAGGGCCACGGTTTTGTAGCCCACTTGTATCGTGTTCTCAACTGCCAAGTGTTCTTTTACAACTCAACACGGAACATACCTTTTACAACTCAACACGGAACATACCTTTTACAACTCAACACGGAACATACCTTTTATTGTCCGTTTGTGACAGAACTAGAAACATTAAATTATTTTTAAAAAAAGAAATCACATTTTTTTAGAAATAGAAAATTAGAACCAAGATATATTTCAAAGTCATCACACTCAAAGATTATCACTTTCAAAGTTATCATACTCAAAGATTATCACTTTCAAAGTTATCACACTCAAAGATTATCACTTTCAAAGTTATCACACTCAAAGATTATCACTTTCAAAGAATATATATTCATGATGCCATTTCTTTCACATTTGATCTAGAACTAAGTTACAAGTACAAAAAACGCTGGTGCAGGTTAGGACAAACTTTGAGAAAACCTGAGCGAATATAACAAGAAGGGTCATGTTCGGCAACCCGCAGTGACAGCAAAAGAGGGGGAAGCCGAAAAATACAAGGATACGAGATTTGGAGGCAAAGACCAACAATATAAAGAAGAGCTGGATGGAGATGCAGGAAATAGCTAGAGATAGGAACACTTGGAATGAGTTGGTTGAGGGTCTATGCCCAAGTCCGGGTTACAACGGCAGAGAAAGAGAGAGAGAGAGAAATTAAAAGTATGTAAATATATTGATTGCAAAAACATAATGTTGCTTTAGAGAAATCATTTCTTTCATGTGTAAAGTTCATCAAGTAAGCAAAAACATAATGTTGCTTTAGAGAAATCATTTCTTCTATGTGTAAAGTTCATCAAGTAAGTCATGTATATGCTGATCAGAAACATATAAATGTCTTAATGTTTCCATAGGAAATATATTTTGAGTGGATATATTTGAGAAGACCATCATGGAAGGAGGCATACCGGCAAAGAGAAGAAGAGGAAGACCACGAAGAAGATGGATTCATTATACAACTGATGGTTTGAACATGACGGCTGCAGAGGCGGGATATCTGGCCCATGGGAAGGAACTTCCAGAGGACTGTTGGGGTGGCAAAGTTCTGCTCAGGAAAAGCTATTTGATGATGAGATTATTTTTTAATTGTAAAAAAGCTATTTTTGTTAGGAAAGTCGAATTTATCCAGTGTTTAAACTTTAGTGAACATAATTTTTATTTAAGAAAGTCGAATTTATCCAGTGTTTAAACTTTAGTGAACATAATTTTTTTAAACAATTTGTAGAAAATAAGTTAGAATGTTTTGAAAAACCTTGGCAGGAAGGTCATGAGATTAAGTAAAACATCAAATTCACATGACATCATGACACGTTTTTCTTGTTTGCTACAGCAGAAATAAATCTGCAGCAGCGGGATATATAAAAAAGGAAAGAAAGAATTGGTTAAGTGAAGAAACATGGCAAAAATCCAAGAAAGAAAAGAAGTTAAACTAAAAATGCTATCGACTCAAAACGAATCAACAGTCCTTGAATATAGACAACTGGACAAAGATATTAAAGCAAATGCTCGCAAAGATAAACGTGATTACATCCAGAAGTTATCTATAGAGGCAGAATCAGCATCAAAAACTTGAAACAACAAAACAATCTTTCATATTATGAACCAACTGACGAATCATCCGCCGACGGCAAGATGTCATGTGAAAGGGAAAACAACGAATCCATACCATCACAACAAGCACAATCGAAAAGATGGGCTGCACATTTTAAAGAGGTATTAAATAGACCCAACCCAGCGATAACACCAGTTTTTGAAACAGAAATACAAATGCCATCATTAAATGCACCCATTGACGACTTCTCAATGGAAGAAGTTAAACAAGCCACCAAGAAGCTGAAAAACAACAAAGCCAGTGGTAGCGACGATATTTCAGAAGAGATGCTAAAAGCAACTGACGAGGAATCAATGGGATTCCTATGTACCTTAATGAACGATGTTTAGCAGAATGAGACCCTCCAAAAGATTGGAAAGACGGAGTGATATTCAAGCTCCCAAAAAGGCGATTTGTCAAATTGCAACAACTGGCGCGAAATAACTCTGCTATCAACACCTGGCAAGCTATTCTGCAGCATTTTGATGGAGAGGCTGAAAAAAGCCGTCGACACAAGGCTAAGAGATGAGCAAGCTGACTTTCGTCCACATCGTTCTTGTACCGATCATATCTTCACGCTGAGATCCATTATAGAAGAATCAATTGAAATCCAGTCACCACAAGTGATACATTTTATAGACTTTCAGAAAGCGTTTGATAGTCTTCATCGTTCTACTCTCTGGGAGATTCTTAAGACCTACAGCTTCCAGAAAAATACATCAATATTATAAAAGCCTTCTATTCTGAAGCATCCTGCTGTGTAAGAACAGATGCAGGAAACTCAGACTGATTCACATTCAATTCGGGTGTGAAGCAGGGTTACATTATGTAACCTATGCTTTTTGGGATAGCTATAGACTGGATCATGCGCAAATGTACCCAAGATGATCAACTAGGCATCAAATGGCTTCATGACAGCAGACTATTTGATCTTGACTTTGCCGATGATGTGGTCATATTGAATTCAATCACACAAGCAACCCACAAAGTAGCGAGCAATCTTTGCACATTTGCAGAACAAGTTGGTCTCCAGGTTAATTCTGCCAAGACCAAAATTATGGACCTCACAAACTCGACAGACAACATCGTAATAAATTGTCAAACACTGGAGAAAGTTAAACATTTTACATATTTGGGTGTCAAACAACGGAGACACGATGAAAGAAATAAACTCTCGTATTGCTATAGCAGCTAATGCCTTCACTAAATTAACGAATATCTGGCAATCTCAAGACCTTAGTATATGCACAAAAGTTAAATTATTTAGGTCATGTGTGATTCCTGTACTGACCTACGGTTGTGAAAGTTGGAAATCAACGAAGAAAATTGATAAGAAACTGGACAGTGTTGAGAATAAATGTCTACGAAAATTATTAAAAGTCAAATGGAGTGATTTCGTTTCTAACAACAAAGTGAGAGATAGAACACACCAACAACCCGTATCAAATATTATAAGGAAACGAAGGTGGAAATATGTAGGTCATGTTCTTAGGTGAGACGAACAGAGACTAAATCGACAAGTCCTTATGTGGTCACCAGTTGGGAAAAGAAAACGTGGAAGACCAAAGACCACTCTTCGAAGAACCATCCTACAAGAAAGTAAACTATTGGGATATAAAACCATACAAGATCTCCAACTGCTAGCAAAGAACCGCATCACATGGAAATCTAAAACCTCCGCCCTATGTACCGCCTTTGGCACGAAAGGAACAAACTAACTAAATAACTGCAGTATAGCTTTGATTCTAGCTTCAGTTTGTTCTGCAACAGGGACTTTTGCAATTGCTACTCTAGTATAATTAGCTTTACTACCAACTGCTGTCAGTACTGGTAGAGTGTAACACACTGATACCACAATGATTGTCAGGTAAACCACAAAGAAAACTCTGTCTAGTAAAAGAGCAACAGCTTTCCATTGTTTAGCGATATTTTCCTTCTCGTCACGTTCTTTAAGTCGTAGTTTCTGGAAGCGCATAAACTCTCGTAGTTCCTCCAACTTGTTGGCAATATCACCAAGTATGCTTAGATCTACATTCTGTTGCCAATATATAAAAAAAGAAAATAAATCAAGCAATGGTTTAGAGATGTAAACAAGAAATATAAAACACAACATAAATATTAAACAAATTTAAATGATACAGGCTCATTAGTACACATTCGACACATCTTATAATAATTATGTAACAATGTCGAAACACGTAATAACAAAATACTGTAGTTTTACCAAATATAAAAACAGTAACAATACATAGCAACGTTTCGACCAAACGGTCTTTATCAAGTAAACGATAGAAGAGGAGTGACACATTTCACAGCACACTACATATAAACTACGACAGAGACACCACAACTAAAATGAAAATATGTTACTAAAAACGGATAACTAAATAAATTTAAAAAAAACTATAAGTTGAAAAAAGAAGAGATTGTGTATTGCTATTGTTTTGTATTTTGTAAAACTACTTTACTTTTGTTATTAAGTGTTTGGCTATTGTTACATAGTTTTACTGCAGTCTTCCCTGACATTGTATTTTGTAAACTACTTTACTTTTGTTATTAAGTGTTTGGCTATTGTTACATAGTTACTGCAGTCTTCTGACATTGTATTTGTAAAGTACTTTACTTTGTTATTAAGTGTTTGGCTATTGCTACATAGTTTTACTGCAGTCTTCCTGACATTGTATTTTGTAAAACTACTTTACTTTGTTTATTAAGTGTTTGCTATTGCTACATAGTTTTACTGCAGTCTTCCTGACATTGTAGTTTGTAAAACTACTTTACTTTTGTTATTAAGTGTTTGGCTATTGTTACATAGTTTTACTGCAGTCTTCCCTGACATTATATTTTGTAAAACTACTTTACTTTTGTTAGCCTCTCAATAACCTAGCCTGGACATCTGATATGTGAAATGTACATTGCCCGTTTTACACAATCCCCCTCCTCCCTCTGTACTTTACTGTTTCATCCAAAGGAAAGACAATGTCTATACGTTTGGAATCCAAGCAGGATCGCTACTTAATACTAATAATAACTTATTAACTACCAACCGCTGCAGTATGCTCTAGTTTGTCTGTCCCGTTTGAACATGAACCGCTGGCTTGATGTGTTTCATTGTTAAATTAGTCATACATTACGTTAAGACAATTTGATTGTTACCATGTTGTATGTTATTCTTTCACATTCCGTTGTCTTGTTCGATAGTGTACCATGAACACGAGAAGAGAAATGTTCAACACAATCTTTTTTCCCACATTATGTTACCAGTGTCAAACCTGGACGCTGACAACAAATCATAGAAGAAAACTAGTCACGACAAAGATGAAGTGTCTACGCAGAATGCCGGGGAGTAACAAGAAGAGACCGGTTGAGACATGAAGACAGTAAAAAAGTGGGTACAACATCAGTACTGAACTTCATAAAAAACAACAAATTAAATGGTTCGGTCACATAAGCAGATTACCAACAGACAGTGCGCCTCAAAGAGCAATGCTGCTTCGATACAATGGGTACAAAGCAAAACATCGGCCACGCAAAATATGAACTCAGAGATAACAGAGACAAAGAAAGATACTATTTACGAAGCTCACAAAGGACCCGTTTTCGAAATCTCTTCTTGACCTGACGCTAAGAGGCAAAACAGGATTAGAGAAAGAAAAAGACAAAGTTGTCTTGTTGTAATAGTACAGTCATTTATTGATAACGTTACATACCATTCATCACATTTTGTACAAACAAGTCAAGAAACTACCGATTAATGTCTACATACACTCAAGAAACTACCGATTAATGTCTACATACACTCAATAAAGTACCGATTAATGTCTACATACACTCAATAAAGTACCGATTAATGTCTACATACACTCAAGAAACTACCGATTAATGTCTACATACACTCAAGAAACTACCGATTAATGTCTACATACACTCAAGAAACTACCGATTAATGTCTACATACACTCAAGAAACTACCGATTAATGTCTACATACACTCAATAAAGTACCGATTAATGTCTACATACACTCAAGAAACTACATATTAATGTCTACATACACTCAAGAAACTACAGATTAATGTCTACATACACTCAAGAAACTACAGATTAATGTCTACATACACCTGCGGAGTGGAAATGTAAACAAAATTAATTCGACCAGAATGTGTTTTTTTGTTTGTTGCCAAGACTAGTTAATGTGGTAAGTTAAACTTTCTTTTCATTTACAAAAACTGTCAATAAGCGTAAAGCTAGTACGTGTTCTTATCTGTTTTGTAAAAATGCTAAAATAACTTTAAAAATGCTAAAATAACTAATAAAGTGTAAAAAATAATTAATGTTTCCCCAATTTTAATTTACTTTGTCCCTAATACAAGGTACACTTGTCCCTAATATATCGTCAACCATATTATTAATATATTGTTGGTGAGTTCAAATGGATAAGGGGGATATTCTTCGCTCTCTTGGCGACTGTTGGATGAGGACACAAAAATCAATGTTGAATCGATCAAGCGATTTAGGCAGTTTAGAATTAACCGTTGTACAAGTCGAACTGGATGCCTGAGAGACATAGTGAGAAGTGTGTTTAATCAGCGAGCCACGGAACCATCAGTATGCATACTCGATATCTGTTGGCTGGAGACTGGGGCATCTATGGGTCTGCCGGATGACATGACGTCAGTTTAGTAACCAATAACCAATAACCAATATTGTCAAACATAAACCCACCTACTCGAACCTAGAGATGCGAATAAACAGCTTTCCTAATTTCTGCTCTCTGCGACTTTTTGAACATTGAGTGGCAAGATAAGAGCCCACCTAATAGCACCAGCAGCGGCGAATAAACAGCTTTTCTAATTTGTGAACTCAATGACTTTTTGAACATTGAGTGGCAAGATAAGATCCCAAGCAATGAGAATGTTGGAAAAGAACAACTATTAAATGCAAATATTATCTGTTCATTATTCGTAGATTAGAATGGTTGGAACACATTCTGTTGACGATTATGTCATGCCAACAGATCTTGTGTTAGGAAATTTCCAATAGCTAGGAGATATTAACTTACTTTATGTATGCAATGTGAGCGTCTGTAGGGTGGTAGTGAGCTTGATCACAAACCCAAGCCTACCTGGTTCAAACTCCGCTGTGGGCAAGTTTGGAAACAAATTCGTTTCCGTGAGATTTTTACGAAAGGTAAAATTAAACCTCACCGTTCAGAAAACAATGGCAAACTACTGAACGTATAAGTGGTTTCTAGAAAATCAACGACTCGTTTACTATCATTGCTACGTCCTGAAAAGGGATTTTCACGATTTTTCACAATTTTGAATAAACTGTCCACATTTTCCGATATATGTATGAGAAATAAGAATGATACAGTAGCTGAATGTTTTCCTAGGAGCAGTAGGCTATCCGTTATATGAGAACTATCATAATAGCATTTCAGACATATCCATAGGTGCTCCGTCTCAACAATTCCAGCAGCGACCAACGGCCCATCACACAATTGTTAATTGATCAATCTTTTTTGTATATTTGTTCCAATATCGACTCCCATATCTCAATTTGGGGGTCAAAGATGCATAGGGACAACGATGCGCCAGAATTAGGGAGCTGGCACTAATCAAGATCCTACTCCACCTCCACGTGGTGACCCTGGTAACAGACAATGGTGCCTTTCTGGCTAAGTGGGTTGGGATCGAGGGAGAGCTACAGGTAGTGGTAGTAGTGGTATTATTGCAAACGCAGAAAATCAATGCAGGTCCAAAATCCATGAACAAAATTCACATTCTCCGGCCGATGTCCGATGAAAAGTTTCCCAAATAGTTGCTGAAACCTAAGAAACAGTAGTGTACGAGTCGTCTATGAACGAATCCCAACTCTCCCAAAGTGAAGAGCCGCAAATAAATTGCCAGCTGTGGTGCAAGAATCAATGAGAACGATGTGTAACACACCAAAGGTCTCGGCAAGTGCCTCTGAAAATACTGTGACATATCGTGGCGACACATGGGAAGATTGCGGTAAACTCCGTACAAGAGGTCAAGCGCAGATAAATCTATTTGGTAAAGTTGGTCGAGTGCAAATCCTAAAGTTGCGTTTTAGCGTCTAACGAAACCGTCTTCCCTGAAACAACCGGGCACGGCACTGTTGTTCTCACAACTGACATACGGAAGTACCAGGACAGATGATGTTTGGCGAGCGCAAAATCTAAGTTGCGCTGATAGCGCCTAATGAAATGACCTTCTACTTTATTTGTGCAAGGTCGCAGTCCTGTGTTTCCCGGGCCAGGGAAAATGGAGAGTAGTAACTGCAAATTGCACTGCTACCACTACCAGTAGTTCTCCCCGATCCATGCCCCCATTAATCAGAACGGAACCAAAATCTGTTTCCAGGGTCACCACGTGGAGGTAGGGGACAGGGTCTTGATTAGTGCCGGCTCACTAATCCTGGCACACCACCTCATGCGCCTTTGACCCCACATGAGGTTATGAATCGCAGTGCATGGAAGTGGAAGATCATGAGTGGAAGTGGCAGAAATGAAAAACTTATCCACGAATGAGAGTAAGAACTGAACGCCTTAAGAGACACAAAGGCCTCTGGTGGCAACAATGACAAAGGACTACAAATCAACAAGTGTGAAATTCTTTTACTGTCGTAGATTTCTCTTGCTAGTTTCTTTGCTGGAGCACATCTCGTAACACGCATCATTGGTATAGTGTTTATTTCTTCTCTGGATCACATCTCATAACACGCATCATTGGTATAGTGTTTGTTTCTTCTCTGGATCACATCTCATAACACGCATCATTGGTATAGTGTTTGTTTCTTCTCTGAAGCTCATCTCATAACACGCATCATTGGTATAGTGTTTGTTTCTTCTCTGGATCACATCTCATAACACGCATCATTGGTATAGTGTTTATTTCTTCTCTGAAGCTCATCTCATAACACGCATCATTGGTATAGTGTTTGTTTCTTCTCTGAAGCACATCTCATAACACGCATCATTGGTATAGTGTTTGTTTCTTCTCTGAAGCACATCTCATAACACGCATCATTGGTATAGTGTTTATTTCTTCTCTGAAGCTCATCTCATAACACGCATCATTGGTATAGTGTTTATTTCTTCTCTGAAGCTCATCTCCTAACACGCATCATTGGTATAGTGTTTATTTCTTCGCTAAGCTCATCTCATAACACGCATCATTGGTATAGTGTTTGTTTCTTCTCTGAAGCTCATCTCATAACACGCATCATTGGTATAGTGTTTATTTCTTCTCTGAAGCTCATCTCATAACACGCATCATTGGTATAGTGTTTATTTCTTCTCTGAAGCTCATCTCATAACACGCATCATTGGTATAGTGTTTGTTTCTTCTCTGAAGCTCATCTCCTAACACGCATCATTGGTATAGTGTTTGTTTCTTCTCTGAAGCTCATCTCATAACACGCATCATTGGTATAGTGTTTGTTTCTTCTCTGAAGCTCATCTCATAACACGCATCATTGGTATAGTGTTTGTTTCTTCTCTGAAGCTCATCTTATAACACGCATCATTGGTATAGTGTTTATTTCTTCTCTGAAGCTCATCTCATAACACGCATCATTGGTATAGTGTTTGTTTCTTCTCTGAAGCTCATCTCATAACACGCATCATTGGTATAGTGTTTGTTTCTTCTCTGAAGCTCATCTCATAACACGCATCATTGGTATAGTGTTTGTTTCTTCTCTGAAGCTCATCTCATAACACGCATCATTGGTATAGTGTTTGTTTCTTCTCTGAAGCTCATCTTATAACACGCATCATTGGTATAGTGTTTGTTTCTTCTCTGAAGCTCATCTCATAACACGCATCATTGGTATAGTGTTTGTTTCTTCTCTGGAGCACATTTCGTATACTATGAGGGTCTAAACGCAAAGGATTGACTTCGCTGAACCGGTTTCCCCATACGGTTCTCATGCTATATGCCTATAGTGTTGCAATAAGCACGAACTCCGTAGCTCCATAAAAAAAAACATAGGAATCTCATAAAAAGTTGCACATGTGACTGGGTTTAGATTCTAACCCATAGCCTTTAGAACGAAGGTTAAGATGTTTATGTTAACCATTTCGCCAAAAAGATTACCGAGCGCACATAAATTTTTTGACAGATGAAAAAGTTGAGAACTAACATTAAATAATAATTGTAGACAATAAATAATGCGAAACAAAAATAGTTGAAACATCAATAAATTATACGCACATTTCTCAAGGATATTACAACAAATTGTATCATACATTTTGAATATATTTGTACACATGATATTTAATCGGCATCAACATAGACAGAAACATGACAACTTTTGACCAAGATAAATCTCCCAAACAGGGAACCAACACTATTCAAACAAGATGAAACTCTAATTACCAGAGCAAATCACGGACAATGAGCACAGCTTAGTCACAAAAATAACTACATGTGAAATGTGGTGCCTGCGAAAAGTTACCAACAACACCAGAAAAGACAGAATCACCAACATCAGCATAATAAAGAAAGTTGTCACAGAACCCTACTTAAATTACGAGTACATTGAGAAACAAAGAATGAAGTAGTTTAGCCACTTAGCAAGAATGCATTCAAACTCCACAGTATACAGTATTCTACAACGGAACATCAGGAAAGAAGGCGAGAGGAAAATCACAAAAAAGACAGATGGCATAGCAGAATCCTGCCAAAGAGCAAAAATTAATAATCACCCAAGCCACCAGAACAGCGCAAGGTAAAAACAGAAAACCACGACACTGGGCAAGAACCCGATATCAGTGTAACGATAAAAAAAAAGAAGAAGAAACTCTCGGTAACCCTTATCAGGCAATCATATCAACAACAGAGAAACAGTACAGCAACACATTAACAGACTCCAGTTTACAAACAATGAATATAATATGAGAATACAGACCGAATACAGACACAATCGAATCAATGACATTCGATAGAGAGGAAAACGAAGTATATATCTCCATTGACAAACATCAACTAAAGCAAGTGGATGACTTTATATACATAGTGAACATTTCTTCCAGAAAATGGAATTCTAGCGAAGTCCAATATAGAAATGAAATCAAATCATATGACAAATGGCACCAATTTTGACATTCAAACATATCACACAATTAAAACTAAAAGAGCACTTTACAACACAATATTTCTTCCACCATTATGCTATCAATGGGCGATGACATCAAATGATAGAAGAAATTTAGTCACGACAGAAATGAAGTGTCTACGCAGAATGCTGGGAGTATTGTTTTAATAAAAGACCAGTTTAGAAATGAAGACGTTAGGAAAAAAAAGTGGGTACTAAACTTCATCAAGAAACAACAAAGGAAATGGTTCGTCCACGTAAGCAGATAACCAACTCCTCAAAGTACTCCTCAAAGAGCATGCTATTACGATAAAGCGAAAGGTCGTCCACGTAAGCAGATAACCAACTCCTCAAAGAGCATGCTATTACGATAAAGTGAAAGTTCGTCCACGTAAGCAGATAACCAACTCCTCAAAGTACTCCTCAAAGAGCATGATATTACGATAAAGTGAAAGTTCGTCCACGTAAGCAGATAACCAACTCCTCAAAGTACTCCTCAAAGTACTCCTCAAAGTACTCCTCCTCAAAGAGCATGATATTACGATAAAGCGAAAGGTCGTCCAAGCAAAAGGTGGATTTCAGAAATGACAGAGGAGTGAAAAACACTTTATGAAGCACACACAAAAACCCTTACTGGAAATCTCTTCTTGTCATCATGACATTCTTAACGCGTTGAGTCTTTCCGAAGGAAGTTTCAGGGTTGAGAATCCCAGACGCTGATCGAATTGAGAGAGATGGGTGTCGATATTGGTATAGCCCGAAAATAACGACATACCAAATATGCCAAGAGAGTGATTAATCCCCATCGAACTGGAGTGTTGGGTCGATGGACGCGGAGATCGGAGCACCTATGGACATGTCTGGAGGGAAATGATGATAACTCTCATATAACTGATAACTGATTATCATGCTATGTGGCAAAACATGATTAGAGACAAGAAAAAGAAGTAATAACAATGTTGTATTATGATGACTAATAGGATCATCATCATTGCACTTCGGTGAGTAACCATGTATGCTCTGATCTCTTTCTTATACATGAAGAACTCAGCTGCAATACAAGAACATCGTAGCAGCGGCGAGGGTCTCTGATGTACTTTTGAAGATGGTGAGGATGCTTACATATCTTCAGTTATTCAAATCATCGATTACTTTTTTTCAACGAATTGTTGAAACTTTCATTTTCTGTTCTCTCAAAGTTTACTGCTATTTTCACTTTGATTTTGTTGTTTTCAAGACTAGTTTTACGATATTGTAGTTGTTTGATTCTCATCGAGAGTGGAAACCATGGCATCTTGTGGTTTCGTAAAAAGCAGCACAGGAACTAGTGCATTTTTCAAAACGTTGACGCTGACACTGCCCCAGCTGGGTCGTTCAAAAGCGCCTTCGTCACGTGATCCCATTATAGTCATTGTTCCACCTATTTCTTTTCTGAAATCGTTGATGGCGAACCATGTTTCTTCTCCGGTCAGAAGTCGAAACTCACAGTTGACATTGTTTTGGTACCAGTAATCTTTTAGCAGTTGCTTTTATTCTGTGGCAATTGATTCGGTCCTTCTCCATCTCAGCTATAATGCCAGGGCTAGGCCCTACGTCCACAACAATCGTCTCGAACATGTTCCACGGTAAACAGGAGCAACGGTTTTTAGGTTTGGGTTTTTCGACGGTTTCTTTCTTGCCAGGGACATTTTCAATATGTTCTGCGACGTAGCAGAAGTACACCTTATCCATTGGTTGATGTATAAATGTGTCAGATAGAAGTGCACTGTATACTCGATAGACTCACTTGTATCCAGGGGCATAACCACAATACTAGGTTCACATGAAACTATGCAGGGCCGTGCAGTGCTATCATACAGAGAGGAGGCCGCATCATACGAGATCCATAAGGGGCGACATAAGCAGCAAAATCAAAATTACAATTTAAGGTTATTTTAAAGAAAAAAGATTTAAGGGGGTGCTTGAAGATTTGCATCATACTGAGAAAATATACCGCAGGGCCCTGAAACTATGCTCATTAAACCTATACCTTGTGCATTGCTGAATTAAAAAATTGGAATCGAGTGAACGTGTGGGTCCTAGTGATAGACTGCAGTTGAGGCTGGAATTTTGCATGTTTGTTTCTATCTCTCTAACCCCTAAATACGACTGGATATGTTATTATTTGGTGTCAACCTCACGGAATATTTTGTATTAGATATGTCAACCTCAAGGAATATTTTATATTAGATGTGTCAACCTCAAGGAATATTTTTTTCAGCCTCAAGGAATATTTTGTATTAGATGTGTCAACCTCAAGGAATATTTTGTATTAGATGTGTCAACCTCAAGGAATATTTTGTATTAGATGTGTCAACCTCAAGGAATATTTTGTATTAGATGTGTCAACCTCAAGGAATATTTTGTATTAGATGTGTCAACCTCAAGGAATATTTTGTATTAGATGTGTCAACCTCAAGGAATATTTTGTATTAGATGTGTCAACCTCAAGGAATATTTTGTATTAGATGTGTCAACCTCAAGGAATATTTTGTAATAGATGTGTCAACCTCAAGGAATATTTTGTATTAGATGTGTCAACCTCAAGGAATATTTTGTTCAGCCTCAAGGAATATTTTGTATTAGATGTGTCAACCTCAAGGAATATTTTGTATTAGATGTGTCAACCTCAAGGAATATTTTGTATTAGATGTGTCAACCTCAAGGAATATTTTGTATTAGATGTGTCAACCTCAAGGAATATTTTGTATTAGATATGTCAACCTCAAGGAATATTTTGTATTAGATGTGTCAACCTCAAGGAATATTTTGTATTAGATGTGTCAACCTCAAGGAATATTTTGTATTAGATATGTCAACCTCAAGGAATATTTTGTATTAGATGTGTCAACCTCAATGGATATTTTGTATTAATGTGTCAACCTCACGGATTATTTTGTATTAGATAAACGGTGCTATAATGAAATGTCATCACATAAAACCGATGACACGATTAAGTGTCATCTCCAACATGTAACAATGAAAGTATATAAACATTGGTTACCGGATTGAAACTCTCTTGTAATGAGGCTGCACCTTCTACAGACGTTTCTGTCTCTTGTGCAAATCTTTTCTCCTGTTCATTAATAAACAATAACAATCATTAAATCAATTTGTTTCTTTGTACGTTTGTTTGTATATTCAATTTGTTTCTTTGTACGTTTGTTTGTATATTCAATTTGTTTCTTTGTACGTTTGTTTGTATATTTACTTCATTATCTACAAATTAGTATTATGTTTTAGAGAAATTATGCGTAAGTGTTCTTCTATCGATCTGGACTCAAGAGGTTTGGTTGTTCAATTCCCCACTCGACGTTCTACACATGAGGAAAGAAATATGCCCTCCTACCACCTGCATACAAGGGTCTAGAAACATGAATTGACATGCACTTCATAACCTAAGATCTGAAAATGCTATGGACAATTTTTAAAACAAATCTCAGAAAAAAAATCTCACATTTAATGTAAGTCGTAATTGAAGTTTAACCACTTAGAGCCCGGGCTCCTGATATATAAGGATTGAATGTAAGCGCTGCATACACCGAGTTCCCGATATATCCGTCTGAGAATATATTTTCACTATTTTTCGGTATTTGAAAATAAATTGTGTACAAATATGACGTCAAACACAACCCCCGTGTTCTACATGGTTTTGCAAGATAGCGGACATTGTTGTGCGATTTTTTGGTACTGATTAGGTAATTAGTTAAGTATTTTCATATTAAAAAGATAATTTTTGGAAATGGTCATTCTAAAAGTATAACAGAGCAAGCTGTTGAACTTGTTTTGAATGAATCTCAAGATAAATTAGAATAGGATTATTCTGATAAGGATATAGAAAGATAGTTAGATGATCATTTAGTCGACAAAGAATTGTTTTAAGCGATTGATATTCAAGATATATATGTTCAATATGGAGACAAATCTTCATATACAGGAGTATTCGTGCCAGTGTTTACATATTAAATCAAATAAATTTGAAAGTTTAGTATTCTTTAAATATATAATAAGCAAGAATAACGGAGATGATGGGGTAAATCAATAACTAATTATAGATCACTTAAGAGTGCTAAATTATCGTGTTTTAATATAACTCTGTGATGTGGGCTGTTTTTGCCCAGCAGCTCCGGGGAAGGATTTTAAGGTACAAGTGGCCAGGGTTCAAAGAGTTAAAGTGATCAGATGATGGCTGTAAGAATGTGCGATGAAACATATCATTAGTTTCTTATAAGTCAGGGAGTCATACAAGGTTGCATTTTCTCGCATTGTCTGTTCAACATTTGCGTTGTCAACATTTAAACGAATGTTACAGAAACTTGCATAGATGCACATACGCATTTCGGGCAAAAATCGATGGTGACTGGACAGGATACAATATTGAAGGGCTTCTTCTTCTTCACCATTCGCCCCTAGGGAGGCAAAGGTCTGCAATCAGGGCCTTTCAAGCTTGCCTATCCAAGTACATCTTTTCCAGATCTCTCCACTCTCTCCCCATTTTCTTGCATTCCGTCTCCAACTTCCATCTCCATCTGTTCCTGGGTCTTCCCCTACCTCTATTTCCCTGGGAGCTCCACCGAAAAGCCTGTCTTGTGATGCCGTTAAGGGTTTCCTCTGTGTGTGTCCTATACATCGCCACCTTCTACTCCTTATCTCTTGTTCCACCTGCCGTTGTCCTGTTCTATCCCACAGTTCCCTGTTTGTGGTCCTGTCATACCATCGCATACCATGTCATACCATATGGAGTATCCTGCGCAGGCATCTATTGATGAATGTCTGCAACTTGTTGGTGTTCCCTTTAGTTGTTCTCCATGTCTCCGCTCAATAAACATAGACAGCATTGACATTTGGGTTAAAAATCATTATCGTAGTTTTATTCCTGAACATTCTTGAACTCCATATGTTCTTCATAATGGCAAATGTATTGCCTTTTGTATTCTAACCCTAACATCTTCATCTGAGCCACTTTGAATGTTGGTAACACTTTCCAGATATGTAAATGTATGCACCACCTTGAATGTTGTAACACTTTCCAGATATGTAAATGTATACACCACCTTGAATGTTGGTAACACTCAGATATGTAAATGTATCACCACCTTGAATGTTGGTAAACTCAGATATGTAAATTTTCCACCTCCTTGAATGTTGGTAACACTTTCCAGATATGTAAATGTATACACCACCTTGAATGTTGGTAACACTTTCCAGATATGTAAATGTGTACATCACCTTGAATGTTGGTAACACTTTCCAGATATGTAAATGTATACACCTCCTTGAATGTTGGTAACACTTTCCAGATATGTAAATGTATACACCACCTTGAATGTTGGTAACACTTTCCAGATATGTAAATGTGTACATCACCTTGAATGTTGGTAACACTTTCCAGATATGTAAATGTATACACCTCCTTGAATGTTGGTAACACTTTCCAGATATGTAAATGTGTCCACCTCTTCTCTCAATGTGATCGGGTCTCTGGAATTGGCATTTAATTATTTAAGGGCATTTTTTTCTTCAAAATGACGACTACGGTACAGCAGCAATACAGAATGTCGTAGCCTGTATATGTGTTTGGTCAGTCTGTTCTGCTCTTGTAGCAAGACATTAGGTAATGATATCTGTTTTGCTTGTAGAAGACGTTAGGTAATGATATGTCTGTTATGCTCTGTAGCAAGACGTTGGATAATGATATGTCTGTTCTGTAGCAAGACGTTGGATAATGATATTTCTTTATGGACGAGTAAGAGATAATCGACATCCATTAGTCTATTCTTCTCTAATGACCCTGATTGATATTTGTTTTGTAAACAATGTGATTTCTAATGACCCTGATTGATATTTGTTTTGTAAACAATGTGATTTCGTTTTCTTGATTCTTGCAATGTTTACATTTTCTTGCACGTTTATCTGTCTTCTCATTACCCTGCATGTCACAGTGTGATGGTACCACAAGGGAATAGCAAACTTGTTGGCAGATATCTGGCTGAATTCACTTGTCGGGAATGATAGTTTACCCTAGAGAGCATGTAAAACAGATAACGAATCTGTGAAGAAATTATCTGATTGCAGTCAGAGATGGTGTCACTAATCAAGATTGCAGTCAGAGATGGTGTCACTAATCAAGATTGCAGTCAAGATGCACTAATCAGATTGCAGTCAGAGATGGTGTCACTAATCAAGATTGCAGTCAGAGATGGTGTCACTAATCAAGATTGGTGGCAGATTGCAGTCAGAGATGGTGTCATAATCAAGTGCAGTCAGAGATGGTTCATAATCAGTTGCAGTCAGAGATGGTGTCACTAATCAAGATTGCAGTCAGAGATGGTGTCACTAATCAAGATTGCAGTCAGAGATGGTGTCACTAATCAAGATTGCAGTCAGAGATGGTGTCACTAATCAAGATTGGAGTCAGAGATGGTGTCACTAATCAAGATTGCAGTCAGAGATGGCGTCACTAATCAAGATTGCAGTCAGAGATGGTGTCACTAATCAAGATTGCAGTCAGAGATTGTGTCACTAATCAAGATTGCAGTCAGAGATGGTGTCACTAATCAAGATTGGGGAGTCAGAGATGGTGTCACTAATCAAGATTGGAGTCAGAGATGGTGTCACTAATCAAGATTGGAGTCAGAGGTCAGAGATGGCGTCACTAATCAAGATTGGAGTCAGCAGTAGTGGTTGAACTGTTGCTGTATAAGTTGTACAATATTTTCCAGTTAGGACAAATTTAGAAGTCTTAGTTATTGTTTAGATAAAGTTGCCAGTGCTTCTCGTATTAAGTTGCATCTGTTGCTGGTAAACTCGTTGCATATACTTTTTCTACGGCGATCTCTGGTCATGCGATTAATTTACTGTGGACCACAAACTGGGTAGTCAGCTTCAGGTCTGTCAAGTTTCCCCAAAGCTTAGTTTTCAGGTCTACTGGATGTGACCACATGCTGCTTCTCAGCTCCCCCAGGATAGGGCAGTCTTGCAGGACATGCTTCAGTGTCTGTTCCGCCTACTGACACTAGCAGAGAGCCGTTTGACTAAATCATAGTATATATAAGTGTTTGTTGAGTCTGCAGTGTCCGGTACGTAGTCGAAATAAATTGACCTGGTCTGTTCGTCTTAGGTCTTTGAGGAAGTCGTTCCATATACGATTGATATTATTCTCTTTGACTGTACTCATCACAATCATCAAGTGCCGTCCCAACAGACGTAGGTTATCATTTTCTTTCACAATTCTCTGTCCCTTGTTCTTGCTATGAGTTATAATACTGTTTTCACGGCCTACCATGACGTTTAGATGTCTAGTACCGTTTCTCTATGTCGTCCTATCTATCTTATTCTGTATCTTGCCCATTGTCACAATATATTTTAGCTTTTCATTTTCATATATTTTTTTAATTAATTCTTTTTTCCTTCTCATAACATGTCAAATAAATTCTTTTTTTATTCTCATAACATGTCCAAATAAATGTAGATTGTTTCGTCTAATCTCATTCATAAGCGATCTGTTCTCGCCTTCAGTCTTAAGGCATCTTAATCTTCATCATCAAATAGCTTGTCCTGAGCCGAACTTTGCCACCCCAACAGTCCTCCGGAACTTCTCTCTCTCATTGGCCAGATGCCCCCCTCTGCAGCCGTCATGCTCAAACCATCAGTTACATCCTGAATCCAAATTCTCCGTGGTCTTCCACTTCTTCTCTTTGCTAGTATTCCTCCTTCCATGATGGTCTTCTTCAGCCCTTCGCGTCATTTTATATGTCCAAAATACCTAAATTTTCTCGTTCTTATTTGTAGCATCAGCCAATTTTCTATGATTTTGTGTTATTTCTGGATACATCTATTATTTGTATTCCATATTATTGTTAGGGTTTTCTAGACATTGTCTTGGAAAGTAGTCTGCCATTGATTTCCTTCTTGACAGTGACCATACTGGTTCATGACCGTAGTCATTGTTTCTCATTTTATTCATAGATGTTACTCATTACTAACAAAGCTCTCAGTAATGTAACAATTTTTGAAATTTAAGAAAAACACTTTGGTACTTTTCCTTTGCTAATGGTCACTTTTTAGGACAAAAGAAAAGACATGAAGTGTTGAAGAAGATCATTATGGATTGAAAGAATAGAAGAATAAAACAACGGATAAAATGGATTAATGCTGTAACTGATGATTTGAGCATAATGGTTGCAGAGATGGAAATATGGCCTATGAGAGAGAGAGACCAGAGAGACACAGAGAGAGAGAGAGAGAGTAATCCGAAAGTCGGCTGGATTTGTTGAGGCGCAGATCGGAGCACCTATGGACGTGTACAGAGGGCTATGAGGATAGCCATCTTATAACTGATAACTGTCAGGAATGCCAAGTTCTGCTCAGGACAAGATATTTGTTGAATGAATATTGGTTTCAATGTTTTTAGTCTTCTTCTTCGAGCGTTCCATATCGACCACTTGTTAACCACTCTTTCTGATCTGCATGTGATCTGAGCCTAATATCGATTGTATACTGTGCCAATTATGCGCTACAAGTATGCCAGCACATCCAATTTCTGTTACGCTTTCTGTTTCCTAGGGTAACTTCCCTAGACACCTACCTCAGTCGCTTTTTACGACAAGCGTTGTAGGTCGCAGTGTTACTATTCTTTGCTCCCCTTGTGAGCCCTGTCAACACACAGGCGGTTTAATTCAAGCATGGTCTTCTTTCAACCTTCTCTCTGATACTATTGTTTGTGACTGTCTCTTCACATGTCCTACACTTATGTGACTCGACAACACATATACAAATGTACATATCAATTAGAAAAAGTGTACCAACCTCCAACTGACCCGATTCTCCATCCTTTGGTGTTCTAGATTTCGCAATGGAAGCTCTAAATGATTTAACTAAGTCTTCCATAAACAAATACTTGGCCAGATGATTGAAGAAAAACTGTGAAAATAAATGTCACTACGTTGTTTTATACATGTTTATAAATGAAGAATATCTTGTTGATTGTCTGTATCATATTGTGATAGATGGGTCTTACACCATCGGTAAGCTAGGCACTGTCTACCTATGGGTCTTACACCATCGGTAAGCTAGGCACTGTCTACCTATGGGTCTTACACCATCGGTAAGCTAGGCACTGTCTACCTATTGCGCGTGAAGACTGGACACGGCTGACTTCACGTAAGAGACCACTAGCTGACTCATCGGTTAGAGAGGCGGATCATAGTAAAGTGGTGTGGACTGCATAGAGCACAGCAAGGCACGTAGAAAGTAACTGCCTCCGATACTATCTCAAGTCGTCTCGGCTTGTTTTGCCTCTGGATACAGATAGTCCTCGACGAGAGAGTGAGGTTGACGAACAGCGCAACTTTTCTTCACTTTAATTCAAATACAGCCCAAGCTATAGTTTTATAAAACTACAAATCACACTATAACACAATGAGTGAATGCACCACCTCTGGTAGGGCATTGTATTTAATGATTGAACTTTACAGTCACCTCCGCACATACCAGAGAGGTGCAATGACACACGTCTGAGACTGTTGTGATCATTTCTTGAGATATAGGGCTATTATTATTAGTATTATTATTTTGACATAATCTATGTAGACCATGTATACCATGTAGAACACACGACAACTATTTAAAGCAACCATACTAAATTGCAGAACAAGTCAGAATCTATCTGCAGCAATCTATATCATGTATCATACTAAGAGTCAAGGTTTTCAAGATTTTCACCAAGGTAACCAACAACATGCATAATAAACCTGCCTTGCCCAGAATACGGAGTCGTTCAAGTCTCATAATACGAGCCGTTCTCAAATGCGAATTGCATTGGAGAATTTAATTTTAGCAGAGACAAATTGTAAAGAAAACGTTCACAAATAAACAGGATCTATAAAAAAAAATCCTAATAAAAATTAAAAGCAAAATATTTTTTTAAATGGTTTACATTAAATTTACAGCGTCATATAGTATATCACTCTAAGGAAATCCCACCTGGAAAACTCTGGTAGATTCTCCCACCTCTTCCAATGTCATGTTCAAGATTTCGTTAATATCCTGTAGCTACCGTTGTCTTGTTCGTCCATGTCCTTTCTTCTTCCAGAAACTATTTCCTCCGCTACTGTTTAATCCAATCACTGTGACGTTAAATATGACCAATATGTTTCGTTTTTCCAATCACTGTGACGTTAAATATGACCTAAATATTTCGTTTTTCCAATCACTGTGACGTTAAATATGACCTAAATATTTCGTTTTTCCAATCACTGTGACGTTAAATATGACCAATATGTTTCGTTTTTCTGGACATGATATTATTTATGAGTTCTTTTTTTCTCAATCTTCATGTCTACTATGATGACTATAATCTTCATGTCTACTATGATGACTATAATCTTCATGTCTACTATGATGACTATAATCTTCATGTCTACTATGATGACTATAATCTTCATGTCTACTATGATGACTATAATCTTCATGTCTACTATAATGACTATATTTTATATTTTCTCTGTTCACGACGTTTTAAACATTTTTCTGTGACACTTTGTTTCAAATGATTCGATTGTTTTTCTACAGTAACGTTTGTGTTATGATCAAAGTCTCACATCCATCAGTTATCAGTTATATGAGGAATATCGTTAACGCACTCCGAACATGTCTATAGGTGCTCCAATCCCGGCTTCAACAAATCCAGCAGCATCCAGTAGCCCAACACGCCAGTTCGATAGTGATTAATTAATCTTTCTGCATGTTTGTTATGTCCTTATTTTTTATATGTACCAATATCGACTCCCAACTCTCTCAATCTGCTAAGCGGCTGGGAATCACAAGCCTAAAACTCCTCACACATCCATATGTTGTCACAATATATATACATTAAGTCACAAAAATGTCCCTTTTCTTTCTTTGCTTGTAATAGATTACTATTTTATCATACTAATTACCTCCCTGGAAGAACAGTCAAGTGGGCGTGAACCAACGATACTGCGGAAAAGAATACCCAAGTACCTTTTGGAGACAATACTTATGTATATTCGCGAATGATGGACAATGAACAAACAATCTAAAAGATCGATGGAAGCCAATGAGATGTGGTTTCACGGAAGAATGCTTGAAATAAAATGGACAGCGAAGAAAACAAATGATGAGGTCTTAAGAGAGGTGTGCACACAAAGAAAACTCATAAAAAAGAAAAATGATCAGGCATTCAATGTTTTTTAGTATATAATGGGAAAACAAAGTTTGGAACATTTAGTAACAACAGGTAAAATACAGATGAGGAGCATTTAGTAACAACAGGTAAAATACAGGTGAGGAGATATCGTGGAAATCAGACAGAAAATATGTTGGATAATCTGAACAGATGATCACAATGATTAGGCACCATGGAGGACAGGTGTGGATAGATATGATCGCATATTCTTGCAAAGCTAGGCACTTGATTGAACCACCTTCTGAAATGACGTGGCTAGTTTCCTGATTACTTTTGCGCTATCATTGATGTTGTTAATTACTTATAACATAAAATGGAACGAATTCATGAGAAGTGAATTCAGAGAAATTTCTGGTCAACCACTACTATCAACTGTTATAAAAAAGAGAATATATGTTGGGCACACCTTGAGGAGAAATGATCAACTAATATCAAAGCAGGCATTGAAGTGCGATGCAAATGGTTTAAGGAAAAGAGGACGACCTAAGGAGACCATGAAACGAACTTTGATGAGAGAGGCAAGACATATCGGTCTCAGTTCCATGGTTGAGATTGAGCGAGTTGCCCAGGATAGAGGGGTATTGAGAAATTACGAGCAGGCCATATGTAACGTATACCGGTACGAGAGGTCTTATTATTATACATCCCAAATCGGCAAAGTTACAGCTGTTATATAACGCAAGAAACGTTAAATAATGTAGTCAATTATGATATATACTCATACATTTCTCAGTCTTGGTAAAGTTACAGCTGTTATATAACGCAAGAAACGTTAAATATTGTAGTCAATTATGATATATACTCATACATTTCTCAGTCTTGGCAAAGTTACAGCTGTTATGTAACGCAAGAAACGTTAAATAATGTAGTCAATTATGATATATATACTCGTACATTTCTCAGTCTTGGTAAAGTTACAGCTGTTATATAACGCAAGAAACGTTAAATAATGTAGTCAATTATGATATATACTCATACATTTCTCAGTCTTGGCAAAGTTACAGCTGTTATGTAACGCAAGAAACGTTAAATATTGTAGTCAATTATGATATATATACTCGTTCATTTCTCAGTCTTGGCAAAGTTACAGCTGTTATATAACGCAAGAAACGTTAAATAATGTAGTCAATTATGATATATACTCATACATTTCTCAGTCTTGGTAAAGTTACAGCTGTTATATAACGCAAGAAACGTTAAATAATGTAGTCAATTATGATATATACTCATACATTTCTCAGTCTTGGCAAAGTTACAGCTGTTATGTAACGCAAGAAACGTTAAATATTGTAGTCAATTATGATATATATACTCATACATTTCTCAGTCTTGGCAAAGTTACAGCTGTTATATAACGCAAGAAACGTTAAATAATGTAGTCAATTATGATATATACTCATACATTTCTCAGTCTTGGTAAAGTTACAGCTGTTATGTAACGCAAGAAACGTTAAATATTGTAGTCAATTATGATATATACTCGTACATTTCTCAGTCTTGGCAAAGTTACAGCTGTTATATAACGCAAGAAACGTTAAATAATGTAGTCAATTATGATATATATACCATTCATTTCTCAGTCTTGGTAAAGTTACAGCTGTTATATAACGCAAGAAACTTTAAATATTGTAGTCAATTATGATATATATACTCGTACATTTCTCAGTCTTGGCAAAGTTACAGCTATTATATAACGCACGAAACGTTAAATAATGAAGTCAATTATGATATATACTCATACATTTCTCAGTCTTGGCAAAGTTACAGCTGTTATATAACGCAAGAAACGTTAAATAATGTAGTCAATTATGATATATATACTCATACATTTCTCAGTCTTGGCAAAGTTACAGCTGTTATATAACGCAAGAAACGTTAAATAATGTAGTCAATTATGAGAGATATATACTCATACATTTCTCAGTCTTGGCAAAGTTGAAGCTCTCATTCCGTGTGTTGTTAGGTCTACAATCAAGACATTCAGAAAACTACTCAAGGTTATCAACATCATGTTCAGACAGTAGTACGTACCTGCAAGAAAACAAACACAACAATAAGAAATACAGAAACAACTAGAAAATCACAAATACCTACACATTTTTGCTTGTCTGCTCGTTATAAATTCAGGCGTACTTCCGACTGAATTTTCTTAAACTTGCTTTTCTTATCACGTGTCCTTAAATATACAGGCGAGACTTACTCCGACTTCAAAGGTGCTTGCAATTTAGATCACTAAGTACAGAATTTCGAATAGTAATGGGGGAGTGAACAGGATTCATTCGCATCAGGAGTGCGTTGGAATGTGTTATTAGTGTGTTTCTTTAACATCGAATGTTCATGCAAAGATGAATCTACGGCAGATCCAGCAGACCGGTAGAGGATTTGTTGTACAAGCTCCATTGCTCAAGAATTGTGGAGAATTTACGAAACCGGGCAACAATACGGTAGCAGTGTGACGACAAAAGAAGAGGAAGTACATTCGTGTATTGTGTGCACACCGATCATTGTTGGCACAAGCTGACCTCGAACCCCGGACTCTCCACTGCATGGGTTCAACTACAAATGCTATCAACTACACTATCTACGACCCAATATATACATCTTCTTCTTTGAACGTTCCATATCGACCACTTGTTAACCACTCTTTGTGATTTGTATGTGATCTGAGTCTAAATGCGATTATGCGTTGTGCCAGCTATTCGCCTACAAGTAGACCAGCACATCCGAGTTCTGCGACGCTTTTTATTTAATATGGTAGCTTCCCTGAGCTCCCACTTCAGTCGATTCTTACGACATGCCTTGTAATTAACAGTATTACTATTATTTGCTCCCTATGTGAGCCCCGACAACCCTTTGTGGTGCCCATATTTACAAATAATTACCAATAATATTATAAAGTACGACAAAATATATCATCGGGAGGAGGGAACTGACATGTTTATATAATATAATGTGCCAGAACGAACGCTTGAAGAGCAGGACAAGGAGAAATACAGTTTGTGGTTTATATCCAACATATTTGTATACAACATCTTCATATCAGATTAGTTATGATAAATTCTTCTTCTTCTTTGCGTTCGTTCTTTACGACCAATTTTAATCACTCTTTGTGATATGTTTGATCTTTGCCAAGAACGTGTATACGTTGCACATTGGTTTGGTAGGCCCCTAAACGCATAGACTTCTACACGTTTAGGACATGTGCATCCGATTTCAGCCAAACCTCCTTAGTCGCCTCTTACGACATGCTTGGCAGGTAACAGTGGTTCTATTCTTTACACCCCAAATTTGGGCCCCGGTAACCACTCGGGCGATGATAAATTGATTTGATATACATATTTAAATTTGATTATTGATCTCTCCTCTGTGAGCTTAGCTGTGATAGACATTTGTTTGGAAGATGATTGTTATTCTGTGTGTATAACTAATTACCCAATGAGATATGTCAAACCTTATAGGCTTAGTCTGACTTTTCTGTTACTTGATCCTTCGTTGAGGACAGTTTGTTGTTTTTCTCTCCAATTAGATCAAAGATTGAAACATGCTATAGTACGCCAGTAATAATAACTCAGCGAGTGAAGGATCACTCTAACAAGGACAATTTTGAAAAAACCAGTTGTAGATTCTGCTCCAAGAGGCAGATGCCACTGTCTGACATTGATGTATTTTTAATCACAGTTAATGTTCTTGTGGGCGTCTGTAGCTTAAGCGCTAGTGAGCTGGGTTACAACCCAAGTATACCTGGTTCAAACTACTCGGCAGTCAGTTTGGGAGGAAATTTGTTCCAGTGGTAACGAACGGTAAAAACAGACCTCCACGTTCGGAAATCATTGGCAAACTACTGAACCTAATAGTGGTGCCTAGAAAAGCAACGACTCGTTTGCTGTGCTTGAAGGTGACGTCTTGTAAAGGATATGCCAACATTTTAATTCATTTCAATGTACTTTTAATGTGGTTGAAAAAATGTGGTTTCTGCTAAAATTGCTCCCATTTTTCATTGACGTAATCATCTGTTATTTAACAGTAGATTATCATTACACAGAAAGCCGCGATGGTATAGTGGTTATTACTCTTGCTTTGTAGGAGAGAGGTCTAGGATTAAATGCCCCAGTTAGAGTGTGATTCCTCTATACCTTTACGGCTGCCAGGTCGATCCAGTTTTAATTGGGTACAAGAGAAAGAGTGAAAAGTAAAGGATAACGACCTGACGTTGATGCAATCATGTACCGTTGGTCAAAGAAACGTATTCTCAAATATGCCACATAGTATTAAAACAGGTTCTTACTTCACTTTGACAGTTGTGTGTTGTGTGTTGTGTGTTGTGTGTTGTCTGAGAAGTGAAATTCTTCACTCCTCTTGTATCGTTTACTTGATAAAGGCCTTTTGGTCGAAACGTTGCTATGTATTGTTATTGTTTTTATATTTTGTAAAACTACAGTACTTTGTTTTTACGTGTTTCGCTACAGTACACAAACAGAAACAAATACAACGTCTTATATTTATCAATCATCACACATCACTGATCAACCATGTGTTATACCATATCTTTGTTTACACATGAGATGTCAACACTGCATCTACTAGATTCCTATTTGTAATTTTTCTAGTGGTAGTAATTGTGTAGAAAGTGATAGTAATTGTGTAGAAAGTGATAGTAATTGTGTAGAAAGTGATAGTAATTGTGTAGAAAGTGATAGTAATTGTGTAGAAAGTGATAGTAATTGTGTAGAAAGTGGTAGTAATTGTGTAGAAAGTGATAGTAATTGTGTAGAAAGTGGTAGTAATTGTGTAGAAAGTGATAGTAATTGTGTAGAAAGTGATAGTAATTGTGTAGAAAGTGGTAGTAATTGTGTAGAAAGTGATAGTAATTGTGTAGAAAGTGGTAGTAATTGTGTAGAAAGTGATAGTAATTGTGTAGAAAGTGGTAGTAATTGTGTAGAAAGTGTGTATTGTGTAGAAGTGTGTATTGTGTAGAAAGTGATGAGTGATTGTGTGAGAAGTGGTAGTAATTGTGTAGAAAGTGGTAGTAATTGTGTAGATAGTGATAGTAATTGTGTAGAAAGTGATAGTAATTGTGTAGAAAGTGGTAGTAATTGTGTAGAAAGTGGTAGTAATTGTGTAAGTATAGTATGTGTAGTAAGTGATGTATTGTGTAGAAAGTGATAGTAATTGTGTAGAAAGTGGTAGTAATTGTGTAGATAGTGATAGTAATTGTGTAGAAAGTGGTAGTAATTGTGTAGATAGTGGTAGTAATTGTGTAGATAGTGGTAGTAATTGTGTAGAAAGTGATAGTAATTGTGTAGAAAGTGGAAGTAATTGTGTAGATAGTGGTAGTAATTGTGTAGAAAGTGGTAGTAATTGTGTAGAAAGTGATAGTAATTGTGTAGAAAGTGGTAGTAATTGTGTAGAAAGTGATAGTAATTGTGTAGATAGTGGTAGTAATTGTGTAAGATTTTATGAAAATTGATACTAATAATTTTTGCAAGGGTAACTACTTTCTCATCATCATTATCATCAAATAGCTTGTCCTGAGCAGAACTTTGCCACCCCAACAGTCCTCCGGAATTTTTCTCTCTCATAGGCCAGATGTCCTGCCTCTGCAGCTGTCATGTTCAAAACATCAGTCACATCCTGAATCCATCTTCTCCGTGGTCTTCCTCTTCTTCTCTTTGCCGGTATGCCTCCTTCCATGATAGTCTTCTCCAGCCCTTCATGTCTTTTTATATGTCCAAAATATCTCAATTTTCTCTGTCTTATTTGTAGCATCAGCCAGTTTTCTTTGATTTTGAGTTCTTTCTGGATAGATCTATTTGTTCTCTTCTCTGTCCAAGAGATACGGAGGACTCTTCTGTAACACTTATATTCAAAAGCACATATATGTTTTGTCCACTGCTTTATTAAATGTCCATGCTTCACACCATACGTTGCCACTGGGAATATGCATGCTCTTAGTATTCTGATCTTTGTTTTCTTATTAGTTCCGTTCCATACTGTTTTTAGTTGCTTAATTTTTTTGTAAAGCCATGCTTGTTCTTCTTTTAATTTCCTTCATCCCATTTCCATCTGTTGTTAGCAGTGAACCAAGATATTCAAAACTGTTCAAATTTTCTACTTTCTCTCCATTAATAAAAATATCATTTGTCATGTTTGTTTTATCTGTTGTTATTATTTTTGTTTTTGCTACATTGAGATAAAGATTTTCTTTTTCGCTTTTATCTTTCACTTCTAATAATTTCTCAATCCCTTTTTGTGATGTTGACAGTAACACTGTATCATCAGCGTATCGTAGTTCAGATATTTCTCTTCCTCCGATTATAAAAGGATCGTATTGTTCTTTTCCACTATCTTCTGTAACATTCCTCATGATGTTTTCTGCATATATGTTAAACAGACAAGGCGACAGAATGCAGCTTTGTCTAACTCCCTGCCTTTATGTCAAACCAATCTGATGTATCATCACATGTTCTTACAGCCGCCATTTGATCACTATAAAGTTCTCTTATGATCTGTATCAAATGTAATGGAATCCCATTTCTCCCATAATCTTCCACAATTCATGATGCTCTACACAATCAAATGCCTTTGAGTAGTCAATAAAGCATGAGTATAGATCTATATTATACTCTCTAGGTTTTTCTATGATTGTTCTCATGTTAAATATATGGTCACGTGTACCTCTGTTCCGTCTAAACCCAGCGTGTGTTATGTTGATATTTTCTTCCATTTTCCTATACAGTCGTCCTATAATAATTTTTAATAAGATTTTACTTGCGTGGCTTATCAATGCCACTCTTCTATAGTTGGTACATAATTTGGTGTCTCCTTTTTAGGTATTGGGATAAATATTGATCTTTTCCATTCCTTTGGCCATATTCCTGTTTTCCATACCTTTTTGCATATTGCATGATATATTTCTATGCTTTGCTCTCCCCCTGCTTCGATAAATTCTGCTGAAATATTATCACATCCTGGTGATTTTTCCATCTTCAAGCTTTTTATTGCCCATTCAACTTCCTCTAGCGTTGGTTCTATAACGCAAGAAACTGTATTTCTCCATACCACTCTATCCTGGGTGTAATGAACTACTTTCTAGTGGTAGTAAATGTGTATGATTTTATGAAAATTGATATTAATAATTTTTGCAAGGGCAACTACTTTCTAGTCTACACTTGAAGATTTTCAACTTTCAGTTATGGTTTTTTTGGGTGATCACCTTGAACACAGTATCAACGTTTTATATTCCGCCTCTAATATGACTAGGCATTCGATCCCACCTACATTGAATTGACGGTTCTCTAGAAAATATTATAATCACTTCACACAGGACGTGAACCAACTATTTTTCGAATTGTGATACATGCATTGTATTGGTGATATGTACACCATATGCTAGTTTGGCATTCTTTACACTTATATTTCTGAAATCCACTGCACGATGAAGGTTGTTTTTGTTTTAAATATATTTTCAAGATAATTAATTAGTTTTTCAATACATAACTACAATGCATACACTAAACGTTGTTTATAATCGAAAACAATGTCTTTTGCAACATGTGACCAAATTGTATAACAATAAGTGAGTTTTTTTCTGTTCATTTTAAAAAGACAACCTTGTTCTGAGTGGGTCTCCCGCTACAGAAACCCTATCGTGATAGAACTTGAACTTAAAGAGTTTTGGATGATCTGATAGAGAACAATAATGTAAACCTTGGTACTTTTGTTCCAATAAATACTTTTGTTCCAATAAATACAATTTATTGATCTACTGTTGGCGAAGAAAGCGAGGCCTTACATACAGATCTTAATGTAACAATCAATGTCAAGATTGAGAAAACACAACGGGGGTGTTACTCAATGCTTCAGAGAATCGGATACTACCAGAAATTGTTCAATACTTTAGAGAATCGGATACTACCAGAAATTACTCAATACTTTAGAGAATCGGATACTACCAGAAATTACTCAATACTTTAGAGAATCGGATGCTACCAGAAATTGTTCAATACTTCAGAGAATCGGATACTACCAGAAATTGTTCAATACTTTAGAGAATCGGATACTACCAGAAATTGTTCAATACTTTAGAGAATCGGATACTACCAGAAATTACTCAATACTTTAGAGAATCGGATACTACCAGAAATTACTCAATACTTTAGAGAATCGGATACTACCAGAAATTACTCAATACTTTAGAGAATCGAATACTACCAGAAATTGCTTCTAAACCTATGTCGTATTCCTCTTCTTTTCTCTAATCAAGTTTTGTCTCACAGTGTCATTATAAGAAGAAATAATTTATAGAACGGGTTGTTGTGTGCGCTTCCTACAGTGTATCTTTCACTGTCTCTGTTATTTATGTGATTCACCTTTTGTATGGACGACATTTCATCTTGTATCTACTGTATCCGAGTAACATTGTCCTCTGAGATGTCATTTCTGTTGGTGATTGATTTACGTGGACGAAACACTTCTTTTGTGATTTCTTGATTAAGTTTAATGTTGATGGTGCGCACACTATTTTTCATGATGTTTTCATTTGCGATCTATTCTTAGTCCTATCAGCGATCTCTATTGATATACCGCATGTCTGTGCTGACTAGTTTTTGATCTACCACACCTCAAACTTCTACAGTCTAGGTGGTTCCATTGACATCATGTCTATATATTTATATACATGACTTGGTTATAAATTAGCATACAATAAAGGAAAATTAAATTATTGGACACATCAGGCGACGTCAGTGCCTGGAGAAGGTAATTCTGCAGGTAATGATGCCTGGAAGAAGAATCAGAGGAAAACCTAGAAGACGACAGGTGCAAGATGTCATTGACGGTATGAGAATAACTGCTGCTGACGCCGGTCAACGTGCGCAGAATATAGAGTTTTCCAGGATTGTTGTCATTGGAGCCACGTTCGTGAAGGGACAAGCTACATGATGATGATGATGATATATATGTGACTGTCGATGCTGGTCTAACGAAATAATGTCTAACTAAGTAATATCATATATTCAGATAATACTGACAAAGGACAAAGGCGTACTCTAAGTCTGCAGACGTATTTCTTCTTTGCGTATATTAAGAGGTATGCTTAATTACACCGAACTTTTGTTCTATTTTAGATTCTTCTTTTGAAAACAAATATTCTCACATCCCATTTTTCTTATTTTCTCTGATTACTCAGAGCATGGGTTCCCAAAGTAGGCGGTACCACCCCAGTGGGCGCTGAAGCCTTCCAGGGGCGTAGTGGTTCAGAACCATGTGAGGGAGTTTTTTCGTAATGTTGTCATTGAATAATCATTAAAAATTTTAATTCTGCATTTTAATTAATCTTATGCCCATCTTACACGATCCATTTGTTTCATAAATTTTCTATATCGTGTATATAATCATGTGAAAATTGACCATGTATGACATAAATATATATCAACTTTCTTTGTGAAAGTGAAAATAGAGCGTGTGTATGTATATTGTGGGGGCAAACTGTTCTAATGGGGTGGAGGCGTTAACAAGTTTATTTGGTGCAAAGTGGGCGGTGCGCTGAAAACGTTTGGTAACCTATGCTCTAGGAGGTTCTAAATAACAGAAGGATTAATTCCGCTTGCCCGAGGCTGTTGCTACGCACATACAGGTCGTCGGTTTTATTCTCCTCCCAACAGAATAAAACGTGGACCTTACCGACGGTCGAAGACAAGATGTTTCTGTTAGGAAACCCTACCTTGATTCTGCAAATTTATTAAAACATTGTTGATTGCTTTACACATATTTTATAGTAGAATCATGGTTTTTTTAGGACATGTTTCCACCAGAGTAGAGAGAAGATGTTGGACTACCCTCGGATGCCATAGATAAAACAGTCAGATTAGGAGAAAGTGGATATATAGATGAAACAGTCAGATTAGGAGAAAGTGGATATATAGATGAAACAGTCAGATTAGGGGAAAGTGGATATATAGATGAAACAGTCAGATTAGGAGAAAGTGGATATATAGATGAAACAGTCAGATTAGGAGAAAGTGGATATATAGATAAAACAGTCAGATTAGGAGAAAGTGGGTATATAGATGAAACAGTCAGATTAGGGGAAAGTGGATATATAGATGAAACAGTCAGATTAGGAGAAAGTGGATATATAGATGAAACAGTCAGATTAGGAGAAAGTGGATATATAGATAAAACAGTCAGATTAGGGGAAAGTGGATATATAGATGAAACAGTCAGATTAGGGGAAAGTGGATATATAGATGAAACAGTCAGATTAGGGGAAAGTGGATATATAGATGAAACAGTCAGATTAGGGGAAAGTGGATATATAGATGAAACAGTCAGATTAGAGGAAAGTGGATACATATGCTGAGAACCTATGCTCTAGAATGGAAAGTAAGTCACGTCATATGTTCTTCAGTCATTGTGTCTGCTCTACATTCAACGTTTCTATCGCTAGTTGAGTGATCGGTTCAAGTCCTCTGTGAGTGCGGTTCAGTTCCGCGGGCTGGCAGAAAAGCCACAGGTTCTCCAGATTTACGGTGTTCGTGGCATGAACTGAAGGGTTACAATGTCCATGGCACCGAGCCGAAGAGCCGAGAGCTCAAGTGCTTTCAGATCGGGAAAAAAAAGATGATCGGTTGGGATCACAATGAATAATGATAATTGTGACATATCCTGTACATGACGTCACCAGCAACCACAGTAAACGACTCATCAATTTTCTAGGCACCACTTATACGTTCAGTAGTTTTCGTTTGTTTTCTGAGAGGTGGGGGTCTACTTTTACCGCTCGTAAATATCCACGGATACGAATTTTCTTCCAAACTGCCCGCCGTGCAGTTTGAACCAGGCTACCTTGGTTTGTGATCAGCTCAGGAGCAAGGACTGTTATAGGCCTCATCTAAATAATGAGAAATGCCTGCAGTCAAGTCAACCGTACCTTCACGTGGTGCTTCCCGTTTAAACTAACACGGCTCTGACAAAAGCGAGTCCCGGCGCTATAACTGGGCCCCCAATGCCGGAATGGGTAAAATACCAGGCTATGGCTGGGGTAAGCCAGACAAAACCCTGGGAGGTGTGATCCCCGATAGGTGAAGCGGATGCTTGACCCACCTGTGTGGACAAGTCCAGACCCCACCAAGATCACACCCAGGAGCTCACCTTGGTTAAAAAAAGCGGAGAAGGTAACTCCTAAAACCTCTGATGCCTGGCAGGCAGTGTTGGGAAGAGCCAGGACATGGATAGGAAGACTCCATAACTTTCCCCACTGAAGACGGACATGTCAGCCAGAATGGCGTGGGCACCCAGAAATGGAAAAAGACATCAACGCACAATACGGTTAGTGAGTATGCTCAGATATTTACTTAGATATGGGGTTGCTCCTGTGGATTGCTGCCAGGCAGGGCAGCGCCGGATCCCAAGCCTCGAGGGATCCACCCCAAGCTACTGACAGTAGCTCTGCGCATCGAAGAACCAGGATTAAGCAGAGTAATGCCACTGGTCAAAACAAGAACAACACACTAAAGATCATGCAATGGAATGCAGAAGGCGTTGCCAGAAGAAACTTGAACTGCAAAATTCCTCATGAACAACAGATCGACATCATATGCATACAGGAAACACATCTAAATAAAACTGCCCTTCTACATCAGAGGCTATGAGACATACAGACTGGATAGAGACGGACACAAGGGAGGCATCATCACACTAGTCAAAAACAACATCGCAGCCTCAGAAACCTCCAGAAGTACAGGTGAAGCCGAACACCTAACAGTCAAAATACATGTCCTCCCAGAACCAATACATGTTACAAACTACTACTGCCCAAACAATAAGAAATTAGAACTAGAGAACATACATACAGCTGAGAAGAACCAAATAATCCTAGGCGACTTTAACAGCACTCCCCAGCTGGGATATGCTACTATGGACTCAAGAGGAGATGAAGTAGAGGAATGGATGATGGAAAACCTACTCATACTCATAAACAAACCTGATTCAGAGCCAACTTCTCTCAAAGTATGGAGAATCACAGCACACCGATCTGGCAATAGGCACAGAAGACATCCAGAGATGTGCAGAAAGAGAGGTGATGAAACAACTAGGAGGAAGCGACCACAAACCAATCATTATTACTGTAGGAAAGCTCAAGTCACCAGAAAACAGGAAAAAAATAGCCAGCTGGAACTACAAAAGGCAAACTGGAACCTGTACAGAAACCTAACTGAAGGTAAACTGACAGAAACCCACACAACAAACAACATCCAGAAAAACATTACAACTCTCACAAGCATCATACTAAAAGCAGCACAAAATCAATCCCCAGAGGAAGAAGAAAACACTACGAACCCTTCTGGACCAACGAACTACAACAATCACATGAAAAAGCCACAGCAGCACGAACAAAAATGGAACAAGACCCATCTGACACAAATGTCACAGAACACAACAAACACCAAGCCATATACAGAAAAGAAAAACTCACATGCATTAGAAAAAGTTGGCAGGAAAAACAGCAACACTAAACATGGAAAAAGACAGCACAAAACTATGGCAGCTTGTAAAGAGCCTAAATGAAGAAAACACCACCAGCCATGCCTGCACAGTCATAGAAGATGGAGGAAACCTACACAGGCAAAATAGCTGCAAACATTCTCAGGATGGCTTTGCAAAAGAAAGCAACATACACATGTCCAAAATCAAAGTCAGGGAAACAAAAAAAGAACTAAAAAAATAAACAAACAACTTGCAGACAAACAAGACACAATGAACAAACCTTTTTCTCTCAAAGAACTGGACAGCGCAATAAAAAACTAAAGAAAAAAAAGGCACCAGGACCAGATGGGGTGACAAACGAAATGATAATAAACCTAGGAACAGGTGGCAGACAACACCTCCTGGACCTGTTAAACCAATCTTGGATGCAAGGAGTATATCCAAAGGAATGGAAGGAGGCGGAAATAATCCCTATAGCAAAAAAAAGCAAGCCCAAGGAAAACAAAGAAAGCTACCGTCCCATAAGCCTCCTCAGCTGCCTTGGGAAAACAATGGAGCGGCTCGTAAACAACAGGCTGCTTAACTTTCTAGAGGAAAAGAAAATACTAGATGACTGCCAATCAGGTTTCAGAAAACACAGAAGCACAGATGACCAAACCACCTATCTTGCCCAAGAAATTGAAGATGCCTTCCAGAACAAACACAAGCTGCTGGCCACCTTCTTCGACCTGACTAAAGCCTTCGACAAAGTCTGGAAAAAGGACTCCTGCTAAAACTAGCACAAAGCGGGATCAAAGGTCACATGTACACATGGATCAGAGATTTCCTACACAGACGATGTGCAAGAGTCAAACTGGAAGGACACAGAAGCAAGCTGGTCAGACTAGAAGATGGGGTTCCACAGGAAGTGCAATATCCCCTACACTCTTCATCCCTCTTTATCAATGATCTTCCCAAACAATTTACATCTAACATTCACAAGGCGCTCCATGCAGACGACTTGGCCATATGGACCCAAACAGAATACATAGGAACTGCCAAGATCAGAATGCAAGGAGCCATAAATGCAGTAAAGAAATGGGCAGACACTTGGGGGTCACAATAAACCAAAACAAGACAGTGTCAACACTATTCTCACTCTCTACAAAACCTGAACAAGTCGACTTATACCTGGACAACAAATCACTACCAAAGGAGGACAATCCTACCTATCTAGGAATAAAATTTGACAAAAGACTCACATGGGGTCCCCACATAGAAGAAACACAAAGGAAAGCCACAATAAGATTAAGACTCATGAAAAAAACTAGCAGGAACCCACTGGGGCGCAGATGCAAACACTACACGCCAAATATACACAGGATATGTACGTCCAAAACTGGAGTATGGCACAGGAGCCTACACAACCTCAGCACAAACAAATCTATACAAGCTAGACAAAATACAGAACACAGGCCTCAGAATCATCACCGGAGGTCTGAGAAGTACACAAATCAAAGATCTAGAAGCAACTGCTGGCATTGAGAGCCTGGGACGACGCAGGAACAAAAAATACTCACACTATCAGGAAAGTTCAAACGCACAGAAAATAACCCCATGCACCAAACAATCAACGAACCAACCAAAAACCGCATAAAAGACACAGCTTCCATCACTTGTCAAAATCACTCTCTGCAAAAACATGGACATCCTCTCAAAGACCCAGCAACCTGGGAAATGATAGTACCATTCAACAACACAGACCTACAGCCCAACTTCACAGTGATAACAACAATTCCAAATGTAGACAAAAGGGTGAAGAAACAGGTCCCATCTTGAGAGCAAAGACACTAGAACACATTGACACCTCATACCCCATCCCGAGTGGACCCATATATACACAGACGGATCATCAGACACGACAGCGAGGAAAGGAGGGCCGGAACCATCATCATACTCCAAGATGGCACTACACTAACAAATTCAAGTGCCACTGGAGAACTATCAACAAATTTTAGAGCCGAACAACAGGCAATTGTGGATGCCTCAAAATACTGCAGCAAAGAAACATCCAAAACAACAAACTTGTCTTCCTTTGCGACTGCTTGTCAGTCCTGCAGGCCACACAAAGGGAACCACAAGATAACATGGAAAGAGAGCTGACACTACAGCTAAACAAGCTCTCAGAACACAACAAAATTATTCTCCAGTGGATACCAGCCCACTGTGGCGTTCCAGGAAATGAGAGAGCAGACATGCTGGCTAAGGATGGAACAAAACTTACACAACAGAAACACCCAGTATCACTAACAGAAATCAAGACACATATCAAAAGAAAGTACAAAGAGGTATGGAGGCAACAAACCCACAGCAAACACCCACAAGATCCCATCAGCAGACTAAACAGAAAACAGCACACACAATCTTTCGCCTAAGAACAGGTCACTGCAGGCTCAACTGCCACATGCACAGAATAAAGCCTGCTCAGACTGCACAGTGTGCATGCCAGACAGAGACACAGACTCCAGAGCACATCCTGCAGTCATGTCCATCATACATACACCAACGAAATGAAACATGGCCTCATGAACAAAGCATACAGACCAAGCTATGGGGAACTCTCGAAGAACTCAACTGACATGCAGCTTCATGAGGCAACCCATCTCATGATTTAGACGAGCATACGAAACCGAACGCAAAGAAGAAGAAGAAGAAGTGATCGAGCTGACTGCCGCTTAAGCTACAGACTCCCATCACCATCAATAAGTATACCACCAAAATTGATCTTCTCATCAAATTCATCCAAATTTCCACGTTAACTTGAAGTATTCCGACAAATTGTCAACTCTAAAAGATGACTTGTAAAAACTGTCAAAGAAAATATGTTAGGAACAATTACTCGGTGATACTTCTATCACAAAAACAAAACCCCTTTCATCAATTATCTTTCAAGGTCACAGCGTCCATATTGTATCAGTTTCATTTATCGGTCTGGTCAGTGTCCGATTTCATCACAAACAACTGATTGACATTTTGCTTCATTCGTCCGTTTATCTTTTCTCTGGAAAAACGCCTCTGATATAAAAGTAATAAGATGAAGGATTTCATCAAAGTAAGGACTTAACCACTTACCAACAGAGACCTTCTTTCCGTATTAATATAATAAGATGAAGGATTTCATCAAATTATGTGCTAAATAACGTAATCACAAAGTACTGTAGTTTTCAATTCAAAAACATTGACAAAATACAGCAACGTTTCGACCAACAAGGCCTTTATCAAGCAAACGAACAAACAGGAGTGACAAATTTTAAAAACAAATGGACGACCAAAAACAAACGTTTCTAATGAAAATCTGGAAATAAAACGAAAATCTGGGAATAAAAACGAATAACGAAATAAATGTAACACAAAAACACACATAAAACTAGAAATAGAACGGAAGAGAAACAATGAAAAATCTAGTAAATATATAACTGAATACATGCAACATATACCCATATAGATTACAAGGCATGGAAGAGAAAGTACTAAGAAGCATAGGAATGTAATACGTTGAGCCCACGTGGTTGCAAGGTACCATACAAAGAAATCAACCGATTCTCCAGAGCAAATCGACTGCGATCATCCGAGGAACACGATCGGATGGCTGTGACCTGGACATCGTGAGCTCCTAAATGGCCAGTATCATTGAAATGGGTGGCTACAGGCGTCACAGAGCATTGGGGTATGTCGCGCAAGTGTTGGACGAATCGGTCACTGAGCCTCTTGCCTGTCTCGCCGATATAAGCCTTGTTACACCGCTTACAGGTAATGGCATAGATAAGATTAACGGGACTCGCATGAAACCATCGTCAATAAGAAACGTGGCTAAAGGAAAAGATACAGTACGCGTCTCTATCACATAAGCACACGTGTTGCAACGCCGACGGCCACACTGAATAGTGCCAAAATGAGTCTGGATATTGGACTTAAGGCGACTTGTACCAACATATCCTTAAGACTTCTGTCCCGTCTGTAAGCCACCAAAGGATAGTTGGGGAAGACAGAACGAGTCTCAGGATCTGACTTAAGGATAGACAGATGACGGAATAAAACATTTTTCACCAGTGAACTATGGGGTGGAAAGTTAAGATAAGTTTTACTCTCTCAGAGTTAGTGGTCCTATGCTGGCTGGTGAGGCCTGCTGGCGAGTGATTTTCTGAACTCGATGCATAGCCCAGACAAGCACCCTCTCCGGGTATAGGCGCCTGCTAAAGAAATCAAGCATCTCACGAGCTCTCCAAGAAAATCATCGTCCTCGCTACAAAGGCGACGAAGGCGCAAGAGCTGCGAGAATGGCAAAGAGTCACGACAAGCCCGGGGATGGGAAGAAGTATAAAGGATAAAACTACCTGGTGCCTCTAACGCTCTTGATCTCTACATCAAGAATACTATACATGATATTGGACTGCTCCACCCCAAACGCCAATGTCATTCTAACATGTCACCGTCAGAGTTTCGTGCTCTATCACACCTCCGTCGACATGATGACATTGTTATCAAACCCGCCGACAAAGGCGGAGCTATTCTGGAGCATAGATCTTTACCTTCAGGAAGGTCAAAACCAACTGCGTGACACTCAGTTGTATAAAACCAGCCCTACTGATGTCACTCTGTCTATTAATAATAAGGTTCGTGAAGTCATTAAGAACTTAATTACCACGAACGACCTTCCTACTAGTGCATCATCACTCTGTGTGATCGATAGCTGTTTGAGTAAACCCACCTTTATATGCTCCCAAAATTCATAAAATCCACAATCCCGGTAGGCCTATCGTTTCTGCTTGCTCTTGCCCTACGGAACACATCTCCGAATTTCTTGATAGTATCTTTAATCCCATAGTCACCACACTCCCTTCATTTTTGAAAGATACGAACCACGCTTTGTCTGTCTTTTCTTCCATTGAGTTGCTACCGAGAGAACCTACCGTCTCTTCCTCCTTGATGTGTGTTCCTTGTACACTTCTATACCTCATTTATTTACATTTATTTCGTTATTAGTTTTTATTCCCAGATTTTCGTTTTTATTCCCAGATTTTCGTTTTTATTTCCAGATTTTCATTAGAAACGTTTGTTTTTGGTCGTCCATTTGTTTTTAAATTTGTCACTCTTGTTGTTCGTTTGCTTGATAAAGGTCTTGTTGACGAAAGTTGCTGTATTTGTCATTGTTTTTGTAATTTGTAAAACTACAGTACTTTGTGATTACGTGTTTTGCCAATCAAATAGTTTTACTGCAGTCTCGTCTGTTTTGTGAATATTGTGGCTAAATAAGATCTTTACAGAAGGAATTCAAAATCAAATAAAACTGGCTGATGCAACAAATAAGAATGAGAAAGTTGAGGTATTTTGTACATATACAAAGTCAAGAAGGGTTGAAGATAACTTTTATGGATAGAGGTATAACGACAAGCAGAAGAAGATGAAATATACAGAGAAGATCATTTCAGGGTGTAACTGATTATTATAGTATTACGGCTGTAAGGGAGGACATCTGGTCTATTAGAAAGACAAAATTTAAAAGGACTGTTAGGGTGGTAAAACTCTACTCATGACAATCTATTTTATGACAATCTATTTTATGACAAATCAGACTTAAACAATAGCTTGGGAATCCCTGATTTAATTTGACGACCAGAGACGCATGATATGTCTTTTGCATGATTGGTCATCACTCATCCTGCACTGCTCAAATCATTGGTCATCAATCATCCTGCACTGCTGACATCATTGGTCATCACTCATCCTGCACTGCTGACATCATTGGTCATCAATCATCCTGCACTTCATATCATTGGTAATCTCTCATCCTGCACTACTGACATCATTGGTCATCAACCATCCTGCACTGCTGACATCATTGGTCATCACTCATCCTGCACTGCTAATATCATTGGTCATCACTCATCCTGCACTGCTGGCATCATTGGTCATCACTCATCCTGCACTGCTGGCATCATTGGTCATCAATCATCCTGCACTGCTGGCATCATTGGTCATCACTCATCCTGCACTGCTGGCATCATTGGTCATCACTCATCCTGCACTGCTGACATCATTGGTCATCACTCATCCTGCACTGCTCATATCATTGGTCATCACTCATCCTGCACTGCTGACATCATTGGTCATCACTCATCCTGCACTGCTGGCATCATTGGTCATCACTCATCCTGCACTGCTGACATCATTGGTCATCAATCATCCTGCACTGCTGGCATCATTGGTCATCACTCATCCTGCACTGCTCATATCATTGGTCATCACTCATCCTGCACTGCTGGCATCATTGGTCATCACTCATCATGCACTGCTGACATCATTGGTCATCACTCATCCTGCACTGCTGACATCATTGATCATCACTCATCCTGCACTGCTGACATCATTGGTCATCACTCATCCTGCACTGCTCACATCATTGGTCATCAATCATCCTGCACTTCTAGTTTCTAGAATGAAACGTGCTCTCTTCATTGAGATATCTTCTCCATTGGTGACAAGTTTCTGTACCTTTGTTTAGACCATAGATTCCCCAAACTTGTTAGTCCCACCGCCCACGTTCACTTTGAACGACATAATCTTTATAACGCTCCCTCCCCATTATAACAGTTTTCCAACGCCCCCTACATATATATATACATAAGCTCTATTTTCACATAGAAAATTGATATATATTTATGTCATATATAGTCCATTTTAAATGATTATATACATGAAATAGAAAATTGATGAACAAATGGATCGTGTAAGATGGACATAAGATGGATTAAATTGCAGAATTCAAATTTTTAATGACTGTTCAAATTCCCGAAAAAAACTCCCCAAATGCTTCTGAACACACTATCGCCCTCCTCCCCTCCAACCCTCCTAGAAGGCTTCAAGGTCCACTGGAGAGCGGTGCCGCCCACTTTGGGACACCATGGTTTAGACACTGATAATGCTCCACAAGCGCCTGGATGAGCATAACTGCTAGACTGTGATCTATTTGTTAACTTTTAGTATAAGCAATGAAACCATGAATATGACCATCGACGAAATGAGTGAGCTGGCTACAGACAGAGTGAATGTCAGATGCGCTTGACATAGAACAACGTCCTATAAAGGTTACCAACCTCGATGATAATACGCAATGATTAATGGTTCCCATATAAATATGATCTATTCAGTAGACCCGGCGTATAATAAAAGTTAAACAACAATAGATATCGAATTAATAGCCATCTGTTGGGCAACTTATCTCTATTCTTTAATCCTGTTTTGCCGTTCATCGTCAGGTCGAAAAAGGAGACACATGGAGCGAGGGCCTCTCTATGCGCCTTGTCTTTCTTTCTCTTCTCCAGAACAGATTTACCTTACAGCTTCAGAGTAAGAAGAGATTTCTAGAACGGGCTTTTCTGTGCGCTCCATAAACAATTTGCCAGAGTGAGTTACGGGGCCCAAATTTGGGATGTAAAGAATAGAACCACTGTTACTTGCCATGTAGGTCGTAAGAGGTGACTAAGGAGTTTGGCTGAAATCGGATGCACATGTCTAAACATGTAAATTATAGCGTTCAGGGCCTACAAACCAATGTGCAACGTATAACGTTCTTGGCAAGATCAGACATATCACAAAGTGTGATTAAAATTGGTCGTAAAGAACGAATGCAAAGAAGAAGAAGGTAAACAGTGTCTTTCGTCACACCTGTTATCTCTGAGTTCCACGTTTTGCGTGACCTGTCTTTTGCTTTGTATCCACTGTTGGGCAATATCAACTGATAATGTGCTTTTTTATAGTTCTTCTTCTTCTTCTTCTTTGCGTTCGTTCTTTACGACCAATTTTAATCACTCTGTGATATGTTTGATCTTTGCCAAGAACGTGTATACGTTGCCATTGGTTTGTAGGCCCTAAATGAATAGACTTCTACACATTTAGGACACATGCATCCGATTTCAGCCAAACCTCCTTAGTCGCCTCTTACGACATGCATGGCAGGTAACAGTGGTTCTATTCTTTACACCCCAAATTTGGGCCGGTAACCACTCGGGCGTTTTATAGTTCAAACTATGCTCTATCTGAGCATTTGCTATATGTTTGATGAAACTTTGTTCAATAGGATATTGTATAATAACAAGACATGATTTAAGACGTATACAGTGTTATAATATACTTCCTCTCATTTTCTTCTTCTCTCAAACGCCGGCTGTTAATTCAGGCGAAAGTCATAACGAATGGTATTGCGCTTCTGACTGATTTTTGCGTGGGATCTAACTGGCTATTTTACGAGTGCCCTCATCCATATGGACAGCCTCGCCGACTTCGGGAAGTCTGCAGCAGATCCTCCAAGTGTGATCGTTTCAAGAAACTTGTTGTTCGTTTAACTCTTGCTTGAGTCCTCGTACCATTGGTAATTTTACGCCAGAGTTAATTGTGAAGTGCGACTTCTCTATCGGATTTCCTGCCTTTGGTGAGGTCGTTCCGTACACATCGTATGATAAACACTTTTTAATGATCTTTTAGTGCAGTAAATTTTGGGCAGATCTACGCCAAAGGCATTACCTGGTTGCGTTGACCGGGTGAGGTCGCTCCGGTTGATGAGCATTCTCGACCCTTCTGGGCTAGTCAATGGAACGGTCGCCTTCTTATTCATTGCCCTTTACGATCATTTTCGCCGTATATTTGGACTTTATGATCTTCGCCAAAGTATGACTTCAATATGCGCTTTTCTGACTATATAAGGTCGTTCCAGATTGGGAACATTCTCGGTGATTGAGACGCATGTTCTTGTCATACAGTGATCATATTTGCAGGTATGTTTAGCCCATTATATGATCGAAGCCATGGTGTTTTGACGTCATCTTACTCTGTGAGGATGATTGGGGTCTGAAAAGTATTGCCTTTAGCCAATATTTGGTTTGTACCAGTCAAGCCTTTGCATTATCGGCCTTACTTTTCTATCCACGGTGAGTTTGTTCATGAGTAAGAAATTCTCAGCCGTTTGGGGCGCATGTCGCTACTTAAGCAATTTGTAATGTTTTACTCTGCATTTTCCTGTCCCGGAAACACTGGAATGGGGCTGCGCACATATATTTTAGATGGTCGTTTCAATCGGCGCTAGCAACGAAACTGAAATTTTACGCTTGTCAACATCACCCACCTCAGATCTTCCGGAATGTTAGTTGTAAATGCAACAGTACCTGTCCGGTTGTCCCAGGAAGGCAGTCCGTTAGGCATAACTCACCTCAGTTCTTCCGGGCATGTTAGTTTTTAATGTAACAGTATCTGGTTGTCCCAGGGAGGGCAGTTTGGTTAGGCACTAAAACAAAACTTTGGTTTTGCGCTGTCAACCTTACCAGTAAATGTATCTGCGCTAAGACCTTGATGCAGTTACTGCAATCTTCCGTGTATCGATACGATACGTTACAGGGTTTTCAGAGACACTTGCCGGGACCTATGATTTGCACTGAATTCAAACCTCTGCTGGGCTTTCCAGTTTTCCCTGATCATCTGGGTGGTTCACTCACCCCTACGTTTGCCACGCCTTCCTGTCGCTTCATCACCAGCACCGTGCGTGTCTGCTCCACCTTTGGGCTCACCTGTGTATCGTCGGGATGCGTGTTCACTCCACTTTGGTGCCTGCCCACCGTGTTTATCAGGTTTCTCACCGTGCTCACATTTACCGTGCCTCGAGACTTCCCTGACACACAACACGACTCTGGCTACGGGCTCGAGTGTCGCCCCGTGTGGCCCACGTCTCTACTCTGGATGCACCTCTCATCCCTTCATGTTCATTTGTACGGCCCTTTCCATTGACCGGAAAGCTGATAATTATGGTGAGACCGTTGACTTGTTTCACTTCGTGCTTATGGACTCTTGCCCCGTAGGTGGCAATTTTGTGCAGTCATTTACTCCCGGGGAGTTAGCATTCCTTCACTGATGACTTGTGCACTGCTGTTTTCTTACGTTTCTGGAATTATTAGGAACTTTCTTCGGACATCGGCCAGGAGATGCGTGCATTTGTTCATGGGATTTTGGACATGCATTGCTTTTCCATGCTTGCACTGCTACCACTACCTGTAGCTTCCTCGATTCCTACCCTTAGCAGATAGGAACCATTGTCTGTTAACAGGGTCACCACATAGAAGTGGAGTAGGGTCTTGATTAGTGTCAGCTCACTAATCCTGGCGCACCGTTGTCCATATCCGCCTTTGACCCCATATAATATCATTTCGTAGGGACATTGTTCAGTCATACAGTGTACTTCAGTGGGACATTGTTCAGTCATACAGTATGCTTCAGTGGGACATTGCTCGGTCAAATAGTTTTATGCTTCAGTGGGACATTGCTGGGTCAAATAGTTGTGTGCTTCAGTGGGACATTGCTCGGTCAAATAGTTTTGTGCTTCAGTGGGACATTGCTCGGTCAAATAGTTTTGTGCTTCAGTGGGACATTGCTCAGTCAAATAGTTTTGTGCTTCAGTGGGACATTGCTCAGGTCAAATAGTTTGTGCTTCAGTGGGACATTGCTCGGTCAAATAGTTTTGTGCTTCAGTGGGACATTGCTCGGACAAATAGTTTTGTGCTTCAGTGGGACATTGCTCGGTCAAATAGTTTTGTGCTTCAGTGGGACATTGCTCGGACAAATAGTTTTGTGCTTCAGTGGGACATTGCTCGGACAAATAGTTTTGTGCTTCAGTGGGACATTGCTCGGACAAATAGTTTTGTGCTTCATTATGATATTGTTCACTCATAGTGTGTTTTACTATTATTTTTACCACACATGATGTTTCTACTGTCTGATTCCATAACTATTACCACACATGATGTTTCTACTGTCTAATTCCATAACTATTACCACACATGATGTTTCTACTGTCTGATTCCATAACTATTACCACACATGATGTTTCTACTGTCTGATTCCATAACTATTACCACACATGATGTTTCTACTTTCTGATTCCATAACTATTACCACACATGATGTTTCTACTTTCTGATTCCATAACTATTACCACACATGATGTTTCTACTTTCTGATTCCATAACTATTACCACACATGATGTTTCTACTTTCTGATTCCATAACTATTACCACACATGATGTTTCTACTGTCTAATTCCATAACTATTACCACACATGATGTTTCTACTGTCTAATTCCATAACTATTACCACACATGATGTTTCTACTGTCTGATTCCATAACTATTACCACACATGATGTTTCGGAATGTCTGATTTCGAAAAAAAAAATATATATATAAAAACAAATGCATTGTAATCACATTTGGAATGATGGCTGAGAACAGCGAGAGTTCTTGCCGCCGAGGGTGTTCATTTTCATCCAATTTAAACACGTCATTTATTTGTTTGTTTGTTTGTTTGTTTGTTTGTTTGAGTGAGCAGTGTTTGAACAATTGACATTTACACAATGATGCAGTTTCAGCTGAGAATAAATGACATTTACACAATAATGCAGTTTCAGCTGAGAATAAATAGTGTGTGCGGATGTATGTGTGTGAGCTTGTTTGGGATTGTGCAACACAGTGAGACGTGTGATATGCCGACTTCACTTTCTCCTGCCAATTATGAATGAAACTATAATATAAGGCATCTTCTTCTTCTTCAAACGCTCTATATCGACCACTGGTTAACTATTCTTTGTGATTTGTATGTGATCTGAACTTAACAGTAATTGTATGTTCTGTCAGTTATGCGCCTACAAGTAGGCCAGCACATCCGATTTCTGCGATGCTTTTATTTACTAGGGTAGCTTCCTAGGTCCTACATCAGTTGCCTCTTACGACATGCCTTGCGGGCTACGGCACCACACAGGCGCTATAATTAATTACTTATCATGTCTGCCGACGTAGGCGATCATGTATCTCCACAACTTCTCTCCCTCTCTTTTTCTCTCTATTTTACAGTCTAGATGATAATGGATCTCCACAACTCGTTCTGTGTGTGTCTCTCTCTCTCTCTCTCTCTCTCTGGTGCAGTTAATCAGTTCTGACATTGAGATTTTGTGGAAGCACGATGTCAGACCATATAAGCATCTTCTTTCTCTGACTACCATGATCTATTTATATCTGAAATTGGTGTCAAAGGCGCAAGAAAACAATGGCGCCAGGTTTAGTGAGCTGGCGCTAATTCCTTGCCCTCACTTGCGCGTGGTGACCCTGGTAACAGACGGTAGTTCCGGTCTGGCCGTGGGAGAGCTACTCTGGGGTAAGTAGAGATGCAAAGGTAGACATTCTAGATGGGATTCGCTCGCAACACCGACGAGCGAACTCCAAGAATGAATATTAATGCTCGTCTCTCCCGGTCAATGGGAAAAGCTGGAAGGATGAACGGGAAACGGTGTGTGGCGAAACTCGGAGCCGCGATGCTCTCTCTTGAGCCCTCTCTCTTGAGTCGATGAGTAAACTGGGAGTCGAGTTGAGCTGTACGAGGGCCCACATAGGGCGAAACCCCGGGGCCCTATCTCAGGGATGGGGGCACTATTAAAAGCCATCGAAGAGACGTTTACCCACTAGGGGCGAAACTGGCAGCCCGCGCATGCTCTCTCTTGAACCTCTCTCTCTTGAGCCGATGAGTATGCTGGGAGTCGAAGGCTATCAAAGGCTATGACAATCAAAGGCTAGTGGAGCAAACCGTACACAAAACTGAACTGGCGACAAACCAAGGCGTCCGCGAAACGACCGGTTCGCTGGGAAGATGGCGCTCATAAGCCTGGGAGGGCAGGCCGTCTAGGGTCGCTGCCGTGAAAGAAAATAGCAGTCTGCTGCCTTGTGGTTTTGGCTGGGAACAGCAAAGGTTAACGGAGAGCGAATCCAGTAAACGCTGGTTGAAACCGAACACACCACCGAAGGATAAGCACCTGAACTTCAATTGTTACTGAAATCAGTACACGTACATTCCGTTCTTGTTGTTTGCTGTTTATATATCACAATAGAATGATAAAAACGTCTTAAGAACAAACGTGAGAGAGAGAGATATCTGAATTTTACCTCGGTGTAGGCGATCATGTCTCTCCACAACTCACTCTCTCTCTCTTTCTCTCTCTCTCTCTCTCTCTCTCTCTCTCTTTCCCTCTGGTGCTGTCTAGGCAATAATGTCTCTCCACAACTCACTCTCTCTCTCTGGTTCAGTATAGGCGATCATGTTTCTCCACAACTCTCTTTCTCTTTCCCTCTATTTCTTTCTCTCACTCTCTCTCTCTGGTGCAGTCTAGGCGATCATGTCTCTCCACAACTGACTCTCTCTTTCTCTCTCCTAGATGCAGTTAATCATTTCAGACGTCGATCTTGTGTCAAATCATGATGTCAGACCATCCAATATCCTCCCCCTCTGTCTTCCACAATCTCCCATTCCCTGAATTTGACATGTTATCACCAAATGTTCTAAATTCGAAACCTCTTCTCATTATATGCTCGAAGAACATTGATTGCCCGATACGTATTCTTTTGATCAGGTTCCGTTGTGTGTAGAAACGCTATAATACTAAGTCCAAAAATGTGTCCCGTCAGATCGATATCTCGTGAACGACTTAAGGCAGCACTATACAGCTTTTTCTGGAAAATATATAGAACATGTGTAGCTCAGTGCAACCTTTTTGTGGGTGGAGGAGTGGGTGGGGCTGGAGGTCCTCATACTGTGTATATCATGAGATAACTGGAATGTTTCTGCCAGGCAGCCCACAAGGGAGCTTAATCGTTGCGTGTTTCCGTCAGACTGAGCACAGAGGAACGTACCTCACCACATCTCTGTGGCCCTCAGAGATTTTTCCATCTGTTTATTTATTGTTGATGACTCACATCCGTATGTAAGTATTAGCTCTAAGTAGTACTGTATAACTCTCATTCTGATATCAATTGACAATGATTTGTTACATATAAGCACATATATATCTCTTTGTTTAACATGTCATTTGTAGAAAGGCTCTCACATTTCATTACTGTAACACTTTCGAAAGTCATTTCTCCACTTCTTCACTTCCCACTTCTCTTAGTGAGGATGGCGTTACATATCAGTTAATTAATTAACACCATCATATGCGTTCAATGAATGGTAAGATACCACCATCATATGCGTTCAATGAATGGTAAGATACCACCATCATATGTGTTCAATAAATGGTAAGATACCACCATCATATGCGTTCAATGAATGGTAAGATACCACCATCATATGCGTTCAATGAATGGTAAGATACCACCATCATATGCGTTCAATGAATGGTAAGATACCACCATCATATGTGTTCAATAAATGGTAAGATACCACCATCATATGCGCTCAATGAATGGCAAGAGTATATTGAAAGAATGGCAGCAAACAGACATTCTGCAATTACATATACAAAAATAGATCATAGAGAAGAGACCACTAGGTAAATAAACAAAAATATATGGAGAGATAACATTGAAATCATCACCACCATCAGGTGCCGTGCCGACTGGCGTAGGCGATCATGAATCCCACAAATCTGTATCTTTGATGTTTGCTATTAACTCAGATGTTGACGTTCTACTTTCCCAAGAAGTCAGGCTATCTCCAAAATGTTCTCTCTTCCTCCGTCTTCATTGAAGTAGACATAAAAATATTCGAAAATCAACAAATATGAAGATAGGACTAAGACCAGAAGAATGGCGGTACGTGATATACGCAGCCATGAACATCAAAGTCTCAGAAATCTGAAGAAGAAGAAGTTGTGATGGTTCATGATGTAGTTCCATATGTTACAATATGAGTAATGAACGACTGCAAAGACTACTTTTGTTATGTCATGTGTTCTTCATAACATAGAAACTACACATATATAATCACAGAAGACAACACATGTGTATATAAGGTCAATCAATGCTAACGATGACAATGCTCATTGCATGTACTGGTTCACAACAGCTTAATAATATGTCCTCTCGTACCGTTACACGTTACATAGGGCCTGCAATGGGCTTCTATTACTCAGACTATGTGCTACCCACGACCTAACAATCACAAACTCCTTGTTTCGTTTACCAACCCGAAACAAAACGTCATGGATGCATCCCCGTTCCAAACAATGGCACCTCATTGACTACGTCATCGTAAGGAAAATGACAGACGTGACGTCAGAGTCACAAAGGCTATGTGCGGAGCAGAATGTTGGACCGATCATAGATTGATCGTGTCAAAGCTCAACCTCCGCATCAAGCCTAGAAAACGTCACCAGGGTCGCAAACCAACAAAAAAGCTGGCAGTCTCCAAATTGAAAAGCTCCGCTGTCACCGAAAGTTTACTAAGAGACCTGGACGACAAATTGAAGGACCTCCAGTTTGACAAAACCAGCGTGGACGATGACTGGACTGCCCTCAGAGACACCGTGTACCTATCTACCTCTGAGCTCATAGGACACTCTGTACGCAAGAGCCACGACTGGTTTGACGAAAATGACGAAGAAATCAAGTCTATTCTTCTCACGAAACATGAGACATACAGAGCCTATCAAAATGACCCATCATCATCATCCAAAAAACAGCTTTCCTGGATGCTCGTAGAAGGGCTCAAGAGAGAATCAGGAAATTACAAGACGCCTGGCTAAGCAAAAATCTGATGAAATCCAGATATATGCAGACAGACATGATTTCAAACGCTTCTACGATGCCCTAAAAACTGTTTACGGACCTCAACAATCTCACCCCACTCCCATACTCGATGCAGATGGAGCAAGGCTACTAATTGACAAGTCTCAGATACTAAATCGCTGGGCAGAACACTTCCGTTCTGTCCTCAACCATCCATCCACTATATGTTATGAATCCATAGAGCGCATGTCCCAGGTCCCAATCAATGCCAAGCTTGATATTCCACCTACCTTAGCAGAGGTCAAGAAGGCAACAAGCCAGATGTCCAGCGGAAGGCACCGGGTGCGGACTCAATACCAACCGAAGTCTACAAAGAAGGAGGGTCCACGTTGATGCTAAAATTGACAGAGTTATTTACATCCATTTGGTGCAACGAACGTGTGCCACAGGAATTAAAGGATGCCACTATTGTCCACCTGTACAAGCGGAAAGGAAACCGCCAGGCCTGCGATAACCACAGGATTTCCTCCTGTCAATCGCTGGCAAAATACTGGCCAGAGTCCTCCTCAATCGATTATCGATCACCTGGAACAGGACTTACTCCCTGAGACCAATGTGGCTTCAGAGCAGGTCGTGGAACAGCAGACATGATATTTGCTGCTCGCCAACTACAGGAGAAATGCCAAGAGCAGCACCGTAACCTCTATATGGTCTTTGTCGATCTGACAAAGGCTTTCGACACGGTTAACAGGGAGGGTCTATGGAAGATCATGGAAAAATTTGGATGCCCAGGAAATTCATCAAGATCGTCCAACAGTTTCACGAGGGCATGATGGCACGTGTACTTGACGAAGAGGAGCTGTCGGAAGCCTTCCATGTCACCAACGGCGTCAAACAGGGCTGTGTACTGGCCCCAACACTCTTCAGCATGATGTTTGCTGCCATGCTCACGGATGTCTTTTGGGAAGGCGACGAACATGGGGTAAAGATTAGATACAGGACAGACGGTAACCTATTCAATCTTCGGAGGTTAAAATCCTCCACCAAGGTAAAAGAATCAACTATCTCAAACCTGTTGTTTGCTGATGACTGTGACCTCGCTACCAACTCTGCGGAAGAAATGCAGATTTACATGGACAAGTTCTCAATGGCCTGTGATAGGTTTGGCCTCACCATTAACACCAAAAACAGAGGTCATGTTCCAGCCCACCCTTAGAGAACAGTATTACGATCCAGTCATCAACATTAAACACCAGCGTCTCCAGTCAACGGACAACTTTGCTTATCTTGGCAGCCTCCTATCCAGATCGGCAAACATAGATTCTGAGTCAACAATAGGATATCCAAAGCCAGTGCTGCGTTCGGAAGGTTACGTGTCACTGTGTGGGAACGGAAGGGATAAGCATAGTCACAAAGCTGAAAGTTTACCAGGCCATAGTGCTAACCACGCTGCTGTACGCAAGCGAGACATGGACAGTATATAGCAGACACGCAAGAAAATTAAACCATTTCCACACAAGCTGTCTACGCAGAATACTAAAAATAAACTGGCAGGACAAAATTCCAGACAGCGAAGTCCTCACAAGAGCAACGATCCCAAGCGTCAACACCCTGTTGCAGAAGGCCCAACTGAGATGGGTCGGTCACGTTGCTCGAATGCCTGATAAACGCATCCCAAAACAGTTGATGTATGGCGAGCTTGAAGGGGCAGACGTTTAGCTGGTGGACAGAAAAACACTTTAAAGACACTCTTAAAGTGTCTCTGAAATGCTTCGATATAGACAATACGTGCTGGTAATCCTTGCGCAAGATCGCCAAATGTGGCGCTGTAACAACAAAAGAGGAACCCGAATAGCTGAGAATCATCGTATTGTTGAGTCACAGAGAAAACGAGCAGCGCGAAAAGACAGAGCACACAACACGCACATGTCTAACCTTGATCATGTATGCCCCACCTGTGGTCGGGGATTCTGTTCTAGGATTGGACTCTACAGTCACCTCCGCACACACCAGAGAGGTGCAACAGTACACGTCTGAGATTGTTGTCATCATCGCTTGCGATGGACGGCTATTAGGGCCTGCAAGGAATTTATCCATACCGCTTTATCCTGGGCAACTCGCTCAATCTCATCGACGGAACTGAGACCGATATTTCTTGCCTTTCTCAGCAAAGTTCGTTTCATGGTCTCCTTATGTCGTCTCTCTTTCTTGATTCCTTTGCATTCCACTTCAATGTCTGCTTTGATATTCGTTATCATTTCTCCTCAAGGTGTGTCTAACATATCTCCATCTTCTCTTTATTATAAGAGTTGCCACTAGTGGTTGACCAGACATGTCTCTGATTTCATCACTTCTCCTGAATGCGTTCCATTTTATATTCATTATTTTTCGCAGACATCTATTTTCAAATGCTTTTAACTTGCTTTCTATATCTTTAGTCATTTTCCAACTCTCGCTGGCATATGTTAGGATTGATACAACATTTGAATTGAAAATTCGTAATTTGGTTTTAATACTATATAACTTGCAGTTCCATATTTTTTTTAGACTTTTAAAAGCTGATGTTGCTTTGCCAATTCGTATCATAATTTCTTTTTTAACATTTTCTGTGCAATCAAAATTGCTATATACCTAAATAGGTGAACTGCTCTGTTATTTTTATCATTTTAGATTCCAGTGTGATATCTGCATATTTGCCATAGGTGTCTTTGTTACATTTTTTTCATAGCTTATTTGCAGTCTAACAGTTTCCCCTTCAAGTATGTAAATTTCACAAAATTAATACTTAAAAATTATGACAAATATTGTGCAAAATAATGATCTAAAAATACTCACCAAGCAATGGCATGCGTTGTGTGCCTGGCGGCAAGTTCTCTCTCAGCAAGCGCAGAACAAAGCAGTAAACACAGCTAAGACCTTTGACATCATGTGTGAAATATTTGTGAAGTGCATCAATGTCTTCCACTAGACAGACAACTAATACATTTACTACGTACATTATATACAAATGTTACAATTGTTTTTGAAAACCTAACATACATGGAACTTCAGTTAGTTACTTAGAAATAAATTATGAATATCCATTCAATGTTATTTCAATCCAAACATATGCCAGCAGTCACAGTCTTCTATTATCTTTCTCCATGTGAATGATGGAATTGTTTGTCTACTCTCATATGCCAGCAGTCAGCTATTATCTTTCTCCATGTGAATGATGGAATTGCTTGTCTACTCTCATATGCCAGCAGTCAGCTATTATCTTTCTCCATGTGAATGATGGAATTGTTTGTCTACTCTCATATGCCAGCAGTCAGCTATTTCTTCTCTCCATGTGAATGATGGAATTGCTTGTCTACTCTCATATGCCAGCAGTCAGCTATTATCTTTCTCCATGTGAATGATGGAATTGCTTGTCTACTCTCATATGCCAGCAGTCAGCTATTATCTTTCTCCATGTGAATGATGGAATTGTTTGTCTACTCTCATATGCCAGCAGTCAGCTATTATCTTTCTCCATGTGAATGATGGAATTGCTTGTCTACTCTCATATGCCAGCAGTCAGCTATTGTCTTTCTATTATCTTTCTCCATGTGAATGATGGAATTGTTTGTCTACTCTCATATGCCAGCAGTCAGCTATTATCTTTCTCCATGTGAATGATGGAATTGCTTGTCTACTCTCATATGCCAGCAGTCAGCTATTATCTTTCTCCATGTGAATGATGGAATTGTTTGTCTACTCTCATATGCCAGCAGTCAGCTATTATCTTTCTCCATGTGAATGATGGAATTGTTTGTCTACTCTCATATGCCAGCAGTCAGCTATTGTCTTTCTATTATCTTTCTCCATGTGAATGATGGAATTGCTTGTCTACTCTCATATGCCAGCAGTCAGCTATTATCTTTCTCCATGTGAATGATGGAATTGTTTGTCTACTCTCATATGCCAGCAGTCGGCTATTATTTTCTCCATTGAATGATGGAATTGCTTGTCTACTCTCATATGCCAGCAGTCAGCTATTGTATTTCTATTATCTTTCTCCATGTGAATGATGGAATTGTTTGTCTACTCTCATATGCCAGCAGTCAGCTATTGTCTTTCTATTATCTTTCTCCATGTGAATGATGGAATTGCTTGTCTACTCTTGCCGTTAAGGGTAGAGGTGGGAGCTCTAATTTGAGTTCCAGGGTCCGATGAGTCTCCCTTGTTGTGTTATATCCGTATTTGTTTAGTTTAGTTTTATATTGTCTATCCATCTTTTCTTGGTCTTCCCTTGGTTCTAGTACCTGATCTCTTGTTATTGTATGATGTTATTTATAGTATGTTATATTCCATTCTAAAGAGAAACCACTGCATTTGATGACTTTCAATGCATTCGGTGCATGAAGTTATGCCCACTCTGCTTCTGATGCCCTCAGCAGCCAACACAAGTTCGAAAATAGACTAATAATATAGAAAGTAAATTCAATTAATTTGAAAATGAATGTCTGCGACAAATAATGAATATAAAATGAGACTCATTCAGAAGTGATGAAATCAGAGAAATGTCTGGTCAACCACTAGTAACAACTGTTATAAGAAAGAGAAGATGGAAATCGATGTTTGGCATACTCTGAGAACAAATAATCAACGAATCCCAACGAAAGCATTGAAGTGAGAAGCAAATAATGGAATACTCTGAGAACAAATGATCAACGAATCTCAAAGAAAGCATTGAAGTGAGAAGCAAATAATGGAATACTCTGAGAACAAATGATCAACGAATCTCAACGAAAGCATTGAAGTGAGAAGCAAATAATGGAATACTCTGAGAACAAATGATCAACGAATCTCAACAAAGCATTGAATTAGAAAACAAGCAAAGCATTAATGAAGCAAGTGGAATACTCTGAGAACAAATGATCAACGAATCTCAAAGAAAGCATTGAAGTGAGAAGCAAATAGTGGAATACTCTGAGAACAAATGATCAACGAATCTCAAAGAAAGCATTGAAGTGAGAAGCAAATAGTGGAATACTCTGAGAACAAATGATCAACGAATCTCAAAGAAAGCATTGAAGTGAGAAGCAAATAGTGGAATACTCTGAGAACAAATGATCAACGAATCTCAAAGAAAGCATTGAAGTGAGAAGCAAATAGTGGAATACTCTGAGAACAAATGATCAACGAATCTCAAAGAAAGCATTGAAGTGAGAAGCAAATAATGGAATACTCTGAGAACAAATGATCAACGAATCTCAAAGAAAGCATTGAAGTGAGAAGCAAATAATGGAATACTCTGAGAACAAATGATCAACGAATCTCAACGAAAGCATTGAAGTGAGAAGCAAATAGTGGAATACTCTGAGAACAAATGATCAACGAATCTCAAAGAAAGCATTGAAGTGAGAAGCAAATAGTGGAATACTCTGAGAACAAATGATCAACGAATCTCAAAGAAAGCATTGAAGTGAGAAGCAAATAGTGGAATACTCTGAGAACAAATGATCAACGAATCTCAAAGAAAGCATTGAAGTGAGAAGCAAATAGTGGAATACTCTGAGAACAAATGATCAACGAATCCCAAGAAAGCATTGAAGTGAGAAGCAAATAGTGGAATACTCTGAGAACAAATGATCAACGAATCTCAAAGAAAGCATTGAAGTGAGAAGCAAATAGTGGAATACTCTGAGAACAAATGATCAACGAATCTCAAAGAAAGCATTGAAGTGAGAAGCAAATAGTGGAATACTTGAGAACAAATGATCAACGAATTCAAAGAAAGCATTGAAGTGAGAACAAATAGTGAATACTTGAGAACAAATATCAACGAATCTCAAAAAAGCATTGAAGTGAGAAGCAAATGGAATACTGAGAACAATTGATCAACGAATCTCAAAGAAAGCATTGAAGTGAGAAGCAAATAGTGGAATACTCTGAGAACAATTGATCAACGAATCCCAACGAAAGCATTGAAGTGAGAAGTAAATAATGGCATACTCTGAGAACAAATGATCAACGAATCCCAACGAAAGCATTGAAATTAGAAGCAAATAGTGGAATACTCTGAGAACAAATGATCAACGAATCCCAATGAAAGCATTGAAGTGAGAAGCAAATAGTGGAATACTCTGAGAACAAATGATCAACGAATCTCAAAGAAAGCATTGAAGTGAGAAGCAAATAGTGGAATACTCTGAGAACAAATGATCAACGAATCTCAACGAAAGCATTGAAATGAGAAGCAAATAGTTCAAAAGAAAAAGACACCAAAGTGAAACTCTGAAACGAATGTTACTTAGAAAGACGAGAAATATCAAACTCAATTAACAATGTTTCGCGGGGCCAGAGAAAATGCAGAGTAGAAACTGCAAATTGCCAAGTGCCGACACGCGCCTCGAAAAGGCTGAGAATGTTCCTATTCCGGAATAAACTCAACGTGGTCAGAAAAATAAGACGGAAATTGTAAAGATTTGACAGGCTGTCCAACTCCGAACAATGGCGCATGCCGACACTTTTCATGGTGTGTTGCACGAGTAAGATGCAGTCCCAGGACAAGCCAATGTGATCACAAAAAGACTTAGACATGTTCTTAATCTGGAACATAGTCAGAAAGGCTGCACAGCTCTTTGGCGTAGATCATAAAGCCCAAATATACGGCTAATAGATGATGGTAAAGGCGTAGATGCAAGCCACAATAGACGGCACAATGGATCGTTCTAGGACAAGCTACCATTGTAAATAAAATGCTGGCTGAAACCGGGTGTGCCGGCCTAGTCCTCATAGGCGCATAATTGCACAATGTAAACAAACGTTCTTATCAAAGATCAATTATAGATCACAATCAGAATGATAAAAGCGGCCGCGGAGAACGAACGCAAACAACAAACAACAACAAATGATTTTTCATTTTTTCCGGTCAGTCATATAGACTCCGGTCTGGTCGGGTTCCTTCGACTTTGAAGCGAAACTAGTTTACCACTGTTTTTGTACATGTTATGTCTTTGAAATGTCAAAGATCATAATATTTCTTCAAGCGCTTGAGAACCCTCTATGAGTATCTCACGGATCCCTGTGGGTCCACCCATCATATTATGAGATACGCTGTGTTAGACAATAAAACAATGAAAATGACAAAGGATATGCTAATAGAAATTGCTGTTACTGACCTAGCTGCATTTTAGCTGGTGACTCCGGTGGAATAAAAAAGAGTATCAGCGTGATTGAGGTCAACAAAATGCATGGCAGCACAAGGATATAGTTATACAGAGCAGATCGCCTTCGGAAGATTATGTCGTACTGTAGATCAACCCAGTGTCCTCCACCACAGCAGGAGTAATTTCTGATGGTTTTGTATGCCGGAACGTCCATGATTGACCTAGACACACATTACAAGAATTAATTGTTACAATGAATATAATAATGTTACAAAATGATAGTTACAAGAAAAGAAATTACAAATAATAAACATAATATTACATAACACAGACAAAGCGATGTACCGAGAAAAAAAAACTCTGAGGTGATCAGAGCGGATCGGATAAGATCTGGAGAAAACCGAAGGGTGGCTACAGTGATACTTCATAAATTGGTGCTTTATGACAAAGACACGTATGTATGGTATCACATAAGCAAACAGAGACATGTATGTATGGTATGGTATCACATAAGCAAACAAAGACACGTATGTATGGTATCACATAAGCAAACAAAGACACGTATGTATGGTATCACATAAGCAAGCAGAGACATGTATGTATGTATCACATAAGCAAACAAAGACATGTATGTATGGTATCACATAAGCAACAAAGACAGTATGTATGGTATCACATAAGCAAACAAGACACGTATGTATGGTATCACATAAGCAACAAGAACGTATGTATGGTATCACATAAGCAAGCAGAGACATGTTGTATGGTATCACATAAGCAAACAGAACAGATGGTATCACATAATAATAAAGAACTATAAGATCACATAAGCAAACAAGACACATGTATGGTATCACATAAGCAAACAGAGACATGTTGTTCTGTATCACTGAACAAAGAAGTTCGGTATGAACATAAGCAAACAAAGACACGTATGTATTATCACATAGCAAACAAAGACATGTATGTATGGGATCCATATCAACGAGACATGATTATGGTACACTTAACAAAAAGACACGTAGTATGTATCTCATAGCAAGCAGAGACATGTATGATTATCAATAAGAAGTGAGACATGTATGTATGGTATCAATAACAAACAAAGACACGTATGTATGGATCACATAGCAAAAAGACATGATGTAGGTATCACATAAGCAAACAAGAGATGTATGTTGGTATCAAACAACAAAGAACGTTGTATGGTATCACATAAGCAAACAAAGACATTGTATGAATGGTATCACATACAAGCAAAGCACAATGTATGTATGGATACATAGAACAAAGACACGTATGTATGGTATCACATAGCGCAGAGACATGTATGTATGGTATCACATAAGCAAGCAGAGACATGTATGTATGGTATCACATAAGCAAGCCAAGACACGTATGTATGGTATCACATAAGCAAGCAAAGACATGTATGTATGGTATCACATAAGCAATCAGAGACATGTATGTATGGTATCACATAAGCAAACAAAGACACGTATGTATGGTATCACATAAGCAAGCAGAGACATGTATGTATGGTATCACATAAGCAAACAGAGACATGTATGTATGGTATCACATAAGCAAACAGAGACATGTATGTATGGTATCACATAAGCAAGCAGAGACATGTATGTATGGTATCACATAAGCAAGCAGAGACATGTATGTATGGTATCACATAAGCAAGCAGAGACATGTATGTATGGTATCACATAAGCAATCAGAGACATGTATGTATGGTATCACATAAGCAAACAAAGACACGTATGTATGGTATCACATAAGCAAGCAGAGACATGTATGTATGGTATCACATAAGCAAACAGAGACATGTATGTATGGTATCACATAAGCAATCAGAGACATGTATGTATGGTATCACATAAGCAATCAGAGACATGTATGTATGGTATCACATAAGCAAACAAAGACACGTATGTATGGTATCACATAAGCAAACAGAGACATGTATGTATGGTATCACATAAGCAAGCAGAGACATGTATGTATGGTATCACATAAGCAAACAAAGACATGTATGTATGGTATCACATAAGCAAACAGAGACATGTATGTATGGTATCACATAAGTAAGCAGAGACATGTATGTATGGTATCACATAAGCAAACAGAGACATGTATGTATGGTATCACATAAGCAATCAGAGACATGTATGTATGGTATCACATAAACAAACAGAGACATGTATGTATGGTATCACATAAGCAAACAGAGGCATGTATGTATGGTATCACATAAGCTAGCAGAGACATGTATGTATGGTATCACATAAGCAAACAAAAAATTAATAATCAAATCATAAAAACTAACAAAATCCAGTGGCGGTTCGTGGTAATTTTTTTGGTGGGCCCTGCAAAAATGTCGGAAAATCGAAATTGTTGGAGTATTTGCTATTATTTCTTATTCCGGAAGTTATTACACCTTTCATGAAAAGAACAAATGCTTCTCTTCTGCAACAGCTTGATACTAAAGAGAGTTGGCTATTAAATAATATAAAATCAAGGACAATTAAATATTTCGGACACATGAAATGACAGGAGCGCCTAGAGAAGATTGCTTTTAAACAATAATTTGTCTGAAACGCAATTTGAACATGCGTCACCCACATGACAACAAACCACTAATTTGTGAATGAGACCACGCGTCGTATACATGCTAGGAGAATTTGTAATATATAATATATTTTTTGTAATATATAATCTTTGTAGTAAACGTAGAAAACGATTCATTTGCTTTAGTTGATCGCTACGTTCTGTAAAGGATATGCCACAATGTTCACTCTATATGTAGTGCACTGAAAGAACTATCAAAAGAAAGTTCTATTCAGAAAGAACTCAAAATCAAAGAAAACTGGCTGATGCTACAAATAAGAAAGAGAATATTGTGATATTTTTGACATATAAAAAGACATGAAGAGCTGAAGAAAACCATCATGGAAGGAGGCATACCGGCAAAGAGAAGAAGAGAAGACCACGGAGAAGATGGATTCAGGATGTAACTGATGGTTTGAACATGACGGCTGCAGAGGCAGGACATCTGGTCTATGAGAGAGAGAAATTCCGGAGGACTGTTCGGGTGGCAACGTTCTGCTCAGGACAAGCTATTTGAATGATGATGATGTAGTGCACTGTGAAAGAAGTGAAATTCTTCATTTCTATTGTATTCTTTGCTCGATAAAGGTCGAAACGTTTATGTGTATTGTCATTGTTTTTGTATTTTGTAAATCTTTAGTACTTTGTAACTTTATCTTCTTATCTTATCTTATCTTAACCAATTTCAGTGAAGCGTCGTGGAGAGTTAGTTTCCTATCTTGTGCCAGGTGTGTTGCGCTTGACGTTGTCAGTCCATGCTTTCGCAGGACTCTGAGATGTTATCTATCCATCTTGTTCTTGGCCTGCCTCGTGCTCTGCGCCCTGAGTGTCGATTATTATAGGCACGTGATGGTAGTAAATGTGGTTCCATTCTCATTAAATGGCCGAACCACTTGAATCTTTGCTTCTCGATGTACTGTATGCATGGTATAGTACCAACGATGCTTCTGATATTCTCGTTTCTCACTCTATCTCGCCTTGTAACGTTGACAGCTTTTCGTAGACATCTCATTTCACATGTTGTAATCTTTCTTTCTTGTGTCTTAGTCAGGGGCCATGTTTGGCACTGATAGCAGAGAGTTGGAATAAATATGCAGTTTATCAGTTGTCGTTTGACTGTCATGTTAATGCTTGGATGTTTTAATAGTGGTGACAGTTGGTATGTCACTGCATTTGCCTTCTGGCATCTAGTCTCGATTTCTCTGTCCATCTTTCCATCTGCTGTGAATATACTCCGAGATATTTGAATTCTGGAGTCTGTTGTATTTTGACATTATTCACGTGTATATTTAGTTGACCTGTTGACCTGCTTATTGTCATGACTTCTGTTTTGGAGGTGTTAATTTTCATGTCATATTTTTCGCATGTGGCTTGCAGGGCATTTATGTGTTGTTGAAGTTTGTTTTCGTTGTTGTAAATTATACTCTGATCATCTGCAAAGAGTAGTTCGTTTATTAAATTGTAGTTGTTATCGAGGTTGTTATCTGTCTTGGTTTCTTGCGTTATCCTGTCTATGTAAATATTGAAAGTATAGGCGAAAGCACACATCCCTGCCTTACTCCTGATGATAATTCAAATTCGTCTGTCAGGCCGTCGCTTGTTCGTACTACGCTTGAGCATTTTTTTAACTTTATATTGTTAAAAATCTTTTCAAGTGCAATAGTGAAGTTCAACTCAATTCAGATGACAACGTCAACTGTACGAAAGAAAATTGGGTACTTTTGTACAATCTTCTTCTTCTTTGTTCATCTTTTCTTGCACCATTTACTTCTTTATAGAAGGGTTGGGGATGGGCGGGGCGGGGGGTGGTGATGTTGTGTGCTCGTTTCAAGGCACTTTGTAAGCTAATATTCATTTTCGTAAGGCTATTTTGATGCCGTCGCTCCATCTTTTGCGTGGTTCTCCTCTTGCTTTGTTCTCATTATACTTTTCCTGTGTGGCTCTCTGTGGTATTCTTGTCAGGGGTCCAAAATATTTAATCTGTTGTTCTTTTATGAACTGCATGACTGGTTTCACATCCAGTCTTCTTCTGATTTCTTCATTTCTAATTTTGTCTCTTATTGTCACACCTGCAGCTTTTCTAAGACACATCATCTCTGTCGTTATGATTTTCCGCTCATTAGCTGCTGTTATTGGCCATGTTTGACCACAGCCAACTCTAGATAACTTAAGATTTGTTTATAGTTGGCTCTGGTTTGACACTGGTATCATAGTGTTGACCAGAAAAGCGTTCTCGTGATATTTGCTTTAGTTTTTAACGGTATCTCTTTATGTCACAACAGTGGTGTTAACTGCCTCAGTACCTTGTTAGCTTTTGTGCAACGATTGTTGATTTCGCTATCGATACTTCCATCTGCTGTGAAAATTGCTCCTAAGTATTTGGCCTCAATTGTTTGTTTTATTTCAACGATCTGGAGTTTCATTGTAAGGTTTTCTGGTTGTCTACTTATTGCCATCGTCTCTGTCTTTAGCTGCCCTAGATCAAGTGACGCCAGTCAACCTGTCACAGAGTTCGTTTATAATATGCGAACGTGCAAGGGAACCGGGTTCAAAGGTCACGTATGTCGTAGTTTTTTGTGTGTTATGGTTTTACACACGCTACATGAACTCACTCTGTAGACAAGATGTATTAATGCAAGGGACAATTCCCTAAACTAATCTTATTCTAGGATGGTTTGTTATTTATTACTATTATTTTCTATAATTTGATACTGTTTTTATATCAAATTGGGGATTCACTCGATAATTAAACGGACTATTTGATCTAGAGTCCATGTTTATCTGGGAAGTAGTTTGGCCGTGTAGGAATGAATATGACTCTTCCGACGGAATGAAAATGACATAATTGTTTTGGTAATTATCATTGCAATAAGGATCAAAGGTTAGAAGCCGCAATGTTACATCTTAGATAGGAAATTTTAAACTCTCCCCAGAAATAGTGATCGGCACAATGCGCGAAGCATTAGATGGAAAATGATGAGTTTGTCTTTATAATATTTTTTAATAAGAATATGTTTTATATTAATATGGTTGTTATATTAATCTGATATAATATTTATATGTTAGTGTTATATATTCAACTTTCAGAGCTAATCAGTGTCAAGTTAAAAGTAGTAATTACGAAAAAATAATTTATAAAATAATAAGTACAGGTTAATTATTTTTGGTTTGGTAGGCCTGTTCTTACTGGCCCCTAATGACCAGGGGCGTATACTAATTAGGACGAAAAGAAGCTGAATGTAAGATTTCAGACTGTGTGTGTGATATTTTAACGTTATATATCAACTTTCAAAGCTAATCAGTATCCCGTTGAAAGTAAGAATTATGAACAAATAATGTTTAAAATAATAAGTACACGTTACTCAATAGTTTTGAAGGGACCGGGCCCCACTGGCCCTTAATGACGAGCTGCCCCTGGTTGATAGAAATGAAGAGTTGAAATTTAAATTGTAATATTGGATATCAAGAATTTTGGCTACAAAGTCAAATTCCAGTATTATATCCAGCCTTATGGCTTGCAGCAAAGCAGTTTTTTTATTGCATTCTAATCATCATATTTAGCCGAAAGAGAATTTAGCATGTTCACTTGTCTACTAACAAAGAAGAGAGACAGATTATCAATAGAGAAACTCGACAATGTAAGATTATTGATGACAAAAAGACACAAACATCGAACAATTAGTTTTATCACACCAAGCTCAGCTCTCTCACTAATAATATTAGATTTATTTTTAATAACGTATATTTATTCAGTCATACTGTGAGCAATACATCAATATTGATATTATCTTCTAATAAAATAACTGAAAAATGTGTCCTTGTTTTTCGATATATAGTTTGTACAAGTTTACCAAAGGGGTGCGCTATCGAATCATTCACTGAAAAGGTGGGTGCTCATTCAAAAGGTTGGGAACCTATGAGTTATATGATGACTCTCATCATAGCACTCCGGACATGTCCATAGTTTCTCAGTATCTCCAACAGCGTCCAGCGACTGATTGTACCAATTCGTTTTTGATTGTGAGAATACTTATTAACCTGTTGTTCTGTTATACATGACATACTGTATTAGCCATTATAGTGGTTTTAAATCATCTTAAGAAATATCGTGAACTTTACTTACATGAACTTCACTTACATGAGCGTAGTTCTCTGCCTACATGAACTTCCCTTACATGAGCGTAGGTCTCTGTCTACATGAACTTAGTTCTCTGCCTACATGAACGTAGTTCTCTGCCTACATGAACGTAGTTCTCTGCCTACATGAACTTCCCTTATGTGAGCGTAGTTCTCTGTCTACATGAACGTAGTTCTCTGCCTACATGAACGTAGTTATCTGCCTACATGAACTTCACTTACGTGAGCGTAGTTCTATGCCTACATGAACGTAGTTCTCTGCCTACATGAACTTCACTTACATGAACGTAGTTCTCTGCCTAGATGAACGTAGTTTTCTGCCTAGATGAACGTAGTTATCTGCTTACATGAACGTAGTTCTCTGCTTACATGAACGCAGCTCTCTACCTTCATGAACTTGACTTACATGAACGTAATGTTCTGCTTATGGAAACATATGTCGTTAAACTAGCTATATAATATATGCAGGTATTTGATGACATATGGAAATTATAATAGTATTTCTAATTCTCTTGTTGTTCGCAGTGTATAAGATGAACGAAATACAATGATATCTTATGCTGATATTGTTTTATCTTACCAAGAACTGCTCTCTTTGTACTCAGTCAAGTCGATATACGTCTTGTTTTCATAGAAAACTAAGTCAATCTGATCGCCATTATGTGTCCAGGAGGTAAAAATGAGTGTGCAGTGCTGGACATCAAATGGAAACACGTAGACATCTATCATGCAAGAACTTTGGTAGACAACCTGAGGCACATAGTAGATGGACCCTACATTGTTTATAATGCACAATGCTTCTCTGTGTTCTGTTAAACGTGTGTCAGCACTGAAAAGATATTGGGATTTCAATTTCACAATCAATACACATGTATAGTATGATATATTTTAGTATAATATAGTATGATAATGTTTTTATAGAGTGTCACTATCTTTGCATCCCTCATGCCCTGAGGAAATGTTCCTCTCTCCAGCACTGAATAAGGAGATTGTAGAGGTGGGGCAGGAGGACATCCCTATTGTATTTGAGGATTTATGAGGAATGTTGTCTAGTCCTGATGCCTTGCCATTTGAAAGTTTGTTTATTGCTTCGGAAAGTTTCAGCTCTGTGGGTTCGGTATCCAGCTCGGTTTGGTCATGATGTTTGGGTATAATCTGATCGAGGGCTGGGTGTGATATATATATATATGTGAGCGTCTGCAGCTCAATCGATATTGAGTCTCGATCACAACCCCAAGCGTACCTGGCTCAAACCCCACGGTGGGAAAGTTTGGAAGCAAATTTGTTTCCGTGGCATTTTTACAGAAGGTAAAAATAGACCTCACCGTACAGAAAGCAACTACTGAACACCGGCAAACTACTGAACGTATAAGGGTGCCTAGAAAATCAACGACTTGTTTACTGTGGTTGATGGCTACGTACCGTAAAGGATATGCTACGATTTTCATTTTCATATCACTCCCGTGTGGTGTCGAGATCCGCAAGGAAAGCAACGAATAGTATAACTGCAACCTACAAGGCATGTCGTAAGAGGCGACTAATGTAGGACCTAGGAAGCTACCATAGTGTTAATAAAAGTATCGCAGAAATCAGATGTGCTGGCCTACTTGTAGGCGCATAACTGGCACAATGCACTCGCTCTTAGGCTCAGATCACATACAAATCACACAGAATGGTTAACAAGTGGTTGATATGGAGTGTTTGAAGAAGAAGGAGAAGATGTTCATATATAATGTATATGGTGGCTGTACATAAGAGACTAAGGAGATTTAAGAACCCAAAGGGAGATCCGATGGTGGATGTATAGAAGAGATTAAGGAGTTTTAAGAACCCCAAGGGAGACCCCGTATGAGGGATGTATAGAAGAGATTAAGGAGTTTTAAGAACCTCAAGGGAGACCCCGCATGAGGGATTATAGAAGAAAAGTAGTTTTCAGAAAACAAGAGACCAAACGATCAGCAAGTGGATGCATATAAGTGAGTAGATTAGAGGGTTTTAAAGAACCCCAAGGAGACCCGGAGCAAATGAATAGGAACATTAAATAGACAATAACAAGTATTATGAAATTCCAGAAAAAACAAATGACCAAACGCAGAATTCCAGCAAGAAATGAGTATTTCTTACAGCACCCATTGACTAGTGTAGTAGATGTAGCCGTCAGCGTGTAAGTTTGGACAAGAACAAGATAAATAAATCAGAGGCGGTCATCAAAATCGATGATGACAACAACCTAAAACGTGTGTTGTTGCACATCTCAGGCATTTGTGGAGGGGACTGTAGAAACAAATTATGGAACATAATCCTCAGGCATGTGGGGTCTATTTTCTCAGTATGATGCAAGTCTTCGAAATGCCATCCCTTAAATGTTTTTTTTTCTTAAAAATAACCTTCAATTGTGGTTTTGATTTCTCTGCTTATATCTGCATGTATCATAGCACGCTACAGTCTTGATAATCTCCTACTACATGTGTAGAATTCATGATCAAGGTTGGACATGTCGGTGTTGTGTGTTATGTCTTTTCACGCAGTTGGTTTTCTTTGCTTCTCTGCTGTACTACGGTTCTCAACTAGGTGAGTTCATCTTGTTGCAGTTCCACATTTGGCCACCTTTTAGCAAGATATTCCCAGCTAGAGGTGTTTATATGGAATATTTTAGAAACATTAATGTATACGTTTACTGTAGACCTCAAGATGAAAGTAATTACTGCAGAATATAATGTACATTTATGTAACGCACAATAACAGAGGACAGGTTGGAAATCTTCCTTGAAACAAGACAGCATATTGAAACAATGGGACCTTTTTTCTGAAATCTTCCTATCATTCAAATAAGAGGTATATTGTGGCGTCTGTGGCCTAGGGGTTAGTGAATCGGTCTATTTACCACGACGTTCTGAGTTCGAATCACGCTGCGGACAGTTTGCTTGCAAATTGTTTCCGTTGATTTTAACAAAGGACGATGGCGCCACCCGTTCAGAAAGCAATGGCAAACTACTGAACGTATAAGTGGTGCCTAGAAAATCAACGATTCGTTTACTGTGGTTGATGGCTATGTCCTTTAGGACATGCCACGATTTTCATTTTCATTGGTTAAGATAACTTACTTAATTATTCCTCTTCGCTCCTCGTGGTGCATAGGGACTGACAAGTTTTCAAACATCTTTCTCGGTCTTTTGAGTTTTCTTTATGGTCTGCCAGGATACTTTAGCATTCTTATGTTCTTCAAGAAGACTCAAGATCTGCTTAAGAAATATCCTTTTCTGATTTTCTTGCGTGTTCCATTCAAGTGATTGTCTAGTCACACTCAAAGAGTGTCTTCTGTACAGTATGCTTGAAAAATCGCCATTTTCTTCTTCTGATTCTCTCTTCATCATGGTATTCTCCCCTGATTAAGATAATGGACTCAACAAATAGAACCAAAACCTCCATAGCAGTACAATATCGAAGAGTCCTTACAAGACATAGGTTTAGGTTGGAGCTTTGAGTTCACGGTGGGTTAATCTCTAGTCACATAGTAGACGCGAGGCAACTTAGTTATTAAAAGTAAATGTAATTAACAAATTGTTATCATCGTTTATTTTGTAATAGATTATATATTTTTATATAACATTACCTAAGAAAAAACTCAACAACTAAAAACACTATGGAATGGAACTAATAAGAAAATCAAGATCACAATAATCATTTAAAATAATCCAAAAAACTATTGTTACTACTACCTGTACTAAACTTGTTATTGCAATGTAGGGCAAGTGGGACGAGAGCCTGGTGAATTTAATTGCCGCATGGCTAGTGCAGTCGCATCGAAGCTGTTCATGTTAGGATTTTTCATTTATGTCAACAACAGAGAAAAGATCAAAATTCCCAGTGGCAGCGTATAGGTGTGAAGCACGGACATTTAACACGGCAACGGAAAAACATGTGTTTGCTTTTGAATATAAGTGTTACAGAAGAGTCATCAGTATACCATGCTCAGAGATCTGTCTAGAAAGAACTCCGACTCAAAGAAAATTGGCAAATACTAAACATAAAAATATTGAAGTATTTTGGACATTTAAAAAGACACAAAGGGTTGGAAACTAACATTATGGAAGGAGGTATCATTGCAAAAAAGGGGAGTGGAAGACCACAGAGAAAATCGGATCCAGATTAACGTTCAGTCTTCCACAACTATCTTCTGGTGGCTTACAGACGGGACAGGAATCTTAAAGATATGTTGGTACACCTCACCTTAAATGCAATGTCAATGTCATTTGACACCGTCCGGTGTGGTCGTCGGAGATGCCATAAGTGTGCTTATGTGATACAGAACCTTACTGTATCTTTTCCTAAAGCCCCTTTTGTATTCGAGGATGGTTTTACGAGTCCCGCAATATAATCTACACCATCACTTGTAAACTTTGTGACAAGGCATATATCGGCGAAACAGACAAAATGCTTAGTGAACGTTTCGACCAACACGTACGTGAAATACGCAACAACAAAAAACAACCCTGTAGTCAATAATTTCAATGGAACGGACCATTTGGGAGATGGCGATTTCCAAGTCACAGCCATCCGAACATGTTCCTCTCATGATCAAAGTCGATTTCCCCCAAACCCTCTCAGATAACGTTTGTAATATACAGTTCCCAATCAAATGATTTACCAGTACAGCACCCATGTTTTGATCAACATTCAAGTACATTCATTTCAATGGAACGTGATCCATTCTTGATAAGCGATCAAATACGCTATCGACATGTTCTCTCATGATCAAGTCGTTTACAGTCAGCTATCCGAACATGTTCCTCTCATGATCAAAGTCGATTTGCTCTGGAGGATCGTTTTATATCGTTATATGGTACCTTGCGACCTCATGGACTCAACACACTACATTTCTATGTTTCTTAATAATGTCTGTTCTCATGTTCCATATTATATATGTGCATATGTTAACTGACGTCTGTAGCTGAAATTAAGCAATAGCGAGTTCGATCACAACCCAATCGTACCTGACTCAAACTACGCGGCAGGGCAAGTTTGGAAGCAAATTCGTTTCCTTGGGATTTTTACGAAAGGTAAAAATAGACCTCACCGTTCATAAAGCAATGACAAACCATTGAACGTATATTGGTGCAAAGGAAAACAACGACTCGCTTACTGTGGTTGATGGCTACGTCATGTACAAGATATGCCAAAATATTCATTGATTCATATTTAAATGTAATATATTATATGTATAAATGATTGGTTTTTAAACTTCTTTTCCCACTGCTAGTTTTTTGCATTTATTTCCTTATTCGTTTTTAGTCACATATTTTCATGTTAGTGCTGTTAGAAATGTATTCTCTGATTCTTTATGTAGTGTGCCGTGTAAGAAGAAATGTCTTCACTACTGTTGAATCCTTTCCTTGATTAAGGTTTTTTGTCGAAATGTTGATGTGTATTGTTATTGCTTTTGTATTTTGTAAAACTACAGTACTTTGTTGACGTATTTCGCGATTGTTGGCACCTGCATCAATTTATTATGCAAAATAAGAATGTAGGTCACAGTGTTACTATTCTTTGCTCCCATTGTGAGCCCTGGCCAGACCATGGCGCACCCTATGACTAATCAGATTATCACCTTCAGAACGGCAGGCTAACGTCATAACAACTTCGCCATTGAGACCACTAGGATTGACTTGATTACATCGGGTATCAGCCCATCTGTCTCCATCCCTGACTAATCAGATCTGATACAGTTTAACTCCAGATGTTGTACTTTAAAGGAGAAGCTTTTGTTGGTAAGAACTCAAGTTACCCGGCCGTGCAAATGTATGTCCTGTTGGAAACACTTTGGTTGAATATAGTTTTTAGCCAGAAAACGCGTAAGATATTTCGCAGACATTGCATCATACATATGAGCATAAATCAAACGTTATCACTCATGATTGAGTACAAGAGACTAATATTGATGCAGTAGCTTTTGATATTTGTAATTTGTATACACAGTACCTAGGGAAGATACTTTTGGAGGGGACGGTGCCTGGAAGAAGAATGAGAGGATGATCTAGAAGACGATGTCATTGACGATTTAAGAATAACTGCTGCTGACGCCGGTCAACTTGCACAGAACAGAGAGTTTTCAGGACTGCTGTCATGGGAGCCAGGTTCCGGAAACAGACAAGCTACTTATGATGATGATGCACAATGTAAGTTGATAATCTGATGTCAATATGTAAAACTGCAATTTATCTGTTCCGAATTAATCACTAGTTCACCTCAGCCGTCTAGCCCAGATCATTTAGAGCTGATTGATTCTGTCACATTGTATATGGTTATCTCATACGGGTAGTCGCTGACCGGACAGTAATCAGTAATATCAATGAACAGAAATTCCCAGAAAGATTATGACTTAGAAGAGTAGAAAAAGTTTAGTTTACAAAAATGTCAAAGCGTTGCCATGGAAACAATCACAAATGGCCGCCAAACACAAAATTTCAAATCCCTAAGGCTCTGAATCTAATTAATGTAAATTAATTATATTTTCACTCTAAGGTGACTCATTGTAATATCTAAAATATTCGACGGGCTTTTTAGGATATATTAAATATTACATATCACGCCACCTGCAACAAAAAGTAATCCCTAAAGCACGAACTCCGTCTTAGTGGCAACATCTTCTCCATGAATTTTGTCTTAGAAGAGCCTAGTGAGCTCTTATAACTTGTTTTTTGCGCGAAGGTTCGCTTTTTTTAATCGTCAGTATTCCTATCCATTAAATCGAACTTGTTTCAACTTCAGGAATACTTGTAATTGAGATATCCAAGTTAGGATAGTTCTGGCAACAATCCCATAAGCTTTCCAACAAAATACACTTGTAAACCAAACGATGAGATTAGGAATTGTACCCACGATCTTTGCCACGCAAGACAAACGGTTTGACACTTTCCCACAGAAATCTCTCCTTCCCCCTTCACCACAAATGTTGTATTATTCTCATGAGTGCAATTAGAATGTCATATCAATCAATCCTAAAATCAGACGTCCAACACAAGAAAGTACTCACAATCTGTTCTCCAGCAGAAAAGCTATATGTTGTAAACATGGTCATGACAGAAGTAAACAACACTCCTTGCATGATATAATACACACAATATAAGTAGCAATGCTTGAATATATTTCCTAAGTGGCCTTATAAAAGCAAGATAAAAGCGATATCTCAAGTCTCCGCGAGTGAAGATTTATTTATAATCTCGGAAAATCAATCTAAACTCTAATCACAGAAGATCAATCTAAACTCTAATGACAGAAGATCAATCTAAACTCTAATGACAGAAGATCAATCTAAACTCTAATGACAGAAGATCAATCTAAACTCTAATGACAGAAGATCAATCTAAACTCTAATGACAGAAGATCAATCTATACTCTAATGACAGAAGATCAATCTATACTCTAATGACAGAAGATCAATCTAAACTCTAATGACAGAAGATCAATCTATACTCCGTAAAGATTACAAACTAAATGATTACTGAACTGTTTAAACTATATTATAGAACTTTGAAACTTGTTTTTTTATCTCACTTCACTGGTGTTTTGCAGAAATGTGTAAATTCTTACTTTAATCTATTTATTTCATCTGTTTGTAGAGTAAATATAAAGTAAGATCGATACAAGCGATGACTGGAAACTGCCAATACTTACACGTGGACGTCAGTCATGGATAATAAATAAACAAATAGCAAAATCTATGACGGTGACAGAGATGTCATTTGACAGAAGAATGCTAAAATGACTCATGTTGACTGAAAGACACAATGAGAAACATCTTACCTGTATTAGGCATCATGCATCATTTTGTCGGACTTGAAAAACAGGTTTATAATATACTGTGACGACCAGTACAATCAATGAGAGACGACACTGATGATACCGAGAGATAGATCAGATAAAGATAAAGATATAGATAAAGATATAGAAATAGACTAGATTAGACTAGACTAGACTAAACTAGACTGATCGGTGGGTAGGTAGGTAGATGGGTGGATAGATGAATGGGTTGATGATATATAGATGGATGGATGGATGGATGGATGGATGGATGGATAGATAGATAGAAGAGACAGACATACGAGACAGACAGACAGGCAGGCAGACAGACAGGCAGGCAGGCAGACAGATAGATATATATATATAGAGAGAGAGAGTGAGAGAGAGAGAGAGACGTCATTATGAAAAGTCCGCTTTCATAACACAGAAGGGTGTGTAAACATCCAAACTGATAGTTTTTTTTATTTTTATCTAGAGGCACTTGAGCTTTCAGCTCTTCGCTCGGTGCCATGGACATCGTATCCCATCGGTTCGGTGCCACGAAAACCAGACATCTGGAGAACCTGTGGCTTTTCTGCCATCCCGCGTAATTGAACCGCACTCACAGGGAACTTGTCACCTGTCGTCCAGCGCGCTACGAACACGCTGAACAGGCGGGCTCGAACTGATAGTCAGCATCACAAAGCTCAGTTTATTTGGGCTATTATTGTGTCTGATGGTTCTCTAAAACTCAGTTTACTTGGGCTATTATTGTGTCTGATGGTTCTCTGAAGCTCAGTTTACTTGGGCTATTATTGTGTCTGATGGTTCTCTGAAGCTCAGTTTACTTGGGCTATTATTGTGTCTGATGGTTCTCTGAAGCTCAGTTTACTCGGGCTATTATTGTGTCTGATGGTTATCTAAAACTCAGTTTACTCGGGCTATTATTGTGTCTGATGGTTCTCTAAAACTCAGTTTACTCGGGCTATTATTGTGTCTGATGGTTCTCTAAAACTTAGTTTACTCGGGCTATTATTGTGTCTGATGGTTCTCTAAAACTCAGTTTACTCGGGCTATTATTGTGTCTGATGGTTCTCTGAAACTAAGTTTACTTGGGATATTATTGTGTCTGATGGTTCTCTGTAGCTCAGTTTACTTGGGCTAATATTGTGTCTGATTGTTCTCTGAAGCTCAGTTTACTTGGGCTATAATTGTGTCTGATTGTTCTCTGAAGCTCAGTTTACTTGGGCTATTATTGTGTCTGATGGTTCTCTAAAACTCAGTTTACTTGGGCTATTATTATGTCTGATGGTTCTCTTGAACTCAGTTTATGCTTTTTGGCTATTTTTGTGTCTGATTATGTTATGATTATGTATGATCGACGTCATGGCACATTGGGCATTCCAATTCGTGCTCTGTCCTCCGTTGCAGCAGCCATCCCAAAGTCTATTTGCTCACAGTACCCATGAGACGTTGATTACTATATCTTCTCTCTCTACCACGAAGACGACACTGTCTGGCATGTCCAATCTTAACGCCTAATTCTCGAACTCGCTCCAGTGTCTGAGACCCGCCCATGTCACACAATTAAGAGCGTACCGCATTGATGATATCGGCTCTGTCCATACTTCTGCCCACCTGAGTCGGGGCACTGTTTGCAAGAGAGTCAGCACGCTCGTTACCCGCACTCCAGCATGTCCAGGCGTGTATAGACAAGTCATTTTCTTAAGATGTGATCTCCGAATGATGTCCACCCATTCCACACCCATACTTCCAGAAGCAATCAGTTGAAGCATATTCATTGAGTCTGATATGATGATCCTATGGGTAACCTGTTGCTCAGCCACCCATGACAGAGCCCTGGAGGCAGCGGTGATCTCCATAGTCATGCTCGATGTCGTTGTCTCAAAAGCCCCGCAGTCCTCATGAAGTGTGCGACCGTTTCGTTGTGCTGAGTAAGCCCACGATGATCTGGTGCCACGCATGGCAGAGTCATCGGTGTAGATAATGATATCACCTGGATGGGAGTGCTGATCCACGAATGCAAGAATTTCCGCATTGACGACGCCCGGGGCCCATTCTCTACAGAGGCGTCCAAGTGTGCTGATAACCTTGGCGTAAGCAGTCATATCCTCTGATATAGGCATCCATTCTTCACCGTGTCTCAGCTCATCTAGAGTACAAACCTGTTTAATAACATCCTCTGCCTCGGCCATCCAGGATCGACCTCTCTTCAATCGCCTGCCCTTTTTCTCATTTATGGATTTGTGCAGAGGTTGTGTCTGATTGTTCTCTGAAGCTCAGTTTACTTGGGCTATTATTGTGTCTGATTGTTCTCTGAAGCTCAGTTTACTTGGGCTATTATTGTGTTCGGCACATTTTCCATCTTTAGATTTGTCCAAAGTGGCAGGTAGGAGTGAATGTTGTCTATCGAGGGTTTCCATCTTCAGGGATGTACGTGGACCTGGAGTCCTGTGCAGGTGGGTGTTGGCCGGAAATAAATAGCAGACAGTATTGATTCAACAGCCATTCTGGGTGGGAAGTTAAAGGTGCATAATGGGAAGTCATAATAAATTTGCATCCAGTTTCAGAGAAAACTGTCCGCTTCTCTGCCGATATGGCTAAAGACGCATTTTTCATATAATTGTTGCACTTACAAGTTACGTTTCAAGTGAATCAAATACATTTGAAGGTGTAACCAAGTGCCGATGAGCTGTATGTCGTCTGTGTAGTCAGTTCTTTACTTAGAAATGTATTCTTTTCTTTACAACGGAGATTGTGCTTGTATGCAGGGATCCTTTGTAATTAGCGAACAGCACTTTACAGCCAGAATGACACCAAGAAATAATAAAAAGCACTTTATATCAAATGGTCTTGACATCAAACGCTCCTGGTGTTATCAAATACCCTGGGGTCAAAGGCGCATGAGGGTGGTGTGCCAGGATTAGTGAGCCGGCACTAATCAAGACCATGTCCCCTACCTCCACATGGTGAAACTGGAAACAGGCTTTGGTTCCAGTCTGGCTAATGGGGGCAGGGATCGGGAGAACTACTGGTAGTGGTAGCAGTGCAAGTACGGAACAGCAATGCAGGTCCATACGAACAAAATGCATGAATCTCCTGGCCAATGTCCAACAAAATATTGCCCAAGTTCCTGAACAAAACGAAACAACAGCGAAACGTCTCTGATAGAATCCCTACTCCCCCGGATTAAGGGCCGTACGCAATTTGCCATCTCCGGAGCAAGAGACTCCATACACAAGCTCGACGTGTAAGACAAAGGTCCCGCCACAAGTTACCAGTTTCTCTGCCGATGGGGAGATTAGTAAACATGAAAGGATGAGAGGTGCATCCAGTGACGAAACGTGGGCAAACATAGGGTGATACTCGAAGCCCTGAGGAGGGGGCAAATATTGCCAGCTGTGGGGCAAGAATAGATAAGTCAGATGCTTAACGAATAAAAGTCTACCCTCGTGTCGGTACCAGGGAAGATTGCAGCTGACTCCGTACAGGTGGCTTAGCGCAGATACATTTACGGGGCAAGGTTGGCCGAGCGCAAAACATAAAGTTGTGTCTAAGAGCATAGTGAAACTTGCTCCCTGGGTAAACTGTTCAAGGTACTATTGCGATAACAACTAACATCCCGGGAGGAACTGAGGCGGGTCATGCCTAACGGAACTGCCAGTCTTGGGGCAAGCGGGCAAGGAACGGTTGCAGTCACAACTAACATCCCAGGAAGATCTGGCGTGGGTGATAGTGGCGAGCGCAAAATCTCAGTTGCGTTGCTAGCGCCAATTGAGTCGGCCTTATACATTATTTGTGCTTGACCCTAGTCCGATGTTTTCCGAGGCTAGGGAAAATGCGAAGTAGAAACTGCAAATTGCCGAGAACCGACACGCGCCTCGTCAAGGATGAAAATGTTCCTGCTCTGGAACAAACTCAAAGTGGACAGTAAAGTAAGGTCGACAATGTAAAGATCTGACACGCTGTCTGGATCCGAACATTGGCGAAGGCCGATACTTTACACGGTGTTTTATACTCGTAAGACGCCGTCCGAGGACAAGCTTGTAAGTCCAGTGAAATGTTCCTTATCCGGAACGACCTCACAGTCAGAAAGGGCATAACAGTGTAACTCACAGTTTTGGCGTAGATCACAAAGCCCAAATATACGGCAAAGCTGATCGAAAAGGCGAATTTCCGGGCCGAAATAGTCGGCAGAAAGGATCGTGCCCTAGGAAAGCTCACCCTAGTAAATCAAAAGCTGGCTGAAACTGAATGGGCGGGCCTAGTTACCATGGGCGCACAATCGACCCAACGTAGATCACTCCGTTCTTGTCAAAGGACCAATTATATATCACAAAAGAATGATAAAATTGGCCGTGAAGAACGATCGAAAAAAAGAAGAAGAAATACTCCTGGTATTATCAAATACTGGTATCAAATACTCCTTGTAGCAGTGTGACGACAAAAGAAGAAGATTATCAAATACTCCTGGTATTATCAAATGCTCCTGGTATTATCAAATGCTCCTGGTATTATCAAATGCTCCTGGTATTATCAAATACTTCTGGTATTATCAAATGCTCCTGGTATTATCAAATACTTCTGGTATTATCAAATGCTTCTGGTATTATCAAATACTCCTGGTATTATCAAATACTCCTGGTATTATCAAATGCTCCTGGTATTATCAAATGCTCCTGGTATTATCAAATACTCCTGGTATTATCAAATACTGGATTATCAAATGCCCTGGCATTATTAATGCTCTGGTATTATCAAATACTTCTGGTATTATCAAATACTCCTGGTATTATCAAATGCTCCTGGTATTATCAAATACTCCTGGTATTATCAAATACTCCTGGTATTATCAAATACTGGTATTATCAAATGCTCCTGGTATTATCAAATACTCCTGGTATTATCAAATACTGGTATTATCAAATGCTCCTGGTATTATCAAATACTCCTGGTATTATCAAATACTGGTATTATCAAATACTCCTGGTATTATCAAATACTCCTGGTATTATCAAATACTCCTGGTATTATCAAATACTGGTATTATCAAATGCTCCTGGTATTATCAAATACTCCTGGTATTATCAAATACTGGTATTATCAAATGCTCCTGGTATTATCAAATACTCGATATCAAATTGTATTATCAAATACTGGTATTATCAAATACTCCTGGTATTATCAAATACTCCTGGTATTATCAAATACTCCTGGTATTATCAAATACTCCTGGTATTATCAAATACTGGTATTATCAAATGCTCCTGGTATTATCAAATACTCCTGGTATTATCAAATACTCCTGGTATTATCAAATACTGGTATTATCAAATACTCCTGGTATTATCAAATACTCCTGGTATTATCAAATACTTCTGGTATTATCAAATGCTCCTGGTATTATCAAATACTTCTGGTATTATCAAATACTCCTGGTATTATCAAATACTGAATCACTGGTATTATCAAATGCTCCTGGTATTATCAAATACTCCTGATATTATCAAATACTGGTATTATCAAATACTTCTGGTATTATCAAATACTCCTGGTATTATCAAATACTCCTGGTATTATCAAATGCTCCTGGTATTATTGTAACAGACAGACCAAATGGTATCTGAAATTATGACGCTGTTCGTTAGACGAATCTAGTAAAAAAGGTTAGTAGATCACTATTTTCAGTACTATATTTGAAGAAGAAAAAAATGACCAAGTTATAAATTTAAAAAAAACCTACGTAATGGTTTGCACATCGCAGATTAGTTGGTTGAAGTTTCCGCTCAACAATTAACAATTTGAGATGTTCGAAAATCTTCTAGAAGCCGAAAGTACATGTAAACATGTCATCTTAACATCTAGTTAGACCAATGAAATTCGTAGATTAGTGTTAGGCTTAGTATTTTGAGAAAAACAGCCCCGATCTAGAACTTTCGGGAGGATGCTAGATTGCATAACGCCAGCCTGGTATAAATACGGTGGGACGGAATTCGAGGTGAGACAGAAGTCAGTACAGCTCAAGCAGAGCAGACCTGGTACATCTCTATTAAATGATTCGGGTAGAGGCAGAGACTAGGACAGCTGCTCAAAGGAGAGCAGACCTGGTACATCTCTGTTAAGAGATTCGGATGAAGGCAGAGGCTGACAGCTGCTCAGCAGAGCAGACCTGGCTCAAGCAGAGCAGACCTGGTACATCTCTGTGGAGAGGAGAGTCATCTTGAAGCAGAGGCAGACCTGGTACATCTCTGTGGAGGGAGCTCAAGCAGAGTAGACCTGGTACATCTCTGTGGAGGGAGCTCAAGCAGAGCAGACCTGGTACATCTCTGTGGAGGGAGCTCAAACAGAGCAGACCTGGTACATCTCTGTTAAGAGATTCGGATGAAGGCAGAAGCTAGGACAGCTGCTCAAGTAGAGCAGGCCTGGTACATCTCTGTGGAAGAAGCTCAAGCAGAGCAGAAACGGTTTTATTTGTATGGAGATACAGTAGATATGGAAGCAGATCTGACAGACTAGTAGGGCGGTTCTGGTAGGCATATTTAGATATTCTATAGTCAGTTATTGTGGAGGATGAAAACCTCGATCTAAAGAAACTATAGTCGGAGTAGCGGAGACTATGGAATTGATAGTTGGAAAGAGTTGGATTTTGTCTTCATAGGACAGTGTATCTTTCTGTCAAACCCCGAGATCTCTCGAGAACTATTGAGTTCTGTATGATTGTTGTATCAATTCATGTTCATCATTAAGTTCTCAGTAAGAATAGCTGAGAGAGGAATTAAAGTTTGATTGACCTTTATCAGGTATTTGGTGAATTTATGATTGATTTGGAGAGATTCTCTTGTTTTTATAGCACCAGAAATTAAAAAAAAATATCTTCAAGACACCTGTAGAGAATCTTATTCTGATATATATACCAGTGATGCCGTGGCCGAACAATAGAAAAGGAAAAATAAGCAAGACGTTTACAGAGTCAAGTATGTCACACATAATTCACGATTACATGCTCGTTTTTAACGTGCCGTTCCCAGAATAGGACAGGATGACAGACATACGTTAATAGGATGATTTGGTGGCCGTTAACATTATCACATGATCCTGGTATAAATACACCTGCTATTATCAAATACTGATATTATCAAATGCTCCTGGTATTATCAAATGCTCCTGGTATTATCAAATGCTCATGGTATTATCATAAGCTCATGCTAACACAAAACAATAGCCTGCTTAACGTTATAACTTCAGTAGTGAATTAGTAGAGTATTACAAGTAACTTACTAGTTGGTCAACTTGATATCAGGAGTCCAGATCTTAGTGCAGGGAACTCGGACATCATAAACCTCTCCATATTCCGTCTTGTTCCAGCCAATGTTGCTATCTATCCATTGCTGAAATGTAGAACATCAATAGTTATATTCTATCATGTTTCAGCCAATGTTGCTATCTATCCATTGCTGAAATGTAGAACATCAATAGTTATTTGTTAGAACATTTTCTTCTTCTTCTTAAACTTCGTCTTCGAAAGCTTCATATCGATCTCTAGTTAACCACTCTTTGAGATTTGTATGTGATCTGAGCCTTCTTCTTCGACGAACGATCGATATCGATCTCTAGTTAACCACTCTTTGAGATTTGTATGTGATCTGAGCCTTCTTCTTCGACGAACGATCGATATCGATCTCTAGTTAACCACTCTTTGAGATTTGTATGTGATCTGAGCCTTCTTCTTCGACGAACGATCGATATCGATCTCTAGTTAACCACTCTTTGAGATTTGTATGTGATCTGAGCCTTCTTCTTCGACGAACGATCGATATCGATCTCTAGTTAACCACTCTTTGTGATTTGTATGTGATCTGAGCCTTCTTCTTCGACGAACGCTCGATATCGATCTCTAGTTAACCACTCTTTGTGATTTGTATGTGATCTGAGCCTTCTTCTTCGACGAACGCTCGATATCGATCTCTAGTTAACCACTCTTTGTGATTTGTATGTGATCTGAGCCTTCTTCTTCGACGAACGCTCGATATCGATCTCTAGTTAACCACTCTTTGTGATTTGTATGTGATCTGAGCCTTCTTCTTCGACGAACGCTCGATATCGATCTCTTGTTAACCACTCTTTGTTATCTGTATATGATCTGAGCCTTCTTCTTGTTCTTCGTCAAATGCAAGGTCGATGTAAGCCTATCCACTATCTCTTTCCTTCGAATATCCGCATGCCCAGGACAGTAGTTTCATTTGAATCTCTGGACGTTTGATATCCCTATAAACAACATCAATTCATACCGAAACGTGCCATTCTGCATCTTCTGCAGCAGCTACTTAGAGTCAGGGACAACAATGTCCCCAGTAAAAGGAGTCCATAGAGCCAATGGAGGGCAGCAGTAACGGCCTCAACCTCCATCCTCATACTAGAAGTAGTTATCTTATATGCACCCCTTCGTTCTGCAACACCTCTACCATGCGTATAGCCACGGAACTGAAGTCTGACTTCTCACCACGAGTACAGACCCATCAGTACAAACAACAACATCATCATCCCTTGTATTATCTTCTATCATCTGCTTAATTGCCACTCAGCCTTCCTGTTACTCGTATTTCTACATTTCTTTCCAAGAGTAATGATAACGTTGAAGTACTTGATCATGCTAACATCTATTGGCATCCATTCTTCTCTTTTTCTTTTGGTAGGGTGTCAACTGTGGTCACCTAGTTAATTGTTATCTCAGCCTGAACCATCCACGACATAGCACGCTTGATTCTCGTGTCCTTAACGTCATTAGTGTTCTTGTGCAGTGGATGTCTCTTATACACAGTAACCCGCATATATGCCTTGGTTTGGGTGATGGCATGACGGGAGCATAGTGACAGAATGCCAAGCATATATCTCATCTTCACAATGGGGTATCTCTAGTGCAGCCCAGGACTATACGCATGCCTTCATTCTAAATACGTTCGAGTCTTTCATATTGTGATTTTGATATCGTGAGAAAGCCGAGTCCGTTATCTACCACGAACATAGCCAGTTGCTCAATGCTCAAGAAACATAAAGACAAGTAGTCTATGATCAATGTGTGCGATTACATAACATAAAGACAAATAGTCTATGATCAATGATGTGTGGTTAATAACATAAAGACAAGTAGTCTATGATCAATGATGTGTGTGGTTACATAACATAAAGACAAGTAGTTATGATCAATGTGTGGTTACATAACATAAAGACAAGTAGTCTATGATCAATGATGTGTGTGGTTACATAACATAAAGACAAGTAGTCTATGATCAATGTGTGTGGTTACATAACATAACGACAAGTAGTCTATGATCAATGATGTGTGTGGTTACATAACATAAAGACAAGTAGTCTATGATCAATGATGTGTGTGGTTATATAACATAAAGACAAATAGTCTATGATCAATGTGTGCGGTTACATAACATAAAGACAAGTAGTCTATGATCAATGTGTGCGGTTACATAACATAAAGACAAGTAGTCTATGATCACTGTGTGCGGTTATATAATATAAAGACAAATAGTCTATGATCAATTATGTCTGTGGTTACATAACATAAAGAAAGTAGTCTATGATCAAGATGGCGGTTACATAACCCGAGAGCTAAGACCACGCTTGCAAGCATTGTTCCACTGATGTTTGAAAGATAACACGATCAAACGTTATCCCAAGATAATTCAGCCTGTCATGGCGCTCAATAGCTTGTTGATGAAAGGTAATTCAGCCTGTCATGATACACTCAATAGCTTGTTGATAAAGATAATTCAGCCTGTCATGGTGCACTCAATAGCTTGTTCATGAAAGGTAATTCAGCCTGTCATGGCACTAAATAGCCTGTTCATGAAAGGTAATTCAGCCTGTCATGGCACTCAATAGCTTGTTCATGAAAGATAATTCAGCCTGTCATGGTGCACTCAATAGCTTGTTCATGAAAGGTAATTCAGCCTGTCATGGCGCTCAATAGCTTGTTCATGAAAGGTAATTCAGCCGGTCATGGTACACTCAATAGCTTGTTCATGAAAGATAATTCAGCCTGTCATGGCGCTCAATAGCTTGTTGATGAAAGGTAATTCAGCCTGTTATGGTACACTCAATAGCTTGTTGATGAAAGGTAATTCAGCCTGTAATGGTACACTCAATAGCTTGTTGATGAAAGGTAATTCAGCCTGTAATGGTACACTCAATAGCTTGTTGATGAAAGGTAATTCAGCCTGTAATGGTACACTCAATAGCTTGTTGATGAAAGGTAATTCAGCCTGTAATGGTACACTCAATAGCTTGTTGATGAAAGGTAATTCAGCCTGTCATGGTACACTCAATAGCTTGTTGATGAAAGGTAATTCAGCCTGTCATGGTACACTCAATAGCTTGTTGATGAAAGATAATTCAGCCTGTCATGGTACACTCAATAGCTTGTTGATGAAAGATAATTCAGCCTGTCATGGTACACTCAATAGCTTGTTCATGAAAGATAAGTCAGCCTGTCATGGCGCTCAATAGCTTGTTGATGAAAGGTAATTCAGCCTGTCATGGTACACTCAATAGCTTGTTGATGAAAGGTAATTCAGCCTGTAATGGTACACTCAATAGCTTGTTGATGAAAGGTAATTCAGCCTGTCATGGTACACTCAATAGCTTGTTGATGAAAGGTAATTCAGCCTGTCATGGTACACTCAATAGCTTGTTGATGAAAGGTAATTCAGCCTGTCATGGTACACTCAATAGCTTGTTGATGAAAGGTAATTCCGTGTAGGTCAGTCCTGATTATGGAATTGTTCAAAGAGCACCACAACATACATGCCTTCTCAGGATCGTCTTGATAGCCTGGCTTCCTGCACCAAAGCAAGATGGTATACAATGTCTCTTGAATGTCTTCAACCATTTCTTCTCTGATCCAATCTGATATATTCAAATGTGATCTGCAAAGTCAATGTACGACACAATCCAGCTGGATGTATTTTGACTAACTTTTCTTTGTAGATATTGAATAACACGTGTGATAATGAGGAGCCATGTAGCAATCTCTGCACGGTATATACGGATTGTAGTGTCGGAGGTTCATGTTTCTAAACGTAGTTCAACGGTTCTCACAATCAAATAAGCAGCTAACAATTGATCCACTAGCAAATTTTTCACTTACAAATGGTTCACTAGCAAATAGTTCACTAACAAATAGTTCACTAGCAAATAGTTCACTAACAAATAATTCACTAGCAAATGGTTCACTAGCAAATTGTTCACTAGCAAATAGTTCACTAGCAAATGGTTCACTAGTAAATTTTTAACTAACAAATGATCCACTAGCAAATTGTTCACTAGAAAATAGTTCACTAACAAATGGTTCACTAACAAATGGTTCACTAGCAAATAGTTCACTAACAAATGGTTCACTAACAAATGGTTCACTAACAAATGGTTCACTAGAAAATAGTTCACTAACAAATAGTTCACTAGCAAATGGTTCACTAGCAAATTGTTCACTAGCAAATAGTTCACTAGCAAATGGTTCACTAGCAAATTTTTAACTAACAAATGATCCACTAGCAAATTGTTCACTAGAAAATAGTTCACTAACAAATGGTTCACTAACAAATGGTTCACTAACAAATGGTTCACTAGCAAATAGTTCACTAACAAATGGTTCACTAACAAATGGTTCACTAGCAAATGGTTCACTAGCAAATAGTTCACTAGCAAATTGTTCACTAGCAAATAGTTCACTAGCAAATTGCTCACTAGCAAATAGTTCACTAGCAAATGGTTCAGTAGCAAATGGTTCACTAGCAAATGGTTCATTAGCAAATGGTTCAGTAGCAAATGGTTCAGTAGCAAATGGTTCACTAGCAAATGGTTCACTAGCAATTTGTTCACTAGCAAATAGTTCACTAGCAAATGGTTCACTATCAAATTTTAACTACAAATATCACTAGCAAATTGTTCACTAGAAAATAGTTCACTAACAAATGGTTCACTAACAAATGGTTCACTAACAAATGGTTCACTTAGCAAATAGTTCACTAGAATAGTAGTTATAGAAATGTTCACTAGCAAATAGTTCACTAGCAAATTAGTTCACTATGCAAAATATTCCCACTAGCACATGTTAACTCAAAAATTGTCCACTAGCAAAGTGTCACTAGCTAATTGTTCACTAGAAATAGTTCACTACAAATTGTTCACTAGAAAGTAGTTCACTAGCAAATGGTTCACTAGCAAAAGTTCACTGCAAATGGTTCATATGTTATGCAAAGGTTCACTAGCAAATAGGTTCACTAGAAATTCACTGTATTACTACAAACTGTTACTAGGCAAAGTTAGTTCACTAGCAAATGTTCACTAGCAAATGTTCTAGAGTCAAATGGTTCACTAGCAAATGAATGTAGCAAATGGTTCATTAGCAAATGGTTCACTATAAATTTTCTAACTAACAAATGATCTCACTAGCAAATTGGTTCACTAAAAATTAGTTCATACATGGATACAGAAATGGTTCACGTAACAAATGGTTCACTAGCAAATAGTTCAACGGTTAATCAAATAGGTTAACAATGATCCACTACAAATTTTCACTAAAGTTCATAAATGGTTACTAACAAGTTCTAGAAAATAGTTCACTAACAAATAGTTCACTAGCAAATGGTTCACTAGCAAATTGTTCACTAGCAAATAGTTCACTAGCAAATGGTTCACTAGCAAATTTTTAACTAACAAATGATCCACTAGCAAATTGTTCACTAGAAAATAGTTCACTAACAAATGGTTCACTAACAAATGGTTCACTAGCAAATAGTTCACTAGCAAATAGTTCACTAACAAATGGTTCACTAACAAATGGTTCACTAGCAAATGGTTCACTACAAATAGCACTAACAAATAGTTCACTAGCAAATGGTTCACTAGAATAGTTCATAACAAATAGTTCACTAGCAAATGTTCTAGCAAATTGTCACTAGCAAATAGTTCACTAGCAAATGGTTCAGTAGCAAATGGTTCACTAGCAAATGGTTCATTAGCAAATGGTTCACTAGCAAATGGTTCACTAGCAAATGGTTCACTAGCAAATGGTTCACTAGCAAATATTTACTAGAAAATAGTTCACTAACAAATGGTTCACTAACAAATGGTTCACTAACAAATGGTTCACTAGCAAATAGTTCACTAGCAAATAGTTCATTAACAAATAGTTCACTAGCAAATAGTTCACTAGCAAATAGTTCACTAGCAAATGATCCACTAGCACATTTTTAACCCAAACAAATGGTCCACTAGCAAAGTGTTCACTAGCAAATTGTTCACTAGCAAATAGTTCACTAGCAAATTGTTCACTAGCAAATAGTTCACTAGCAAATAGTTCACTAGCAAATGGTTCAGTAGCAAATGGTTCACTAGCAAATGGTTCACTAGAAAATTGTTTACTAGCAACTGGTTCACTAGCAAATTGTTACAATAGCAAATGGTTCACTAGCAAATGGTTCAGTAGCAAATGGTTCACTAGCAAATGGTTCATTAGCAAATGGTTCATTAGCAAATGGTTCATTAGCAAATGGTTCAGTAGCAAATGGTTCAGTAGCAAATGGTTCACTAGCAAATTGTTCCCTAGCAAATAGTTCACTAGCAAATGGTTCATTAGCAAATAGTTCCTAGCAAATGGGTTCACTAGCAAATAGTTCACTAGCAAATAGTTCACTAGCAAATAGTTCACTAACAAATGGTTCACTAGCAAATAGTTCACTAGCTAACATAGTTCACTAACAAATGGTTCACTAGCAAATAGTTCACTAGCAAATAGTTCACTAGCAAATAGTTCACTAGCAAATAGTTCCCTTAGCAAATTGTTCACTAGAAAATAGTTCACTAGCAAATGGTTCACTAGCAAATAGTTCCCTAGAAAATAGTTCACTAGCAAATGGTTCACTAACAAATGGTTCACTAGCAAATAGTTCACTAGCAAATAGTTCACTAGCAAATGGTTCACTAGCAAATGGTTCATTAGCAAATGGTTCACTAGCAAATGGTTCACTAGCAAATAGTTCACTAGCAAATAGTTCACTAGCAAATAGTTCACTAGCAAATAGTTCCCTTAGCAAATTGTTCACTAGAAAATAGTTCACTAGCAAATGGTTCACTAGCAAATAGTTCCCTAGAAAATAGTTCACTAGCAAATGGTTCACTAACAAATGGTTCACTAGCAAATAGTTCACTAGCAAATAGTTCACTAGCAAATGGTTCACTAGCAAATGGTTCATTAGCAAATGGTTCACTAGCAAATGGTTCACTAGCAAATAGTTCACTAGCAAATAGTTCACTAGCAAATAGTTCACTAGCAAATAGTTCACTAGCAAATAGTTCCCTAGCAAATAGTTCACTAGCAAATAGTTTACTAGCAAACCTTACATTTAATGTAAACGTTTATTCATGATTACATTTCCATCTCCGTTATCAAGTTTGTGACTTCGCTCGCCCACTATGAATTCAAACATAGTTATGGCTGATTTTTGCGTAAAGTCTACTTTCCTTATCATCAGTATATCTAGCCATTCAGTCGAACCATACTCCCAGTTCAGATGTAACGTTAGAAATAATATTCATTAATTATTATTAGTATTATTACTGTAATGTTCACACGACACTTACGCTTCCATAGTCACAAGTCAAATGTGACTGTTTATATACAAATGTTTTGGACATTACTAGCATACAGTTCACTCTTTGCATTCCAACATACGACGCATTGTTTTGATGTCTGATTATTTGATGAAATATGTGCTTTCGATACAGTCGGTCTATCATGGGTGGTAATTTATTTGTGAGATAACATATTTAATGTTGTATATATACTTCGGTGGCGTCAGTGGCTTAGGGGCTAGTCTATCTATCTATTCTCTAATCCTGTTTCCTTTACAGCGTCAGGTCAAACAAAGGAGACACATGGAACGTACCTTCTTATGCAGCTTGTCTTTCTTTCTCTTCTCCAATCCTGATTTACCTCACAGCTTCAGGGTAAGAAGAGATTTCTAGCACTGGGTTTTTTGTGTGCTTCACAAATAGTGTCTTTCATCGCCTCTGTTATCTCTGAGGTCCACCTTTTGCGTTGCCAGCCTTTTGCTTTGTATCCACTGTATCGAAGCAACATTGCTCTCTGTGGTGCACTGCCTGTTGGTAATCTGCTTATGTGGCCGAACCATTTAATTTGTTGCATCTTGATAAAGTTCAGTACTGATGTTGTACACACATGTTTCCTGATGTCTTCATTTCTAAGCCGGTCTCTTCTTGTTACCCTCAGCATTCTTCGTAGACACTTCATCTCTGTCGTGACTAGTTTTCTTCTGTCATTTAATGTCAGTGTCCAGGTTTGGCACTGGTAGCATAATGTTGGGAGAAAGATTGTGTTGAACATTGCTCTTTTTGTGTTCATGGTGACCTGTTTGCATTTTAAAATTGGCGCCATGTCCTAGTGTTTGATTTGCTTTGTTGCATCTATGTTGGATTTCGTTAGTTATTCTTCCGTTTGCTGAAAAGATGCTCCCTAGGTATGTCAAGTCGTTGACTTGTTTTAATGGGCGTTTGTCGATGGAGATATTGGTGGTGTTTTCCTCTCTAGCGAATGTCATTACTTCAGTTTTGTCGATGTTTATTCTCATATTGTATTCGTTGCATGTTAACTGGAGTCTGTTAATGTGTTGCTGTAGCTGTTCCTCTGTTGTTGATACGATTGTTTGGTCGTCTGCAAAAATAAATTCGTTTTAGAGTTCCCCAATGTTGTTTTCTTCACTAGTGTTAGCAGTTTTACAGATTTGATTTATATATGTGATGAACAGCAGCGGTGATAGTATACATCCTTGTCTTACTCCTGACTCAACGTGAAACTTTACTGATAGAACTGTGACTAGGAGAAAGTGACTCGGTATATTAACCCCGACGTTCTGAGTTCGAATCCCGCTGCAGATAGTTTGGTTGCAAATTGTTTCCGGTGGATTTTTACAAAAGGACGATGGCATAATCCTTTCAGAAAGCAATGTCAAACTACTGAACGTAACAATGCCTAGAAAAATAACAAACAGCATTAGAAGCTGCGGTTGATTCGCAAAGTCATGTAAAGGATATGCAATAATATATATATATACTCCACATTATTTACAGCCCGAAAAGAACGACATACTAAATATGCAAAGATATTGATTAATCAACATCGAACTGACGTGTTGGGCCGCTGGACGCTGCTTAGGTTTGCTGAGGTGAAGATCGGAGCACCTATGGGCATCTCCGGAGTGCTATGTTGATAGTCCTCTGATAACGGATACTCAATATAGGGATACATCATCATGTTAACAAGCTTTTAAAATGCAAAATATATGATTGCAATGTGTATTTGTGTACTATAAGGACAACAACTTTGATTTTTAAGGGCTGGTATTTTTGCTATAGTATGTTTGTGAGGCACGGATTATTTAGAAAGCATTTGATTTTGAATACAAGTGTTACAGAAGAGTATTCAGAATAACCTTTGATCGTAGTCTTATCTTTCAAACACCATGTTGAACAGACGATACAATGTTGCAAGCGTGGTCTCTCAAAGCTATGGTAGCCGCACACATTGAGCAGAGACTACTTGTCCTTTTGTTCGATCAACTGGTTATGTCCGTGGTAGATCACGGACTCGGAATTCTTACGATATCAAGATCACAATGTGAACGACTCGAACGGGTTCATAATGAAGGTATGCGTATAGTCCTGGGCTGCACTAGAGATACCCCATTGTGAAGATGAGATATATGCTTGGCCTTCTGTCACTACGCTCCCGTCTTACTACAGGATAAAGAGACATCCACTACACAAGAACACTAATGATGTTAAGGGCACGAGAATCAAGCGTGGCATGTCGTGGATGGCCCAGACTGAGAGAACAATTGGCCAGGTGACTACGGTTGCGACCCTACCAAAAGGGAAAAAATGGATCCCAACAGACGGTAGCATGACCAACTATCTCAACGTTATCGTTACTTTTAGAAGAGAATGTAGAGATTGGGGCAACATGAAGGCTGATCTCGCAGTTAATCAGCTGATAGAAGATAATGCAAGGGATGATGATGTTATTGTATATACTGATGGGTCGGTTGTAAGAAGTCCGGCTGAGGTTTCTTGGCTAATGCGCATGGTAGGGTTATTGCAGAGCGAAGTGGGGCATACAGGACAACTACTTCTAGTATGAGGATGGAGGTTGAGGCCGTTACTGCTGCCCTCCATTGGATTTCTGGACTTCATTTACTGGGGCCGTTGTTGTATCTGACTCTCAGTCGATGCTTCACAAGATCCAGAAGGGCAGGTTCCGGTATGAATGGATGTCGTCTATAGAAGTTTCTAATCTCCAGCGGCTTACGTGGATATACTGTCCTGGGCATGCGGGTGTTTACGGTAATGAGAGAGCAGACATGCTTGCATCAACAGCATCAATTGTTGGGGAGTTGAAGATGGATAAAGGGATGTTCTTCGGTCTCTTCGCCACTGTCTGTTGGATGAGGACACTAAAATCGATGTTGAAGCGATTTAGGCAGTTTGGAGTTAACCGTTGTACAAGTCGAACTGGATTCCTGAGAGGCAGAGTGAGAGGTGTGTTTAATCAGCGAGCCACGGAACCATCAGTATGCATACTCTTCGATATCTGTTGGGGGAGGCTGAGCAACTATGGGTCTGCCCGGAGTGCAATGACGTCAATTTAGTAACCAATAACCAATAACACTTTGACATCTGTTGATGACGACTGGGCATCAATGTTTCTGTCTAGGTGCTATGACGTCAGTTCAGTAACCAATAACCAATAGAGAATATCATATGCGCAAGAATAGATAAGAATACCCTAATCTCTGATCTTGAAATACATTTCAATAGAAGTTTTCAGTAAATACAAAGATTGATTGATTGACTGATAGTACCATCATCATTGTACATCTGTGAGTAACCATGTCTGCTCCGATTTCTATTTTTTACACAGGAAAATCTCAGCTGTAGTGCACGAAATCCGTAGCACGGCAATGTTCCCCGATGTAATTTTAAAGATGGTAAGATATTTTCTAGGAATTTTATTTTTAATCTTTTCTAATGAACTTTGCCTGCTCTTCTCGATTTTGAACTGCCAATGGTTCTTTTACGTGCTCAAATTGAACACAGGACCTACGTTTTATCGTCCGTCTCCGATAGAACAAGGAACTGGATCTCACCTACTCTTTGAACAGTGATCTCTTGAAAAGTATCTAGATGGCTACATGATGTGAAATAATCAAGATAGTTGCAGCAAGTATATACTCTTGCATTACTACAGTTGTGAGTAACAACTCGTCTGAGGGTGACATATCACAATTTATAGTATCTCTGACACATGTGTGAAATTACTCAATAATGTTCAGAATTGTTGGTAGATGACGAAATATTTTGAACACTGAACACCCTCTCGACTAAAAACGTCGAGTACTTTTGTCCTGTCAACAAAACGCACTACACTGAAATTCTTTCTATTCTCCCTTGTGAATAATATATATGTGATAGACAAATTGCACGAAAACTCGCTGCGACTGAGGAAAAACGTGGTCTCCAAGGACCTAAAGTCTGCGCAGAGCATTTCTAGTAAGTGTTATCCCAACAGGACACAGAAATGAAATTTGACTTTAGATTGAATTCGCTAAGATTCAACCTGTTTTTTGTATAAAGTTATTACGTTGAAGTCTTCACAATCATTTGGGACATGTACACATCACTACCATTATAATATTATCTGATTGTATAAAAGTACATCTTTTGCCCAACGACATTGTGGAATAGTAGTAGTATATCATCATCATCATCATCATCAGGTCCCGTGCCGGCTGGCGTAGGCGATCATGGATATCCCCAACTCTACATCTTTGGTGTTTGCCATCAACTCAGATGTTGACGCTCTACCATGCTATGAAGTCAGGCTATCCAGAATTTTCTCTCTCTGTCTTCCTATGTCTCGTCTACCCTCGATTCAACCGGTTGTTACAATGTGTTCTAAACCCCAACCCTCCCCTCCTCATCACATGCTCGAACAATGATGACTGCCTCTTTCTTATATTGATAATAAGTTTTCTCTGTGACTTGACCTCATTCAACACATCAACATTAGTGATTTTAGTAGTCCATGGGATTCTCATTATTCTTCTGTTAAACCATATCTCTGTGGCCTCAAGATATTTTTATATCTTTTATAGTAGTATGTATACATTTTAAATGTATTTCTGGTGGTTTTCATCATGATAATGAAGAATAGAAAAGAGAAACAGTGAACAGAAAAAGCATGTACTAATTGTCGACTAAGTGGCCAGGATCCCAGAATGTAGCCAACAAAAAAAGTTACAGAAAACGAGACAGAAAAAAGTGGAACTGCTCGTGAAGATGCAGAATCCATGTGGTGCATGACGGAACAGTTGCCAATGATGAAGGACATGGTGGAAATCTAATGGGAAACACAACCATCACATCCTGCTTCTTGACATCGATGACTATGAAACAACTTGTCTGAAAGAACTTCAGAACGATGTAGAAAGCAGACACGATCACTCAAGTATCCATCGAAATAAAGATTGTCAATACATGCAATGCGGCGGACATCACTTGCACAGTGGATATCACTGGAAGCCTTGGTGCAACTTACTTGCACAGTGGATAACACTGGAAGCCTTGGTGCAACTTTTGAAGGAGAACACAAAGACATAAATAGGATTAGATTTGAGGCAAAAAGAACAACAGTCTCAAATTTAGTGGAAAGCATTTGTCTCTGCACAGTCTCAAATTTAGTGGAAAGCATTTGTCTCTGCACAGTCTCAAATTTAGTGGAAAGCTTTTGTCTCTGGACAGTCTCAAATTGAGTGGAAAGCATTTGTCTCTGCACAGTCTCAAATTGAGTGGAAAGCTTTTGTCTCTGGACAGTCTCAAATTTTGTGGAAAGCTTTTGTCTCTGCATTATGAACCAATGCGAGCAGCAAGGACTGATGAATGAATTATGAAATGAATTATATATATGATACATATTAATATATCATTGTTACTAATTTCAAACGTAGAAAGAAAGAGAGTCCTTTTATAAACAATGTGCTTGAGAATTGTCATCAACTTTACCAGAGAGACAGAAACAGAAGAACATACATCAAAACAGAATTAGAAGCCCAAAACTGATATTTAATAGATGAAGAGACAGAAAATAAAAGTGGTTAGTTTATGCTGAAAGAATAATATTCAGTCAACAACCACTATGCTCCTTCAACAGAAGAAGTTCTGCTCTAATAATATTCAGTCAACAACCACTATGCTCCTTCAACAGAAGAAGCTCTGCTCTAATAATATTCAGTCAACAACCACTATGCTCCTTCAACAGAAGAAACTCTGCTCTAATAATATTCAGTCAACAACCACTATGCTCCTTCAACAGAAGAAGTTCTGCTCTAATAATATTCAGTCAACAACCACTATGCTCCTTCAACAGAAGAAGCTCTGCTCTAATAATATTCAGTCAACAACCACTATGCTCCTTCAACAGAAGAAGTTCTGCTCTAATAATATTCAGTCAACAACCACTATGCTCCTTCAACAGAAGAAGCTCTGCTCTAATAATATTCAGTCAACAACCACTATGCTCCTTCAACAGAAGAAGTTCTGCTCTAATAATATTCAGTCAACAACCACTATGCTCCTTCAACAGAAGAAGTTCTGCTCTAATAATATTCAGTCAACAACCACTATGCTCCTTCAACAGAAGAAGTTCTGCTCTAATAATATTCAGTCAACAACCACTATGCTCCTTCAACAGAAGAAGTTCTGCTCTAATAATATTCAGTCAACAACCACTATGCTCCTTCAACAGAAGAAGTTCTGCTCTAATAATATTCAGTCAACAACCACTATGCTCCTTCAACAGAAGAAGTTCTGCTCTAATAATATTCAGTCAACAACCACTATGCTCCTTCAACAGAAGAAGTTCTGCTCTAATAATATTCAGTCAACAACCACTATGCTCCTTCAACAGAAGAAGTTATGCTCTAATAATATTCAGTCAACAACCACTATGCTCCTTCAACAGAACAAGCTCTGCTCTAATAATATTCAGTCAACAACCACTATGCTCCTTCAACAGAAGAAGTTCTGCTCTAATAATATTCAGTCAACAACCACTATGCTCCTTCAACAGAAGAAGTTCTGCTCTAATAATATTCAGTCAACAACCACTATGCTCCTTCAACAGAAGAAGCTCTGCTCTAATAATATTCAGTCAACAACCACTATGCTCCTTCAACAGAAGAAGTTCTGGTCTAATAATATTCAGTCAACAACCACTATGCTCCTTCAACAGAAGAAGTTCTGCTCTAATAATATTCAGTCAACAACCACTATGCTCCTTCAACAGAAGAAGTTCTGCTCTAATAATATTCAGTCAACAACCACTATGCTCCTTCAACAGAAGAAGTTCTGCTCTAATAATATTCAGTCAACAACCACTATGCTCCTTCAACAGAAGAAGCTCTGCTCTAATAATATTCAGTCAACAACCACTATGCTCCTTCAACAGAAGAAGTTCTGCTCTAATAATATTCAGTCAACAACCACTATGCTCCTTCAACAGAAGAAGTTCTGCTCTAATAATATTCAGTCAACAACCACTATGCTCCTTCAACAGAAGAAGTTCTGCTCTAATATTCAGTCAACAACCACTATGCTCCTTCAACAGAAGAAGTTCTGCTCTAATAATATTCAGTCAACAACCACTATGCTCCTTCAACAGAAGAAGCTCTGCTCTAATAATATTCAGTCAACAACCACTATGCTCCTTCAACAGAAGAAGCTCTGCTCTAATAATATTCAGTCAACAACCACTATGCTCCTTCAACAGAAGAAGTTCTGGTCTAATAATATTCAGTCAACAACCACTATGCTTCTTCAACAGAAGAAGCTCTGCTCTAATAATATTCAGTCAACAACCACTATGCTCATTCAACAGAAGAAGTTCTGCTCTAATAATATTCAGTAAACAACCACTATGCTCCTTCAACAGAAGAAGTTCTGCTCTAATAATATTCAGTCAACAACCACTATGCTCCTTCAACAGAAGAAGCTCTGCTCTAATAATATTCAGTCAACAACCACTATGCTCCTTCAACAGAAGAAGCTCTGCTCTAATAATATTCAGTCAACAACCACTATGCTCCTTCAACAGAAGAAGTTCTGGTCTAATAATATTCAGTCAACAACCACTATGCTCCTTCAACAGAAGAAGTTCTGCTCTAATAATATTCAGTCAACAACCACTATGCTCCTTCAACAGAAGAAGCTCTGCTCTAATAATATTCAGTCAACAACCACTATGCTCCTTCAACAGAAGAAGCTCTGCTCTAATAATATTCAGTCAACAACCACTATGCTCCTTCAACAGAAGAAGTTCTGGTCTAATAATATTCAATCAACAACCACTATGCTCCTTCAACAGAAGAAGCTCTGCTCTAATAATATTCAGTCAACAACCACTATGCTCCTTCAACAGAAGAAGCTCTGCTCTAATAATATTCAGTCAACAACCACTATGCTCCTTCAACAGAAGAAGCTCTGCTCTAATAATATTCAGTCAACAACCACTATGCTCCTTCAACAGAAGAAGCTCTGCTCTAATAATATTCAGTCAACAACCACTATGCTCCTTCAACAGAAGAAGCTCTGCTCTAATAATATTCAGTCAACAACCACTATGCTCCTTCAACAGAAGAAACTCTGGTCTAATAATATTCAGTCAACAACCACTATTCTCCTTCAACAGAAGAAACTCTGGTCTAATAATATTCAGTCAACAACCACTATGCTCCTTCAACAGAAGAAACTCTGGTCTAATAATATTCAGTCAACAACCACTATGCTCCTTCAACAGAAGAAACTCTGGTCTAAGAACACGAGGAAGACCAAGAAACACGTCTGTGTTTTCTTTCTTTTGTCCTTCCGTGATTTTTTGCAGTTAAGCGTAGCAGGTTTCACTGATGATCGGTTTCCGAGATAGTTCAGGCTCGGTCGCTTGATATACTGTGATGTTGCGGAGTTTTGAGATACATGTATATGGAACTCCATCAATCCATTTTTGTTTTGGTCTGCCCTTCTTCTTGATTATTCCATTTTCAGGTTGTAAGCTATTGTATATATATATAGACAGAAGACAGGGTTGTGTGCTCTCACCTCTTCTCTTCAACATATATATATATATATATATATATAAATAGACAGAATAGTGAAAGAGGCACAGTGCGTAAAAGACCGTATTGACATAGACAATGATCACGACCACCAATTAAATGACAACCAAATCAACGAATTACTTTTTCCGGACGACCAAAGTTTAATCTATGAAGATGAAGATCAGCTACAATATCACATGAATTCATTGCTAATAGCATGTAGAAAGTACAACATGAAAATCAACAAACAAAAGACCGAGACCATGAAAATCAGCAGAACACCAAGTAAACATATAAATAGATAATACCAGAGTATAGCAAGTTTCTGAATTCAAATATTTAGGCAGCATTTTCACAGAGGACGGAAAACTAGATAGAGAAATAGAGACAAGGTGTTAAAAAGCAAATGCAGTGACCTACCAGCTGGCACCATTACTACAACAACCAAAGATCAAGATGAAAGTGAAAAGATAGATGATAAAAGTATTTTCCTACCAACACTTTGTTACCAGTGCCAAACTTGGTCTCTTACAGCAATACATCACAGAAAGCTCACCACGTGTGAAATGAAATGCTTGAGGAAGGCAGTGGGAGTCACCAGGAAAGCCAGACTACGAAATGAGGACATCAGAAGCGTAGTGGGCATAACTTCATGCATCGAATACATCGAAAGACAACAAATGCATTGGTTTGGACATTTAATGAGAATAAAATACGACCAACCATCAATAACAGCATACAATAAAAGGAGATCAGGTACTAGAGCTAATGGAAGACCAAGAAAAGATGGATAGACAATATCAAGACCACACTACATAAACACAGATACAACACAACAAGGGTAACACATCTAGCCCTAGAAGGCAAATTAAAGCTCCCATCCCTACGCTTAACGGCAAGAGTGGACAGCCAACTACATCTTCCACCTGGGAATAGACAATAGACGTTCTTGTAATTGATGTATTCGGGTTCATTCTCACCAAGTGGCTAAACCATTTGAGTCTCTGTTTTTTAATTATTGGTTATTGATTATTGGTTACTAAACTGACGTCATTGCACTCCGGACAGACCCATATATGCTCAGTCTCTCCCAACAGGTATCGAAGAGTATGCATGCTGATGGTTTCCGTCGCTCGCTGATTGAACACACTCTTAAGTCTGCCCCTATGGCATGCAGTTCTACTTGTTCATCCAAATTACCCGAATCGCTGGATCGATTCAACATCTATTCTAATGTCCTCATCCAACAGGCAGTCACGAAGAGATGAAGAACACACCCTTATCCATCTTCAACTCCCCAACAATCGATGCTGTTGATGCCAGCCTATCAGCTCTCTCATTACCGTAAACACTCGCATGCCCAGGACAGTATATTCACGTAAGCCGCTGGTGGTTAGAAACTTCTATAGACGACATCCACTCATACCGAAACCTGTCCTTTTTGATCTTGTGAAGCATCGACTGAGAGTCAGATACAACAACGGCCCATGTAAATGAAGTCCCAGAGAGCCAATGGAGGGCAGAAGTAACGGCCTCAACCTCCATCCTCATACTAAAAGTAGTTGTCCTGTACGCTCCACTTCGCTCTGCAACAATCCTACCATTCGCATCAGCCAAGAAATACCAGCCGGACTTCTCACCACGTTGAACCGACCCATCGGTATATACAACATCATCATCTCTTGCATTATCTTCTATCAGCTGCTTAACTGCGAGATCAGCCTTCATGTTGCCCCAACCTCTACATTCTCTTCCAAGAGTAATGATAACTTTGAGATAGTTGGTCATGCTCCATCTGTTTTTTTATGAATATAATAGCAGGTGTTGTTCTTTTAATTTCCTCATTTCTGATATTGTCTCTTGTTTTATTTACGGCTTTCCTCAAACATCTCATTGAACAGGTGGTAATTTTTCTTTCTTGTTCTGTTGTCAGTGCCAATGTTTGGAAACAGATGTAGCGAAACACGTACAAACAAAGTACTATAGTTTTCAAAATACAGAAACAGTGACGATAAACAGCAACGTTTCGACCAAAAGGCCTTTATCAAGCAAACGACACAACAGGAGTGACGAATTATAGAGAACACTTACAAATGGACGATAACGGAAATATGCAAATGTATCTAATCAAAATCATCAGAAACAGATGTACACGTATAAATAAAGTCGAGGAGAATGTGCGACATTGTTGACTCACAATAATGTCTGCGACACACTAGGTCACACGTGAAAAACGTAAGCTTCCCAATGCATTTCTTGACACATGACGCTAGACCAGACAAGAACGATTACTTTCTAGGTCATGTCTAGACTAGACACATTATAAGCTTCTGACATCTTCGTGGTACACGTGGCTAGTGTCTGTTTTGTAACATCAAGGTCACGATATACAAAATCACAATAATTCCAACTGGTCGGTGTGGATCCGAAACCCGAAGCACAACAAAACTAGATGAAACAGTAGTACATATCTTTGAAAAAGATTTAAAACTTATGTTTGGGCCTAAGAAGTATGAAAATACGGGATAATGGAGAATAAAAACAATAAGGATATTTACACGTTTTTCAAGTTGAACAAATAAAAGAACTCTTGGCAGCTCAAAATCGAGAAAAGCAGACTGGAAAACCACTGCCCGGACAATATTCATCAGAAAAATGTAAACAAAAATTAAGTTCCCACAAAATATTTTCACTATCTTCCAAATTCAAGCAACTCGCCGTTGCTAGGTAGCAAATAGCACAATATTGATAGGACGCTCTCAGTTGGGGAACCTATACGTAATAGTGGTACTTGGACTGAAGCGAAGTATTCCTAGACAGCAAAATAGCTTAATATTGATAGGACACTCTCAGTTGGGTAACCGATACGTAATAGTGGTACTTGGACTGAAGCTAAGGATTCCTAGACAGCAAAATAGCTTAATATTGATAGGACATTCTCAGTTGGGGAACCGATACGTAATAGTGGTACTTGGACTGAAGCTAAGGATTCCTAGACAGCAAAATAGCTTAATATTGATAGGACACTCTCAGTTGGGGAACCGATACGTAATAGTGGCACTTGGACGGAAGCGAAGGATTCCTAGACATCAAACAACAGGGAGAACGATCGTAACAAGGACGCTGTTTGAATTATAGATCTCATGACATGCGGGGTACTAGTGTCCACGGTCACACTGCTCATCCCTGAATACAGAAGTAACAATGTATTACAATACAATTCTATGCCTCAGTAATGAGTTCAAAAAGAAAAAACTTTATACTCATCTAGAAATGCGTTTATGTCTTCTTAATAGTCAAATGTACTCAACATATTCTGAACAACTACTGTCAGGCAGTGTAGACTGTTCTCTAGCAAAACCTGGTCTATATCAACATGGCAGCGGCTCTTTCAGATCCATGACATACTCGAGAAGCCGTACCCTACCAAAATATACCTAATTCATGAATAAAATAAATAGCCTACCACATATATGATTAATGAGGCCTCCTGGCGACTCTTCCCTTCCGAAAATTTACAGAACAACACTTGGTGTAGTATACGGTTATTGTCCATTCTTCTCACATGCCCCAAACATCTTAATGGTCAACTGATGATCATGCCCAATGATGGAAGGCAAGTTTACACGTTGCAGTACTTCAGAGTTGGTTATCTTGTCGTACCACCTACTGTTCATAATCTTGTGGAGACATCGATGATGAAAGACTTTAGTCTCCTCTCGTGTCCTCAGCAGGATGTCCATGTTTCTGAGCTATATAGTAAAGAACCAATTACACAAGCTCGATATATCTGAATCTTCGTCTGCGAGTTTCATGCTAGTCAGTGTTTAATATTGTTAAATCATCTGTTTTCAAATGCAGTCAATTTATTCTACACAGCATTTACAAAAAGATCTCAGAAACATTAACAAAGGAGATTTCCATACATAAATACTGTTTTACCCTTGTGGCAACTACTTTTAGAAGATATCAGACATTCTGAAATGCTAATCCTGAAATGTTCTCCCAAAATAACATAATTATTGGACGAAATATAATCTTGGGCAATCGCGTAGGAAAACGAACAAGTTTTTAAAAAAAATCTCAACACATATATTCATGTACTACTTGCATATCCTATGGCAGAGCTATTCAACGATTCTAAATGTTGAGGCGCAACGGACTAATTATTGTAGAACCGCGGGCGCCATAAAACAACTGAAATAGTAATACTACAAATAATAATAATCAAGTAGTATTAATCATCAATAGAAATAAACATCAATACAAATAATCATCAATAGAAATAATAATCAAGTAGTATTAATCATCAATACAAATAATCATCAATACAAATAATCATCAATAGAAATAATCAAGTAGTATTAATCATCAATACAAATAATCATCAATACAAATAATCATCAATAGAAATAATCATCAATACAAATAATCATCAATAGAAATAATCATCAATAGAAATAAATATCAATAGAAATAATCATCAATACAAATAATCATCATTAGAAATAAACATCAATAGAAATAAACATCAATACAAATAAATATCAATAGAAATAAATATCAATACAAATAATCATCAATACAAATAATCATCAATACAAATAATCATCAATACAAATAATCATCAATACAAATAATCATCAATACAAATTATCATCAATACAAATAAACATCAATACAAATAATCATCAATAGAAATAATCATCAATACAAATAATCATCAATAGAAATAAACATCAATAGAAATAAATATCAATAGAAATAAATATCAATAGAAATAATCATCAATAGAAATAAATATCAATAGAAATAAATATCAATAGAAATAATCATGAATAGAAATAAATATCAATAGAAATAAATATCAATAGAAATAATCATCAATAGAAATAATAACACAGTCTAAAGTAGAAGGATTGGCTTCATTGCACCAGGTTTTATCTCAAATTGCTTGGTCCCTCTCAGCAGAAATGGCACGCCACTTGTGGGAGTAGTGCACAAAGCACGAACTCAGTAGCTCATGCAAAAATCCTAGAGGTCTCTGAACAAAATCCACTGGTGAACAGAACGGCGAGGTACGGATTCGAACCTAAGACCTTCGTGATGCAAGGCAAGGGTTTAACCATTTTGCAACAGAGACAGCCAAAATAACAAATGAAAAATTAATCCTGACCACAAGTTGAATTATTTGTTAAATATTGTTCTTATGATAAAACTTAATAATACTACTATTATTCAGAAACGCATTTTTTTTCTCTTGAGATTCTAATAAAAGTTAAAACCGAAGAAATAAAGTAGCGCACCAGGGAAGTATACTACGGGGACCGTGTTACCTAGCGCTGCCCTAAACTATCATTTCCGTGTTTTCATGTTTCATTGAACATAGTTGAGAGAGGATGAAGAACACATATTTGTTATCGTAACATCACTTTTTGATTGCAGATAAGTCTTGTAGTAAACATAAGAAAACACTGAGATAATGTAGAGGTAACACATCATCTTCAGTATGTGCCGTGTCGACTGGCGCATATCCACAAACGTTTGTCTTGAGTTACATAATATCATTAAAGGGGGAGCCCTCGTCGGTGCTACGGAGTTCGTGCTCTGTCGCTGATCATCCTGTGTAAGAAAGATATCAAATCACGCATGGTTACTCACTAAAGTGCAATGATGATGGTTCAATCAATCAATCAATCAATGAGACTATCATTATCGGAATTGACACTTCTCCGTGACATGAAGTTAGAATAGTAATCTCTATCTCGATTGATCTTGCATTTTACCTTAACAATTCTTTGAATCTTCCTGTTCTCTAAACATGATCATGTGACATTTCTTGTGCAGAACGTCGCTCTCATCTTATCCCAACTAAGAATGTTTCCATCTCTCTAAACATGATCATGTGACATTTCTTGTGCAGAACGTCACTCTCATCTTATCCCAACTAAGAATGTTTCCATCTCTCTAAACATGATCATGTGACATTTCTTGTGCAGAACGTCACTCTCATCTTATCCCAACTAAGAATGTTTCCATCTCTCTAAACATGATCATGTGACATTTCTTGTGCAGAACGTCACTCTCATCTTATCCCAACTAAGAATGTTTCCATCTCTAAAACAGTTAGTTCTCTTACTTTCTCCAACAAGCTTCAAGGTTTTTTTACTGACTTATTTTTATAGTCGTCTTATGTCGTCTCCCTGCCTCGTCTTCTGTCAACCATGGCGTCAATATTTTGTTATGTCGTCTCCCTGACTAATTTTATGTCAACCATGCCAGCAATATTTTTTTATTTCGTCTCCCTGCCTCGTCTTCCGTTAACCATGCCATCAATATTGTATTATGTCCTCTCCTGCCTCGTCTTCTGTCAACCATGCCATCAATATTTGATTATGTCCTCTCCTGCCTCGTCTTCTGTCAACCATGCCATCAATATTTTATTATGTCGTCTCCCTGCCTTGTCTTCTGTCAACCATGCCAGCAATATTTTATTATGTCGTCTCCCTGCCTTGTCTTCTGTCAACCATGCCAGCAATATTTTATTATGTCGTCTCCCTGCCAACCATGCCAGCAATATTTTATTATGTCGTTATGGTTTCTTGTTATTGTTGTTTATTTGTTTGCGAGGGTTTTTATCAATCAAATTAACAATTCTTTGTGCTCTGTGGGGTTTGCGCAGAGAACGTGAGTATGTTACTCCTCCTTTCGGTCCCTACAACATTTAGGATATGCACATCGTATCTTCGGCCACGTTGTTCTTTCTAAATCGCTATGTCTGTTGTGACAAGCACAAAAAAACGTAACTACACAAAAAACAACATAATATGAAACAAATCAATACGTTAAACTCCGAACATAAACTCGATAAGAGAAAGTGACTTGAAACAAAACAATACGTTAAACTCCGAACATAAACTCGATAAGAGAAAGTGACTTGAAACAAATCAATACGTTAAACTCCGAACATAAACTCGATAAGAGAAAATGACTTGAAACAAATCAATACGTTAAACTCCGAACATAAACTCGATAAGTGAAAGTGACTTGAAACAAATCAATACGTTAAACTCCGAACATAAACTCGATAAGAGAAAGTGACTTGAAACAAATCAATACGTTAAACTCCGAACATAAACTCGATAAGAGAAAGTGACTTGAAACAAATCAATACGTTAAACTCCGAACATAAACTCGATAAGAGAAAATGACTTGAAACAAAGTAACACGTTAAACTCCGAACATAAACTCGATAAGAGAAAGTGACTTGAAAGAAAACAAAACTGAAGTATCAGAAACTTGAAATCTATTGTATTTGTTATTATCATACCGTAACTATCATTTCACTAACTTGTTTTTCCTACATCAATTCGGTACAATTATTTGTTAACTTTGATATATTATAACTATATATTATATTTATTGAGTATTCACTTTTATCATTCATATATATTATCATATGTAGTCAAATATGGACAATGAGCAAAGCGCAGTCACAAAAAAAAACTAAATGTGAAATGCGTTCCCTGCGAAAAGTTACAAACAACACCAGAAACGACTGTGTCGCCAACATGAGCATAAAAAAAAAAGTTGGCACAGAACCTTGCTTGAATTACATTGAGAAACAAAGAATAAAGTGATTTTACCACTTAATAACAATGCACCCAAACTCCACAGTATACAGTCTTCTACAACAGAACATCGGGAAATCAAGCGAGAGGAAGACCACGAAAAAGATGTCACCTGTCGCAAAAATTACATGGAAACGAATTTCCTTTCAAACTGCCTGCCGTGGAGTTTGAATAATAAACGCTTCGGTTGTGATAGAGCTCACTACCGCTTGATCTCACTGCCGCTTAAGCTATAAACTTTATTTTATGTGCATATATAGTGTATATACAGGGTGTTCAACTTAAAAGCAGCCCCAGTGATAAATATAAATTTGCCAGGTACGCATTGCATCTCGTATATTTACTATTTAAACCAGTTCTGACTAGCTCGTCCTACGTCACATTTGTTCATCGCCCCTTCCCGCACTACAATTACACACCATCACTCAACCTTGACCTATACTACGTCATAACTGAACCTTGACCTATACTACGTCATAACTGAACCTTCTCATTTCCATTCATATATGCCAGATTAGCTCCATTCACAGGCTGCTTTTAAGTTGAACACCCTGTAGTATTACTAATTATAAACGTTTCTGCTAATCATAAACATATTTGTTCTAATTTGGCGTTCTTGATTATATTCTATTGCAGTTCTTCTAATTGTAAACATATTTCTTCCACTGTAGCTCTAATAACTAAATATATTTCTTTTAATGTAGATCTAATCACTATAAACATACTTATTCTAATGTAGATCTGAGAATAATAAACATAGTTCTTCTAATGTGGCTCTAATAGCTATAAACGTATTTCTTCTAGTGTAGTTCTTCTAATGTAGTTCTTCTAATGTAGTTCTTATAATGTAGTTCTTCCAATTGTAAACATATTTCTTCTAATGTAGATCTACTAGAACTATAAACATATTGTTTCTAATGTAGCTCTAATATAGATATAAATATATTGTTTCTAATGTAGCTCTAATATAGATATAAACATATTGCTTCTAATGTAACTCTAATATAGATATAAACATATTGCTTTTAATGTAACTCTAATAGAACTATAAACATATTGCTTCTAATGTAACTCTAATATAGATATAAACATATTGCTTTTAATGTAACTATAATAGAACTATAAATATATTGCTTCTAATGTAGTTCTAATAGAACTATAAACTAATTTTTTCGACTGTGGTTATACAAACTATAAACATGTCAGCTCTAACGTAGCTCTGCTGATCAATCTAGTAATTAAATAAAACATTATCAGAATGAAGTGATTGAAAGAAACAGAAACCGAATTGTATCTCTCTAGTTATCTTCATCCGTGACAAACTCAAGAAACATGAAAGATGTGAAGAATATATGACAATAAGCAAGTCACGGAATTCATTGATTAGCTTACATTTAAGATGCTCGATTCAGCTATACGTGGCTAGACACATCTTACAAGCTGAAGTGCAGCACGTTCTGTGGAACCAAGTCTCAGACAGTAATCACACTAAATGTGGGATCATCAAGGACTAGACATGAAGGAGCAATCATCTTAGATGAAGAACTAAGACCAGATATAACAGATTCATCTCTAAACATAATCTGAAGCTATCGTATTTAGAATTGTCTGATCTAAATGTTTTAGAAAAGTCACGGACAGCAAGGTTATTAGCTTTATTCTTGATGATGTTCCAGCCAAACTCACATTATTATTCGATACATGACTCTTTGTTTGCATTAGTCAAGAAGTCTCGGAGGCAGTTGTGGCATTTCTGCGGTTGAACGTTGAACAGTGGCCTCAGCAACATAAGGTCGACTAGCTCAGACGGGAAATCTAAAATTCCTGTTTAATGGTGGGCTGGTTTTTGTATGTGTTTGATAGAACACTGTAAGCTATATGTGTTTGATAGAACACTGTAAGCTATGTGTGTTTGATAGAACACTGTAAGCTATATGTGTTTGATAGAACACTGTGTTATATGTGTTTGATAGAACACTGTAAGCTATTTGTGTTTGATAGAACACTGTAAGCTATATGTGTTTGATAGAACACTGTAAGTTATATGTGTTTGATAGAACACTGTAAGCTATATGTGTTTGATAGAACACTGTAAGCTATATGTGTTTGATAGAACACTGTAAGTTATATGTGTTTGATAGAACACTGCAAGTTATATGTGTTTGATAGAACACTGAAGTATATGTGTTTGATAGAACACTGTAAGTTATATGTGTTTGATAGAACACTGCAAGTTATATGTGTTTGATAGAACACTGTAAGTTATATGTGTTTGATAGAACACTGTAAGTTATATGTGTTTGATAGAACACTGTAAGTTATATGTGTTTGATAGAACACTGTGTTATGTGTTTGATAGAACACTGTAAGTTATATGTGTTTGATAGAACACTGTAAGTTATATGTGTTTGATAGAACACTGTAAGTTATATGTGTTTGATAGAACACTGTAAGCTATATGTGTTTGATAGAACACTGTAAGCTATATGTTTGATAGAACACTGTATATTGTTTGATAGAACACTGTAAGCTATATGTGTTTGATAGAACACTGTAAGTTATATGTGTTTGATAGAACACTGCAAGTTATATGTGTTTGATAGAACACTGTAAGTTATGTGTGTTTGATAGAACACTGCAAGTTATATGTGTTTGATAGAACACTGCAAGTTATATGTGTTTGATAGAACACTGTAAGTTATATGTGTTTGATAGAACACTGTAAGTTATATGTGTTTGATAGAACACTGTAAGTTATATGTGTTTGATAGAACACTGTAAGCTATATGTGTTTGATAGAACACTGTAAGTTATATGTGTTTGATAGAACACTGTAAGCTATATGTGTTTGATAGAACACTGTAAGTTATATGTGTTTGATAGAACACTGTAAGCTATATGTGTTTGATAGAACACTGTAAGCTATATGTGTTTGATAGAACACTGTAAGCTATATGTGTTTGATAGAACACTGTAAGCTATATGTGTTTGATAGAACACTGTAAGTTATATGTGTTTGATAGAACACTGTAAGCTATATGTGTTTGATAGAACACTGTAAGCTATATGTGTTTGATAGAACACTGTAAGCTATTGTGTTTGATAGAACACTGTAAGTTATATGTGTTTGATAGACCACTGTAAGCTATGTGTGTTTGATAGAACACTGTAAGTTATATGTGTTTGATAGAACACTGTAAGTTATATGTGTTTGATAGAACACTGCAAGTTATATGTGTTTGATAGAACACTGTAAGTTATGTGTGTTTGATAGAACACTGCAAGTTATATGTGTTTGATAGAACACTGCAAGTTATATGTGTTTGATAGAACACTGTAAGTTATATGTGTTTGATAGAACACTGTAAGTTATATGTGTTTGATAGAACACTGTAAGTTATATGTGTTTGATAGAACACTGTAAGTTATATGTGTTTGATAGAACACTGCAAGTTATATGTGTTTGATAGAACACTGTAAGTTATATGTGTTTGATAGACCACTGTAAGCTGTATGTGTTTGATAGAACACTGTAAGTTATGTGTGTTTGATAGACCACTGTAAGCTATGTGTGTTTGATAGAACACTGCAAGTTATATGTGTTTGATAGAACACTGTAAGTTATATGTGTTTGATAGAACACTGCAAGTTATATGTGTTTGATAGAACACTGTAAGCTATATGTGTTTAATAGAACACTGTAAGTTATATGTGTTTGATAGAACACTGTAAGTTATATGTGTTTGATAGAACACTGTAAGCTATATGTGTTTGATAGAACACTGTAAGTTATATGTGTTTGATAGAACACTGCAAGTTATATGTGTTTGATAGAACACTGTAAGCTATATGTGTTTGATAGAACACTGTAAGTTATGTGTGTTTGATAGAACACTGTAAGCTATATGTGTTTGATAGAACACTGTAAGCTATATGTGTTTGATAGAACACTGTAAGCTATATGTGTTTGATAGAACACTGTAAGTTATATGTGTTTGATAGAACACTGTAAGCTATATGTGTTTGATAGAACACTGTAAGCTATATGTGTTTGATAGAACACTGTAAGCTATGTGTGTTTGATAGAACACTGTAAGATATATGTGTTTGATAGACCACTGTAAGCTATGTGTGTTTGATAGAACACTGTAAGTTATATGTGTTTGATAGAACACTGTAAGTTATATGTGTTTGATAGAACACTGCAAGTTATATGTGTTTGATAGAACACTGTAAGTTATGTGTGTTTGATAGAACACTGCAAGTTATATGTGTTTGATAGAACACTGCAAGTTATATGTGTTTGATAGAACACTGTAAGTTATATGTGTTTGATAGAACACTGTAAGTTATATGTGTTTGATAGAACACTGTAAGTTATATGTGTTTGATAGAACACTGTAAGCTATATGTGTTTGATAGAACACTGTAAGTTATATGTGTTTGATAGAACACTGCAAGTTATATGTGTTTGATAGAACACTGTAAGTTATATGTGTTTGATAGACCACTGTAAGCTATGTGTGTTTGATAGAACACTGTAAGTTATGTGTGTTTGATAGACCACTGTAAGCTATGTGTGTTTGATAGAACACTGTAAGTTATATGTGTTTGATAGAACACTGTAAGTTATATGTGTTTGATAGAACACTGCAAGTTATATGTGTTTGATAGAACACTGTAAGCTATATGTGTTTAATAGAACACTGTAAGTTATATGTGTTTGATAGAACACTGTAAGTTATATGTGTTTGATAGAACACTGTAAGCTATATGTGTTTGATAAAACACTGTAAGTTGTATGTGTTTGACAGAACACTGCAAGTTATATGTGTTTGATAGAATACTGTAAGTTATATGTGTTTGATAGAACACTGTAAGCTATATGTGTTTGATAGAACACTGTAAGTTATGTGTGTTTGATAGAACACTGTAAGCTATATGTGTTTGATAGAACACTGTAAGATATATGTGTTTGATAGAACACTGTAAGCTATGTGTGTTTGATAGAACACTGTAAGTTATATGTGTTTAATAGAACACTGTAAGCTATGTGTGTTTGATAGAACACTGTAAGCTATATGTGTTTGATAGAACACTGTAAGCTATGTGTGTTTGATAGAACACTGTAAGCTATATGTGTTTGATAGAACACTGTAAGCTATGTGTGTTTGATAGAACACTGTAAGCTATATGTGTTTGATAGAACACTGTAAGCTATATGTGTTTGATAGAACACTGTAAGCTATATGTGTTTGATTGAACACTGTAAGCTATATGTGTTTGATAGAACACTGTAAGCTATATGTGTTTGATAGAACACTGTAAGTTATATGTGTTTGATAGAACACTGTAAGCTATATGTGTTTGATAGAACACTGTAAGTTATGTGTGTTTGATAGACCACTGTAAGCTATGTGTGTTTGATAGAACACTGCAAGTTATATGTGTTTGATAGAACACTGTAAGTTATATGTGTTTGATAGAACACTGCAAGTTATATGTGTTTGATAGAACACTGTAAGCTATATGTGTTTAATAGAACACTGTAAGTTATATGTGTTTGATAGAACACTGTAAGTTATATGTGTTTGATAGAACACTGTAAGCTATATGTGTTTGATAGAACACTGTAAGTTATATGTGTTTGATAGAACACTGCAAGTTATATGTGTTTGATAGAACACTGTAAGCTATATGTGTTTGATAGAACACTGTAAGTTATGTGTGTTTGATAGAACACTGTAAGCTATATGTGTTTGATAGAACACTGTAAGCTATATGTGTTTGATAGAACACTGTAAGCTATATGTGTTTGATAGAACACTGTAAGTTATATGTGTTTGATAGAACACTGTAAGCTATATGTGTTTGATAGAACACTGTAAGCTATATGTGTTTGATAGAACACTGTAAGCTATGTGTGTTTGATAGAACACTGTAAGATATATGTGTTTGATAGACCACTGTAAGCTATGTGTGTTTGATAGAACACTGTAAGTTATATGTGTTTGATAGAACACTGTAAGCTATATGTGTTTAATAGAACACTGTAAGTTATATGTGTTTGATAGAACACTGTAAGTTATATGTGTTTGATAGAACACTGTAAGCTATATGTGTTTGATAAAACACTGTAAGTTGTATGTGTTTGACAGAACACTGCAAGTTATATGTGTTTGATAGAATACTGTAAGTTATATGTGTTTGATAGAACACTGTAAGCTATATGTGTTTGATAGAACACTGTGAGTTATGTGTGTTTTATAGAACACTGTAAGCTATATGTGTTTGATAGAACATTGTAAGTTATGTGTGTTTGATAGAACACTGTAAGCTATGTGTGTTTGATAGAACACTGTAAGCTATATGTGTTTGATAGAACACTGTAAGCTATATGTGTTTGATAGAACACTGTAAGCTATGTGTGTTTGATAGAACACTGTAAGATATATGTGTTTGATAGAACACTGTAAGCTATGTGTGTTTGATAGAACACTGTAAGTTATATGTGTTTGATAGAACACTGTAAGCTATGTGTGTTTGATAGAACACTGTAAGCTATATGTGTTTGATAGAACACTGTAAGCTATGTGTGTTTGATAGAACACTGTAAGCTATATGTGTTTGATAGAACACTGTAAGCTATGTGTGTTTGATAGAACACTGTAAGCTATATGTGTTTGATAGAACACTGTAAGCTATATGTGTTTGATAGAACACTGTAAGCTATATGTGTTTGATTGAACACTGTAAGCTATATGTGTTTGATAGAACACTGTAAGCTATATGTGTTTGATAGAACACTGTAAGCTATATGTGTTTGATAGAACACTGTAAGCTATATGTGTTTGATAGAACACTGTAAGTTATATGTGTTTGATAGAACACTGTAAGCTATATGTGTTTGATAGAACACTGTAAGCTATATGTGTTTGATAGAACACTGTAAGCTATATGTGTTTGATAGAACAATGTAAGTTATATGTGTTTGATAGAACACCGTAAGCTATATGTGTTTTATAGAACACTGTAAGCTATGTGTGTTTGATAGAACACTGTAAGCTATATGTGTTTGATAGAACACTGTAAGTTATATGTGTTTGATAGAACACTGTAAGTTATATGTGTTTGATAGAACACTGTAAGCTATATGTGTTTGATAGAACACTGTAAGTTATATGTGTTTGATAGAACACTGTAAGTTATATGTGTTTGATAGAACACTGTAAGTTATATGTGTTTGATAGAACACTGTAAGTTATATGTGTTGATAGAACACTGTAAGCTATGTGTGTTTGATAGAACACTGTAAGTTATATGTGTTTGATAGAACACTGTAAGCTATGTGTGTTTGATAGAACACTGTAAGTTATATGTGTTTGATAGAACACTGTAAGCTATATGTGTTTGATAGAACACTGTAAGTTATATGTGTTTGATAGAACACTGTAAGTTATATGTGTTTGATAGAACACTGTAAGTTATATGTGTTTGATAGAACACTGTAAGTTATATGTGTTTGATAGAACACTGTAAGCTATATGTGTTTGATAGAACACTGTAAGCTATATGTGTGATAGAACACTGTAAGTTATTTTTGCAATTTGACTCAATTCTATTAGTCCATGGTTATTTATTAATGAAACAATATTAATAAAACTGATATTCATCATTAAATTACTTGTCATGAGCAGAACTTTGCCACCCCAACAGTCCTCCCGGATTTCTCTCCCTCATAGGCCAGATGTCCTACCTCTGAAGCCGTCATGTTCAAACCATCAGTCACATCCTGAATTCATCTTCTCCGTGGTCTTCCTCTTCTTCTCTTTGCCGGTATGCCTCCTTCCATGATGGTATAATCCAACACTTTATGTTTTTTTATGTCCAAAATATCTCAATTTTTTCTTTATTATTTGTAGCATCAGTCAGTTTTCTTTGATTTTGAGTTCTTTCTAGATTTGTTCTCTTCTCTGTCCGTGATATACAGAGGACTCTTCTGTAAGACTTATATTCTAAAGTACATATACTAATATTATTAAGATTTAAACTTTATTTGTAAAATTAACCCCTTCGTCCTGCTAAACCGATATACTGCTGGCAGTATTTTTTAAGATGACGCAAAGCCAGTATACTGGTTACTTCAGTATACATTGCACTAAAAATATACTGGTTACTTCAGTATACATTGCACTAAAAGTATACTTGTTACTTCAGTATACATTGCACTAAAAGTATACTTGTTACTTCAGTATACATTGCACTAAAAGTATACTTGTTACTTCAGTATACATTGCACTAAAAGTATACTTGCGACTTCAGTATACATTGCACTAAATGTATACTTGTGACTTCAGTATACATTGCACTAAAAGTATACTTGTTACTTCAGTATACATTGCACTAAAAGTATACTTGTGACTTCAGTATACATTGCACTAAAAGTATACTTGTGACTTCTATGAAGTTATACATTCTGCACTAAAAGTATACTTGTTACTTCAGTATACATTGCACTAAAAGTATACTTGTGACTTCAGTATACATTGCACTAAAAGTATACTTGTGACTTCAGTATACATTGCACTAAAAGTATACTTGTTACTTCAGTATACATTGCACTAAAAGTATACTTTGACTTCAGTATACATTGCACTAAAAGTATACTTGTGACTTCAGTATACATTGCACTAAAAGTATACTTGTTACTTCAGTATACATTGCACTAAAAGTATACTTGTGACTTCAGTATACATTGCACTAAAAGTATACTTGTGACTTCAGTATACATTGCACTAAAAGTATACTTGTTACTTCAGTATACATTGCACTAAAAGTATACTTGTTACTTCAGTATACATTGCACTAAAAGTATACTTGTGACTTCAGTATACATTGCACTAAAAGTACACTTGTTACTTCAGTATACATTGCACTAAAAATGCGTCCAAAAGTAAAACAAATATACGTCGAACACTGAAAGGATTAATATAACTTTGATTAAACATGTTGTGTTGTTTTTTAAATAAATTAGTCTTTATACAACACTACTGGAATGTTATACAACACTACTGGAATGTTATACAACACTACTGGAATGTTATACAACACTACTGGAATGTTATACAACACTACTGGAATGTTATACAACACTACTGGAAAGTTATACAACACTACTGGAAAGTTATCACTACTGGAATATTTACAACACTACTGAATCAGATCACGGACATGGTGTCTTATTTCTAGAATTTCTAACCTGAGACCACAGCTGGACTAACAGTTACAGTTAATTTCTAACCTGAATCCAGGCTTTATCTAACCTGAGACCACAGCTGGACTAACAGTTACAGTTAATTTCTAACCTGAATCCGTGACTTTATTTAACCTGAGACCACAGCTGGACTAACAGTTACAGCTAATTTCTAACCTGAATCCGTGGCTTTATCTAACCTGAGAACACAGCTGGACTAACAGTTACAGTTAATTTCTAACCTGAATCCGTGACTTTATTTAACCTGAGACCACAGCTGGACTAACAGTTACAGCTAATTTCTAACCTGAATCCGTGGCTTTATCTAACCTGAGACCACAGCTGGACTAACAGTTATAGTTAATTTCTAACCTGAATCCGTGACTTTATCTAACCTGAGACCACAGCTGGACTAACAGTTATAGTTAATTTCTAACCTGAATCCGTGACTTTATCTAACCTGAGACCACAGCTGGACTAACAGTTACAGTTAATTTCTAACCTGAATCCGTGACTTTATCTAACCTGAGACCACAGCTGGACTAACAGTTACAGTTAATTTCTAACCTGAATCCAGGGCTTTATCTAACCTGAGACCACAGCTGGACTAACAGTTACAGTTAATTTCTAACCTGAATCCGTGGCTTTATCTAACCTGAGACCACAGCTGGACTAACAGTTACAGTTAATTTCATCTGAATTTTGTTCTCGTACACAATTCATCATCCACTTGTTAAATCCCTCTTTATGATCTCTATATGATTGTGAATTTTATCTTGAATTAGTTGTTCCAATTAGTCGATTACAAACCTGCTTTTCTGCATTCTTTGTTATTTGGGTCCACCTCCCTAAATCACGCACAAAACAAAATGTAATTGTGAAAAACCTGACTTAAGGAAGTGTATCCCCTTAGACGAGCGAGAACTCAGATTTAGACTTCACGGTCATAGTTTACCAGTCTACACCACTGAGAGATGGGATTTAGACTTCACGGTCATAGTTTACCAATCTACACCACTGAGAGATGGGATTTAGACTTCACGGTCATAGTTTACCAGTCTACACCACTGAGAGATGGGATTTAGACTTCACGGTCATAGTTTACCAGTCTACACCACTGAGAGATGGGATTTAGACTTCACGGTCATAGTTTACCAGTCTACACCACTGAGAGATGGGATTTAGACTTCACGGTCATAGTTTACCAGTCTACACCACTGAGAGATGGGATTTAGACTTCTCGGTCATAGTTTACCAGTCTACACCACTGAGAGATGGGATTTAGACTTCACGGTCATAGTTTACCATTCTACACCACTGAGAGATGAGATTTAGACTTCACGGTCATAGTTTACCAGTCTACACCACTGAGAGATGGGATTTAGACTTCACGGTCATAGTTTACCAGTCTACACCACTGAGAGATGGGATTTAGACTTCACGGTCATAGTTTACCAGTCTACACCACTGAGAGATGGGATTTAGACTTCACGGTCATAGTTTACCAGTCTACACCACTGAGAGATGGGATTTAGACTTCACGGTCATAGTTTACCAGTCTACACCACTGAGAGATGGGATTGGATTGTGATTTCTGAGGGTCATCAGCAGACTAATAATTTTCACTTTTCCACCTTCCTAAGAAATATTACCCGATCCAAACTCTGCTTAGCGCAGAGTCAGGTTAGGTGGTCTATGTGGCTGAATGGTTACGGGCATTTCTTGCGAATCGAAGGTCGTAGAGTCGAATCCAGACCGCTCCGTTCCGTTCACAAGTGCAGTTTTTTCTGAGAATGCTAGGAATGTTGCTGGTACTACGGAGTTCTGCTTTGTAAATACTCTCGGTATATAGTGTGCCATTTCTGCGGAGAGGGACCGAGCCATATAGGGTAAAACCCGGTGCAATAAAGTCAATCCTTCGGTTTAAAAACCGTTTAAAACCAGACGCAGAGCACACTTTATAGACCAGGTTAATTTAGATTTCGATTCTAAGATACTGGCTTCAGATCAAAGAACAGTAAGATCACGTCGACTTCTTGAAATTGTTTGTCAATGTCTGCTCACAGTTACTTTGTTGAATACGCGTTCTGATGAAGTCTTTAGTACCTGAACGTCGAGGGGGAAAGTTTTAGAACAAATCTAATTCTTTGATTAAGATTTATACTTCTTTGGCAGTTAAGCAGTTTGGAGCTACCCGTTGTACAAGTAGAACTGGATGCCTGAGGGACAGAGTGAGAAGTGTGTTTAATCAGCGAATCACGGTAGCCATCAGTATAGCCATCGGTATCTGTTGGGGAAGACTGAGCACCTATGGGTCTGCCCAGAGAGCAAATGACGTCAATTTAGTAACCAATAACAATTACCGTCTTTGCCAAACGAAATATTAGGTTATGCCAATCTCTCCAAACTTGTATTAGTGGCTAGGATTTCTGCATTTCTAGATTCGTTGTTTTTATCTTACCTGCTTTTCCCATCAATTCTGACATCTGAAGGTAACAGCCAATTATTGCTCTTCCACGGTGTTATTTTGAACATTCTTTCCTAATATTTTTATACTGTATGTACAGAGTGTTTGTAAAGTCTTATTACACTTTATACGTTTGAAAACCGAAGCACATGACGTCATCATAAAATGGGCTAAAACAAAGTAATGAAATTAGTAACTATAGCTACTGCTATGGTCTACTGTTGTTTTTGGTAAACTGGAAAGAACCAATGAAATATTCATTATAACAAATGTTAGAAATATCCATTATGGGTTTCGAGACGTCTGTACGCGTTTCTTCATATTGTCAAATAGCTTCTGTTAGACCAAAACTATTTTTTCGACCATTGAACATATCATTATGTTTTGTGTGAAAAGAAGAATTACTCTAGCAGACAACAGTCATTCGTTGCATATTGCGTCACAATTGACTAAGGAGTACATTTTCTTATGAGGTTGTGTACTTTGTTTTTGTTCACATTTGTTCTACATATAAAGTGTAGTGAGACTTTACAAACACTCTATATATATATATATACCTTTATGTCTTTCACTTGAAAATGAAAATTATGTCATATCCTTTACAGAACGTAGCCATCAACCAAAGTAAACGAGCTGTTGATTTTCTAAGCACCACTTATACGTTCAGTAGAGTGTCATTGATTTCTAAACAGTGGGTTCTAATTTTACCGTTATCAAAACTGCCTGCCAAGTAGTGTGCACCAGGCACGCTTGGGTTCTGCTCTCTCTCTCACATACACAAACAATATATTATTACTGCTGACATGGTTTTCTACCTTTCATAAACAACTTATTTGAAATTCTTCTTCTTTTTGAAACGATCCATATCGACCACTTGTTAAGTACACTTTGTGATTTGTATGTGATTTGTATGTGATCTGAGCCTGAGAGCGATTGTACTTTTTGCCAGTTATGCGCCTAAAAGTAGGCCATCACATCCGATTTCTGCGACGCTTTTTATTTACTACTGTAGCTTCCCTAGACCCCTACCTCAGTCTCATCGTACGACATGTCTTATAGGTCGCAGTGTTACTATTCTTCGCTCCTTGAGCGCCCTGGAAACTTATGAACATTATTTGTAATACAAATTCCAGCTTTCACTTTATCCAGTTCTCACTTCAACAATTTTACTATCTTCCCATTCTACCTATATTTTATTTACCTGTTTCCTCATTTTCACATCCCATAGAGAAAAAATGTGTGCACGGTGAAAAAATTATCTAAGTTTATTTGCAATGTCATGTTTTTTATTTCAGCGATTATTTACTCTGTACGTGTCATCGGTAGTCTTCTCTGTGGAGGCCTGTACTTGTTCATCATTATTGTTTATCTGATTGCAACTACAGGTGCATGTACAGATAGTTTGATAAGCAGAGATGTTTTATATATCATTATTTTCTAATCGTACTACATAACTACATATACCTCTGAAGTCGGAGAAGTTTTGCCTGAATGGCGAGGGACACAGATGAAAAGGAAAGCAAGCGTTTACTCTAAAATCAGTCAAAAGCGCTATACTAGACACCCTGACTACACTTGAATTCATAGCAGACGAACGAGAAGAAGAAGAAGAAGAAGATAACTAGGTATACATTCTACAAATGTGATCTCTGTGGCGCAGAGATTAGGTTCTCGCCTCTCGTTCTAACGGCAACCGGTTTGCTCCATCGTGGAGCATTCGGGATATTTTTTAGAAATCATGAATCTCAGTGTAGGTGAGATCGAGTTCCTAGTCCTATAGGAAACGGACGATAAAACGTAGGTCACATTTTCAATTTGAACACGTAAAAGAACACTTGGTCGTTAAAAATCGAGAATAGCAGGCAGGAAAGCCACTGCCCGGGGCAAAAATCATTAGAAAAAGATTAAAAATATCATTTAGACAAAATATCTTTACCATCTTCAAAATTACATCAGACACCCACGCTGGTGCTACGGAGTTCGTGCACTGCAGCTGAGTTCTTCCTGTGTAAGAAAAATATCGGAGCACACATGGTTACTCACACTGAAGTGCAATAATGATGGTGCTAACAATGATCAAAGCTTAAAACTGGTCAGACTTTACATGTGTAATTTTATGGTAATTACAGTCAATATGGTATCTGATTGTTGTGTTGTTGTTTTCAAACCCGCAAAGGATTATGGGATTTCACCTTTTTTAATATTTAAGCGGGGGAGAGTATCTGATTATCTTGCAACTCTTCTTGTAAACTAATTTAGTCCAGACAGCGAATTTCTATTTTTACTCTTATCGATTTTGAACTGCTAAGGGTTCGCTTAGCTGCTCAATTTGAGCACGGAACATACGAGTTCTATCGTCCGTCTCTGGTAGGATTAGGAACCATATCTCTCTTAAACAGGGATTCAGAATCACTGGAAAAATATACCACTCGCTCTACAAAGGAACGAACTGGGTACCTTTGGAACGAAATGTGAGAACCTAACTTCCACGCCACAGAGAGCTCCACAAAGTGCTCCACAGAGAGCTCCACAGAGAGCTCCACAGAGACCTCCACAGAGAGCTCCACAGAGAGCTCCACAGAGACCTCCACAGAGACCTTCACAGAGACCTCCACAGAGACCTCCACAGAGACCTCCACAGAGAGCTCCACAAAGTGCTCCACAGAGACCTCCACAGAGAGCTCCACAGAGACCTCCACAGAGAGCTCCACAAAGTGCTCCACAGAGAGCTCCACAAAGTGCTCCACAGAGACCTCCACAGAGACCTCCACAGAGACCTCCACAGAGAGCTCCACAAAGTGCTCCACAGAGACCTCCACAGAGACCTTCACAGAGACCTCCACAGAGACCTTCACAGAGACCTCCACAGAGACCTCCACAGAGACCTCCACAGAGAGCTCCACAGAGACCTCCACAGAGAGTTCCACAAAGTGCTCCACAGAGACCTCCACAGAGACCTCCACAGAGACCTCCACAGAGACCTTCACAGAGACCTCCACAGAGACCTCCACAGAGACCTTCACAGACCTCCACAGAGACCTCCACAGAGAGCTCCACAGAGAGCTCCACAAAGTGCTCCACAGAGACCTCCACAGAGACCTTCACAGAGACCTCCACAGAGACCTTCACAGAGACCTCCACAGAGACCTCACAGAGACTCCACAGAGACCTTCACAGACCTCCACAGAGACCTCCACAGAGACCTCCACAGAGAGCTCCACAGAGACCTCCACAGACCTCCACAGAGACCTCCACAGAGACCTCCACAGAGAGCTCCACAGAGACCTTCACAGACCTCCACAGAGACCTCCACAGAGACCTCCACAGAGAGCTCCACAGAGACCTCCACAGAGACCTCCACAGAGACCACAGAGACCTCCACAGAGACCTCCACAGAGACCTCCACAGAGAGCTCCACAGAGAGCTCCTACCATCTAGCGAATAACAATCATTTCAAGATTTGCAAAATAAAACCTGGATTATATCTCTCCTGCTATATTTACACAATCAACATTTCTCAACAAATAATCAATACTTCAGCGTCACGTATACACCCATAATAATAATAATAATAATAATAATATAATATATCTATATGTGTATATGACGTATTCTCCAGACAGATATTACAATAAATGGATACACAACTAACCACAGTAATTAGGTCATACCAAGGTTAGACGATGAAACAAATCTAAATACCAGAAGAATCACAAGAGCTAGAGAGAAATTATTGAAATGTTGAATGTTTATATAAGAGACAACATTGCGTTTAAAGACAATATTTCAAGCGAACGAAAGGAAGGAAGGAAGGAAGGAAATGATGAAGAGACGTAAATTTGCGAAAAGGGTCATGTTTATTTATAGTAGCAATTACTTTGCAATCTTTTTTTATTATTACAGATACATTTTACAAGTTTGTATTTTGCGCACAGCGATATTTAATTGGATTTTTACACAGTGGCAGGGAAATACATTTTTACACGGTAGCAGGGACATTAATTTTTACAAAGTGGCAGGGCAATGTATTTTTACACAATAGCAGTGAAATGAATGTTCACAGTGGCAGGGAATTGGAGTTTTACACAGTAGCATGGACATGTTACACATTGTCGAGTAAGTTGATATGATCACAGTAATAATGAAGTCGATCAACAGAATGTAATGGTAATGATATGAGAAAAAAAGATCAGAATATTAGAGCATGCATATTCCCAGTATCAAAACATATGGTTGTGAAACATTGACATTTAACAAGGTAGTGGAACGCATATATGTGCTTTTGAATATAGGTGTTACAGAAGAGTCCTTCGTATATCATGGACAGAGAAGAGAACAAATAGATCTATCAGAAGGAACTCAAGAAAACTGGCTGATGCTAAAGACAATAATGAGAAAAAAGAGGTATTGTGGACATATAAAGTGACATGAAGGGTTGAATAAGACCATCATGGATGGAGGCATCGATCCAAAGAGGAGAAAATAAAGACAACAAAGATGATGTACTCAGGATGTAACTAATGATTTGATCATGACACGGTTGTAAAGTCATGACATCTGACATATATAAGAGAAATCCCCAAGTAATATTAGGGGCAATGTTTTCACAGATACATCTCTCCATTATGATGTCTAGTGAAGTAGATTGTAACACAATAATAGTGAAGTAGATTTTAACACAATAATAGTACAGTAGATTTTAACACAATAATAGTGAAGTAGATTTTAACACAATAATAGTAAAGTAGATTTTAACACAATAATAGTAAAGTAGATTTTAACACAATAATAGTAAAGTAGATTTTAACACAATAATAGTAAAGTAGATTTTAACACAATAATAGTACAGTAGATTTTAACACAATAATAGTAAAGTAGATTTTAACACAATAATAGTGAAGTAGATTGTAACACAATAATAGTAAAGTAGATTTTAACACAATAATAGTGAAGTAGATTTTAACACAATAATAGTAAAGTAGATTTTAACACAATAATAGTAAAGTAGATTTTAACACAATAATAGTAAAGTAGATTTTAACACAATAATAGTAAAGTAGATTTTAACACAATAATAGTACAGTAGATTTTAACACAATAATAGTAAAGTAGATTTTAACACAATAACAGTAAAGTAGATTTTAACACAATAATAGTGAAGTAGATTTTAACACAATAACAGTAAAGTAGATTTTAACACAATAATAGTAAAGTAGATTGTAACACAATAATAGTGAAGTAGATTGTAACACAATAATAGTGAAGTAGATTTTAACACAATAATAGTAAAGTAGATTTTAACACAATAACAGTAAAGTAGATTTTAACACAATAATAGTACAGTAGATTTTAACACAATAATAGTAAAGTATATTTTAACACAATAATAGTACAGTAGATTTTAACACAATAATAGTAAAGTAGATTTTAACACAATAATAGTGAAGTAGATTGTAACACAATAATAGTAAAGTAGATTTTAACACAATAATAGTGAAGTAGATTTTAACACAATAATAGTAAAGTAGATTTTAACACAATAATAGTAAAGTAGATTTTAACAAAATAATAGTAAAGTAGATTTTAACACAATAATAGTAAAGTAGATTTTAACACAATAATAGTACAGTAGATTTTAACACAATAATGGTACAGTAGATTTTAACACAATAATAGTGAAGTAGATTGTAACACAATAATAGTAAAGTAGATTGTACACAATAAGTTTGTACACAATAATAGTAAAGAAGTTTGTACACAATAATAGTAAAGTAGATTGTACACAATAATAGTAAAGAAGTTTGTATACAATAATAGTAAATAAGTTTGTACACAAGGAATATGAACCAGATATCTGCACAGTGACAGTGACAAGGAATATGAACCAGATATCTGCACAGTAACAGTGACAAGGAATATGAACCAGATATCTGCACAGTAACAGTGACAAGGAATATGAACCAGATATCTGCACAGTAACAGTGACAAGGAATATGAACCATATTTATGCACAGTGACAAGGAATATGAACTAGATATATGTACAGTGACATGCAATATGAACCAGATATCTGCACAGTGACAGTGACAAGGAATATGAACCAGATATCTGCACAGTGACAAAAAATATGAACCAGATATATGGACAGTGACAATGACAAGGAATATGAACCAGATATCTGCACAGTGACAAGGAATATGAACCAGATATATGGACAGTGACAGTGACAAGGAATATGAACCAGATATATGCACAGTGACAAGGAATATGAACCAGATATATGCACAGTGACAAGGACAAGGAATATGAACCAGATATATGACGTGACAAGGAATATGAATCAGATATCTGCACAGTGACAAGAAATATGAACCAGATATATGCACAGTGACAAGGACAAGGAATATGACCAGATATATTTTCGCAACATCCAAGGTACGGTGTTCTGTTCCTGTGGCAGCAGTTTCCCTAGTCTATCATGCTTAAATTAAATACACTGACTTCCTTTGTTGGGCGGCAGCTTTGCAAATGTCACTGCAATTACTATATACGCCAGCGATGTCTAAAGCAGTGCCAGAAACGGCCATGGTGCATCCCTGGCGCGCTATTTCATTTTTCCTGCTTTAACGTTAACTAGAATTTCCAGAAAAGAAAATATATTTCTGTATTGCAGTATGATACCATTTTTGAACAAGCACAACACAGTTTATAAACAATAAACATTTAGTCATGATTACGTCTTTGCCTGCTATTATCCGTAATAATGTGACTGTCAATATTAATTTGTAATTATTATTATTCGGCATGATGTTGACCCTATCACCCAATGTGTGCTGACGGTCAATAAAAATGTCGGGCCTAACACTGTATTACCTCATGTACCACTTGGTATAAAAAGGTTTCCTTTACTAATCACTTGGCCGAAAAATTAGTAGAGACTTACCGGGGCGCAACGTCTAGTCGTTCGTAGGAGAGACCGTATATACATCACAATAAGAATTATCAAACTGGTCGAGAAGAACGTATGAATAAAAAAGAAACATACACTACGTACTACCAATAAGAATAATAAAAGAAACATACACTACGTACTACCAATAAGAATAATAAAAGAAACATACACTACGTACTACCAATAAGAATAATAATAATAATGCTTCCTCTGTTACTGTTATACCTTACATAGGGCATGAAAAAATGAGTATTCGTAATACTATTATTGCAAAAGCCACACTGCCCCGGCCTCCCACAGTCATTAGTCAGAAGCATAAGTTATACATGGTGTTCAAGATAAAAGTAGCTTGTCAAGGGAGCCAATCTGGCATAGATTTATGAAAATGAAATGGTTCAATTATGACGTAGTATAGGTCAATTGGTGAGTCTTTTGTGATGGTGTGTAATTATGGTGCGGAGGATGATGAAACAATATGACGAAAGGATGAGCTAGTCAAAACGTTTATAAATAGTAAATAGATAAAACTCAATGCGTAACTGGCAACTTTTGATTTGTTAATAGTGCAAGAATGTCCAACATACACGGAACAGAGAGAACGCACATGACCAATCCCCATATCAGTCCAAGACAAGCTATATGAAGATGTACATGTACTCCGGTTGACCACTAACAACTTTAAAAGTATATAAATCGATGTCAGTCCAAGACAAGCTATATGAAGATGTACATGGACTCCGGTTGACCACTAACAACTTTAAAAGTATACAAATCGATGTCAGTACAAGACAAGCTATATGAAGATGTACATGGACTCCGGTTGACCACTAACAACTTTAAAAGTATATAAATCGATGTCAGTCCAAGACAAGCTATATGAAGATGTACATGGACTCCGGTTGACCACTAACAACTTTAAAAATATATAAATCGATGTCAGTCCAAGACAAGCTATATGAAGATGTACATAGACTCCTGTTGACCACTAACTACTTTAAAAGTATATAAATCGATGTCAGTCCAAGACAAGCTATATGAAGATGTACATGGACTCCGGTTGACCACTAACAACTTTAAAAGTATATAAATCGATGTCAGTCCAAGACAAGCTATATGAAGATGTACATGGACTCCGGTTGACCACTAACAACTTTAAAAGTATATAAATCGATGTCAGTCCAAGACAATCTATATGAAGATGTACATGGACTCCGGTTGACCACTAACAACTTTAAAAGTATATAAATCGATGTCAGTCCAAGACAAGCTATATGAAGATGTACATGGACTCCGGTTGACCACTAACAACTTTAAAAGTATATAAATCGATGTCAGTCCAAGACAAGCTATATGAAGATGTACATGGACTCCGGTTGACCACTAACAACTTTAAAAGTATATAAATCGATGTCAGTCCAAGACAAGCTATATGGAGATGTACATAGACTACGGTTGACCACTAACAACTTTAAAAGTATATAAATCGATGTCAGTCCAAGACAAGCTATATGAAGATGTACATGGACTCCGGTTGACCACTAACAACTTTTAAAGTATATAAATCGATGTCAGTCCAAGACAAGCTATATGAAGATGTACATTGACTCCGGTTGACCACTAACAACTTTAAAAGTATATAAATCGATGTCAGTCCAAGACAAGCTATATGGAGATGTACATGGACTCCGGTTGACCACTAACAACTTTAAAAGTATATAAATCGATGTCAGTCCAAGACAAGCTATATGAAGATGTACATAGACTCCGGTTGACCACTAACAACTTTAAAAGTATATAAATCGATGTCAGTCCAAGACAAGCTATATGGAGATGTACATGGACTACGGTTGACCACTAACAACTTTAAAAGTATATAAATCGATGTCAGTTCAAGACAAGCTATATGGAGATGTACATGGACTCCGGTTGACCACTAACAACTTTAAAAGTATATAAATCGATGTCAGTTCAAGACAAGCTATATGGAGATGTACATGGACTCCGGTTGACCACTAACAACTTTAAAAGTATATAAACCGATGTCAGTCCAAGACAAGCTATATGGAGATGTACATGGACTCCGGTTGACCACTAACAACTTTAAAAGTATATAAATCGATGTCAGTCCAAGACAAGCTATATGGAGATGTACATGGACTCCGGTTGACCACTAACAACTTTAAAAGTATATAAATCGATGTCAGTCCAAGACAAGCTATATGAAGATGTACATGGACTACGGTTGACCACTAACAACTTTAAAAGTATATAAATCGATGTCAGTCCAAGACAAGTTATATGGAGATGTACATAGACTCCGGTTGACCACTAACAACTTTAAAAGTATATAAATCGATGTCAGTCCAAGACAAGCTATATGGAGATGTACATGGACTACGGTTGACCACTAACAACTTTAAAAGTATATAAATCGATGTCAGTCCAAGACAAGCTATATGAAGATGTACATGGACTCCGGTTGACCACTAACAACTTTAAAAGTATATAAATCGATGTCAGTCCAAGACAAGCTATATGGAGATGTACATGGACTCGGTTGACCACTAACTACTTTAAAAGTATACAAATCGATGTCAGCCCAAGACAAGCTATATGGAGATGTACATGGACTCCGGTTGACCACTAACAACTTTAAAAGTATATAAATCGATGTCAGTCCAAGACAAGCTATATGGAGATGTACATGGACTCCGGTTGACCACTAACAACTTTAAAAGTATATAAATCGATGTCAGTCCAAGACAAGCTATATGAAGATGTACATGGACTCTGGTTGACCACTAACAACTTTAAAAGTATATAAATCGATGTCAGTCCAAGACAAGCTATATGAAGATGTACATGGACTCCGGTTGACCACTAACAACTTTAAAAGTATATAAATCGATGTCAGTCCAAGACAAGCTATATGAAGATGTACATGGACTCCGGTTGACCACTAACAACTTTTAAAGTATATAAATCGATGTCAGTCCAAGACAAGCTATATGAAGATGTACATGGACTCCGGTTGACCACTAACAACTTTAAAAGTATATAAATCGATGTCAGTCCAAGACAAGCTATATGAAGATGTACATAGACTCCGGTTGACCACTAACAACTTTAAAAGTATATAAATCGATGTCAGTCCAAGACAAGCTATATAAAGATGTACATGGACTCCGGTTGACCACTAACAACTTTAAAAGTATATAAATCGATGTCAGTCCAAGACAAGCTATATGAAGATGTACATGGACTCCGGTTGACCACTAACAACTTTAAAAGTATATAAATCGATGTCAGTCCAAGACAAGCTATATGGAGATGTACATGGACTCCGGTTGACCACTAACAACTTTAAAAGTATATAAATCGATGTCAGTCCAAGACAAGCTATATGAAGATGTACATGGACTACGGTTGACCACTAACAACTTTAAAAGTATATAAATCGATGTCAGTCCAAGACAAGCTATATGAAGATGTACATAGACTCCGGTTGACCACTAACAACTTTAAAAGTATATAAATCGATGTCAGTCCAAGACAAGCTATATAAAGATGTACATGGACTCCGGTTGACCACTAACAACTTTAAAAGTATATAAATCGATGTCAGTCCAAGACAAGCTATATGAAGATGTACATGGACTCCGGTTGACCACTAACAACTTTAAAAGTATATAAATCGATGTCAGTCAAGACAAGCTATATAAATATGTACATGGACTACGGTTGACCACTAACAACTTTAAAAGTATATAAATCGATGTCAGTCCAAGACAAGCTATATGAAGATGTACATGGACTCCGGTTGACCACTAACAACTTTAAAAGTATACAAATCGATGTCAGTCCAAGACAAGCTATATGAAGATGTACATGGACTCTGGTTGACCACTAACAACTTTAAAAGTATATAAATCGATGTCAGTCCAAGACAAGCTATATGAAGATGTACATGGACTCCGGTTGACCACTAACAACTTTTAAAGTATATAAATCGATGTCAGTCCAAGACAAGCTATATGAAGATGTACATGGACTCCGGTTGACCACTAACAACTTTTAAAGTATATAAATCGATGTCAGTCCAAGACAAGCTATATGAAGATGTACATGGACTCCGGTTGACCACTAACAACTTTAAAAGTATATAAATCGATGTCAGTCCAAGACAAGCTATATGAAGATGTACATAGACTCCGGTTGACCACTAACAACTTTTAAAGTATATAAATCGATGTCAGTCCAAGACAAGCTATATAAAGATGTACATGGACTCCGGTTGACCACTAACAACTTTAAAAGTATATAAATCGATGTCAGTCCAAGACAAGCTATATGAAGATGTACATGGACTCCGGTTGACCACTAACAATTTTAAAAAGTATATAAATCGATGTCAGTCCAAGACAAGCTATATGGAGATGTACATGGACTCCGGTTGACCACTAACAACTTTAAAAGTATATAAATCGATGTCAGTCCAAGACAAGCTATATGAAGATGTACATGTACTCCGGTTGACCACTAACAACTTTAAAAGTATATAAATCGATGTCAGTCCAAGACAAGCTATATGAAGATGTACATAGACTCCGGTTGACCACTAACAACTTTACAAGTATATAAATCGATGTCAGTCCAAGACAAGCTATATAGAGATGTACATGGACTCGGTTGACCACTAACTACTTTAAAAGTATACAAATCGATGTCAGTACAAGACAAGCTATATGAAGATGTACATGGACTCCGGTTGACCACTAACAACTTTAAAAGTATATAAATCGATGTCAGTCCAAGACAAGCTATATAAGATGTACATGGACTCCGGTTGACCACTAACAACTTTAAAAGTATATAAATCGATGTCAGTCCAAGACAAGCTATATGAAGATGTACATGGACTCCGGTTGACCACTAACAACTTTAAAAGTATACAAATCGATGTCAGTCCAAGACAAGCTATATGAAGATGTACATAGACTCCAGTTGACCACTAACAACTTTAAAAGTATACAAATCGATGTCAGTCCAAGACAAGCTATATGGAGATGTACATGGACTCCGTTGACCACTAACAACTTTAAAAGTATATAAATCGATTCAGTCAAGACAAGCTATATGAAGATGTACATGGACTCCGGTTGACCACTAACAACTTTAAAAGTATATAAATCGATGTCTGAAAACGTTGTAAGAAGAAGAAGAAGAAGAAGAAGGGCTACTTATATCTTGAACTACCTGTATAAAAACGTTGGATAAGGCTGGTATAAGCCAGCCTCTGCTTACACTGTTGTATAAGCCAATCTCTGCTTACACTGTTGTATAAGTCAATCTCTGCTTACACTGTTGTATAAGTCAATCTCTGCTTACACTGTTGTATAAGCCAATCTCCGCTTACACTGTTGTATAAGCCAATCTCTGCTTACACTGTTGTATAAGTCAATCTCCGCTTACACTGTTGTATAAGTCAATCTCCGCTTACACTGTTGTATAAGCCAATCTCTGCTTACACTGTTGTATAAGCCAATATCCGCTTACACTGTTGTATAAGCCAATCTCTGCTTACACTGTTGTGTAAGTCAATCTCTGCTTACACTGTTGTATAAGCCAATCTCTGCTTACACTGTTGTATAAACCAATCTCTGCTTACACTGTTGTATAAGTCAATCTCTGCTTACACTGTTGTATAAGCCAATCTCTGCTTACACTGTTGGCGTTCTGAAAAGTGATGCATATTAATAAATACGCTAAAGGAGCTCATATTGCATTTGTTATCTCTAGATGTTTTCATGTTCTTACAGTATTTTATTTGATTTAGAAAGCCAAATTAGTTTTATGAGGTGAAAATAAAGAGCATGGCTCAAAACAGATCAGTCTGATATCAGAAAACGTTGTGAGTAGTGTTCAACTAAATCAAAAGTGTCTAGAGGTGAATGGTTGACTGCATAGCAACCGGGTTTGCCAATATGGCTACGTTCCAGTCGGAAGAGATGACACGTCATCTGCCGAAGTATGCCTACAACAAGAATTCCGTAGCTCAAGCAACAATCCTAGGATCTCATGCAAAAAGGCCGGTGTTTCGGTTGGTTTCAAACCAGCTTCAGAACGAATGCACATATCTTGCGACTATTACCATCAGATCGTTCCAAGAACTTCCGACAAACGGGTATTCTTGGTGATATCAAGTAAGACAAAGAACTTAGATAAACGGGTATTCTTGGGCTGATATCAAGTTAAGACAAAGAACTTGCGACAAACGGTATTCTTGGCTGATATCAAAGTTAAGACAAAGAACTTGCACGACAAACGGATTCTGGCTGATATCAAGTTAAGACAAGAACTTGCACGACAAACGGGTATTCTTGGCTGATATCAAAGTTAAGACAAAGAACTTGCACGACAAACGGGTATTCTTGGCTGATATCAAAGTTAAGACAAAGAACTTGCACGACAAACGGGTATTCTTGGGCTGATATCAAAGTTAAGACAAAGAACTTGCACGACAAACGGGTATTCTTGGCTGATATCAAAGTTAAGACAAAGAACTTGCACGACAAACGGGTATTCTTGGCTGATATCAAAGTTAAGACAAAGAACTTGCACGACAAACGGGTATTCTTGGCTGATATCAAAGTTAAGACAAAGAACTTGCCGACAAACGGGTAATCTTGGGCTGATATCAAAGTTAAGGCAAGAACTGCCACAGAACAGGTGTATTTTTAATTCAAGAAGAAAAAATAGCAAAGATATTTGCATACAATTAGACCCTATTGCAAAACGACATTTTTCGTGATACAAAGTTAGGTATCAACTGAATTAGTTATTTAAAATGGTAATTCTTCTGAAAATATATTAGTTGAAAAAACAACTGATTGAATTTCACATATATAAAAGTTCAAAGGAAAAGGCCAATGCACTTAGCATATGATGTACATATCACACCATGCATTATGAAAAAAACAACCTTGTTCTGGGTGGGTCTCCCGCCTTAAGACAAAGAACTTGCACGACAAACGGGTAATCTTGGCTGATATCAAAGTTAATGGAATTGTATTTGTCTGGATGAAGTAACGAGGAGATTTTTTATTTTAAAGCAGGAATAAGCCCACACACTAGCCCAGAGTTTCCCAGAGTGGGCGATACCGCCCACCAGTGGGCATTGAAGCGTTCTAGGTGGGAGGGGGAGGGGCGTAGTGCGTTCAGAAGAATTTGGGGGGTGTTCAGGCGATTCGGGGTGAGTGGCTCCTTAAAGAAGAAATTAATAATAAATATTTTAAAATAAATTATTTTCGTGATTTGTGCGATTGAATAATCATTTTAAATTTGAATTCTGCATTTAAATTCATCTTATGCCCGTCTTACACAATCTATTTTTTCATAAATTTTCTATTTCATGCACATAACCATTTGAAAATTGACCATGTATGACATAAATATATATCATTTTTATGTCAAAAGAAAATAGAGCATTTATATATGCGGAGGGTTGGAAAACTGTTATAATGTGGAGTGGGCTTTACAAAGTTTATGTTGTGCAAAGTGGGCGGTGGGCCGAAAAAGTTTGCGAATCTATGCACTAGCCCAAGACATTTGTCACAGTCTTCGAGAAGAGCTTCTGAAGAATCATAGTGTTGTCTTTGTGTTTTTCCCTGATTAGCGTGTCGTTAGGGAATTCCAGGAAAACCAATTTGCAGACGAAAAATTAATCTGAGACCCGACTACATCTGAATTCCTAGCCAACAAAATGGTGATGTCACCAGTGTGTCAAGCCATTCAAATGTAGCCTGGCTGGATGTTCTTGAGCATATTCATTGACTCATTCAGTGTACATACATGTATGTTCTTCTGCGTACTCAACCATCTTAAAGCCCTGGCCACTGTCATTGTTTTTATTATAACATTACACGTTGTCACAGAAAAGTACCGCATGCCTCACTGCTGGTTTTGCCTTTCGTGCTTGTTGTGAAGTCCCACGTACTTCGTTTGTCTCGACATCCGTAGACATCATGTTATCATGTAGACATCCGTAGACATCATGTTATCATGTAGACATCCGTGATGTAGACATCCATAACATCAATATCTTTTATGTTTTCATATATCTGTGCTTGGTCCTTGGAATCAACCACGATATGAACCGACAAGGTGCTGTTGGCATTCATATGTATTGTTACCTAAGTCACCTCTAACATTGTTTGATATTTATAGTGTTACATACCAGCTGTGTTATCCACAAATTAACATGGTATTCCCCTAATGGCAGAGATAAAACCAAATAGACCATATAATGATCAATGGACCCTGGAGACGCTCGCTGCAGATGTTGTAGTCAAGAGAGGTGCAGATGTTGGTAGTGACCACCAACTAGTCACAGCTTATGTCAAACTTAAACTAAGAAAAACAGGACAACAGAAAACTTCCAAAAGAGGTTCGATGTGGATAGACTAAAAGACACGGAAGTAAGGGATAAGTTTATAATGCAGATAAAGAACAGTTTCCCAAGCCTGAAAGTAATGAAACTACGGATGAAACTGACAACATAGATAGAGAACATGGGACAACATAGCATCTATATATAGAGAGCAGTGAAACATGTCTAGGGTACCGCACAAAGAAAAGAATGGATAACACCAACAACATGGAAAATAATAGACAGCCGAAGAATATTAAAAGAAATTGTTAGAAGCAAAGTCCGAAAGACTGAAAGCAAGATACCAAGAACAGTACAAAAGCGCAAGTAAAGAAATCAAACGGGCTGTGAGAGCCGACAAAAGAATGTATGTTGAAGACCTGGCAGTACAGGCGAAGAAGCAGCAAAAAGTGTGACCAGGAACAGTGTACAAAATTACAAAGCTAATAAGAGGGAAACATTACAGAAGATCAAATACTCTCATAAAGGATAAGAATGGAATACTATTGACAACGGAAAAGGAACAAGAAATACGATGGACAGAGGCATTTTAAAGTTGCTAAACAGACCACCTCCAACGGTAGTAGCAGACATACCAGAACCAACAGAGGAGTTAGAAATTGGCATTGAAACACCCAGCCGGATGAGATCATTACAGCAATTAAATTTTAAGAATAACAAGGCGCAGGAATGATAACTTATTAAACGCAGAACTATTCAAAATAGACCCAGAACTTGCAGCTAATATTGCAACCCTTGTTTACTACTATATGGAATGCCCAAATAATACCTGATGCATGGAACAGAGGAGTCATCATCAAGATACCAAAAAGGGCCTCCCTTGCCGATTGTATAATTGGCGGGAATAACACTGCTTTCTGTCCCAAGTAAAATCTTTAGCAAAATCATCGTACAACGTATTACTGACGCTGTGGATAAGAAACTGAGAAAGGAACAAGCAGGATTTCGCAGAGGACGGAGCTGTATAGGCCAAATATTTGCTCTAGAAATATCATAGAACAATGCACAGAATGGCAAAGCAAACTCTATATCAACTTGTAGATTTTGAAAAGGCTTTTGATAGCATACACCGCGAAAGTCTATGGCGGATCTTAAGATGGTATGGAATCCCACTGTGTTTTATAAATATTATAAAAAGCTGCTACAACAAGTTTGCATGCAGTGTTGAAACTTCAGAACTAAAGTTTGAAGTAAAAACAGGCGTGCGACAAGGATTGTTATGTCAGCCTATTATTCAACACTGTCATAGATTGGGTGATGCGTAAAACAACGGAAGATAAGGCAAGAGGTATTAGATGGACGCTCACATCCACTCTGGAAGACCTAGATTTTGCAGATGACATCGCTCCTATCTCATACACATAGAGATATCCCGGAAAAGACCTGCCGCCTTAACCAATATAGTGAGATGGTTGGGCTGAAAATAAATCAGAAGAAAACTGAAGCAATGACTCTGAACATAGCAACCCCAGCACCAGTCAAACTAGAAGGTAAACCCTCCGAGATACAACCGCTTTCACATACCTTGGAAGTGTTATTAGCAATGAAGGAGGCGCTGGATCTGACATTAAAAACAGACTGAGTAAAGCACGCAGTGCATTCATGACCCTTCAGACCGCCTGGAAATCTGCCCAATACAGCATCAGAACCAAGACTAGTATCTATAACAGCGTGTGCTGTCAACTTTGCTGTACGGATCGGAATGCTGGAGAATGACAGAACAGGATATGTCCAGACTCTCCGCTTTCATACAACTTGTCTGGAAAAATCTTACGCGTGTACTGGCCGACTACTATCTCGAATCAAGAATTGCTTGCACGATGCCAACAAGAGAATAGGGCACTATCATCCGAAGACGACGCTGGAGATGGATTGGACATTTGATGCGCATGGAGACTGGCTTCGACACGAAAACTGCACTGAGATGGACTCCAGAGGGTAGGCGAAAACGTGGAAGACCCAAGACAACCTGGAGGAGAACGATAGAGCAAGAGCTGAAGGAAATGAATCATAGCTGGAACACAATACAGAGGAAGGCCATGAACAGGGAAGAATGGTGTACGTTTGTTGTTGCCCTAAACGCCAGGGGCGTAACAGGCTAAAGAGAGAGAGAGGATACCAGCTGTGTGTCATCTTCAGCATGGCTCGTGCATGATTTACATCTTTCAAAGTTTGTTAGCTTAGTATTGCGCATTAGTATTACCTGTTTATGTGCGCGTGTATGTGTGTGTTTATATTTGAAGGTTGCACATCAAAGTTGCATGTTTGTGTGCGTGCATGTGTGCGTTTGTTTGTATGTTTATGGTTGTGCGTATGTTTTTGAAGCCATACATCAATATTGTCTGATTGTGGGTGTGTGTGCGTGCGTGTGTGCGTGGATGCATGTATATGTGCGTGCCTGTTTGTGCGTGAGTATATATTAGAAGATTACACATCAATATTGCCCGTTAACGAATGTGAACATTATGTTTCCAGTAACAGATAGTATCAATATGATCTGTTATTATGTGTGAACATGATGTTTCCAGTAACAGATATGTATCAATAGATCTGTTAATGTATGTGAACATTATGTTTCCAGTAACAGATAGTATCAATATGATCTGTTAATGTATGTATGGACATGATGTTTCCAGTAACAGATATGTATCAATATGATCTGTTAATGTATGTGTGAACATGATGTTTCAGTAACAGATAGTATCAATATGATATGTTAATATATTGTGAACATGATGTTTCCAGTAACAGATATGTATCAATATGATCTGTTAATGTATGTGTGAACATTATGTTTCCAGTAACAGATATGTATCAATATGATCTGTTAATGTATGTGTGAACATTATGTTTCCAGTAACAGTATCAATATGACCTGTTAATGTATGTGAACCATTGACATAACAACAATAACATAATCTTGTCAACAATATCTTACCAACTGATCCCATATATTGAGAGTAAGCACTTGATGCTGCTCGCTCAATCCCATAATCTGTTGTAATTGTATAGCAAACGATACTGTCAATGTGTCGTCGTATTTGAGTACAGGTCGGCCATATATTGTTCGTTTCTTGTAGTTATCCAAGATAGTTTTAACCACTTCATCCTCGTATGTCATCCCTTCCCGTGGTTTGAAGCAATGCACTTCATGAAAAGAGCAAATAATGATATTTTAATATTCAATGTAGCGATTATAATGTTATAAAATAAACACATTCAGACGTCAGTTATATCATGACTATCATCATATCACTTCGGACATGTCTCAGGTGCTCCGACCTCTGCCCAATCAAATACAGCAACGTCCAGCGGCCAACACGCCAGTTCGATGTTGATTAATCCCTCTTTTTCATATTTGGTAGGTCGCTCTTTTCAGGCTATACCAATATCAACATCCATCTCTTCAATCTGGTTAGTGACTGGGATTCACAACCCTGAAACTCTCTGTTCGGAAAGACTCTCAACAATGCGTTAAGAATGTCATTTAGTCCATTGTAGCTTCCTCTGATATCGTAGACATACCAGTTAATCTATCTGCTGATTTATTACCACCGATTCCTGTATGCCCACTTTGTTTTATGTATCAAATATTTTCATATTTAATTGCACAACTTATAAATGATTGCAGCATCATTACGGGGTTTGGCTCTGTAGAAAATATTAGTTTTAGTCAAAAACCTCGATTTTTCAAAGTGTTTAGTTCTATAAAGTCAAGCTTACGTAATATCGATTATATACCAAATTATGTTGTTTTGTTTGAGTATTAGCATTACAAAATTTATCAGAAACGTCCTTTTCCAACCTTTTTTTTTTTAGAAATTTCAGGTTTAAAATTTAATTTTCTCAAAATCATTTTTTCCATTCGGTATGGGTCGGAAATCCATGAGTTTTAATTAATACTAACCATAACCAATAACCAACCAATTAATACTAAAGCTAGATACACAACATTGGAGGTGAGTATCTCATATATAGTTTTGTAGCTACTGATGTATTTCAAATTACATTTTTTTGAATGTTGGATTTTAAAAAATGACTTTCAATGCGAAATGGTGACATATTTTGTATGGTTTTTGCAAGCATAAGTTTTAAAATTAAAAAAAAAAATATTTCCTGAAATTTTGCAGAAAATAACTGTGTCAGTAGCTCTTGATATGGTTACAGTTTATGAATCATCTTTTTATTTATCAACATATTTGTTTGTTTTGTAAACTGTAGGATTCAAAGAACATGTATTTTTTAAAGATGGCCGCTGTTGTCATGACAACCATGCAATTTTTTATTTTTTTAAAAGCACTGTAATCGATCTACATTCATAGCTTCACATGCCGATTGTAAAATAATTGCTCAAAACTTAATTAATAACAAAAAATATTTGTTTCGGAGCCAAACTCTTACTTTATATACTAAAATTCAAACGCTCAATCAAAATATCATACCCATAATATGGATCAGTTTAAATTTACACCAAATGGTTGAAAAGCTAACCTATTTTATTGGGAAATACTTATAGAAATTGTGTCTATTCAAACTCTAGAAACCCTTAAACAAGTTGGGTAAGTCGTGACCTAAAGTTGACACTGGCTGGAAAATATGTCACATGTTTACTCACTATATGGTGCTCTTGTTTGACTGTGACAATTTCATTCCTCTCCACATCACATTCACTCTGTATAGGGATGTAGTTTTATAAATGTTTTCAAAGTCATCTATACGGCCTACTTGTTATGGCATTGATGTCTCCAGTGTCCATTGACTGTTTTATATAATAATAATATTATCATATATTTTGTTTGAATTTAATACCAATGTAAGAAAGAGGAGTCATAATTTTGTCATGTAGAGAATAGATTTAGACACATTTGTTGTAGGAGGCTATGATTGGGATGTGTAGAGAGAGATTTAGTACACACATTTGTTGTAGGAGGCTATGATTGGGCTGTGTAGAATGATAGTTAATCATATTCAGTCTTGCTCCTAGTCTCGCATAGTCCGTCCTCATGCACGGTTCAAATGGGTCTCTCCTTTGTATCTCTTAGCGATCCTGTCGTCAACCTACTTTGAACTTACGTTTGATTTTCTTAACAATTCTATTAATCTGTGCAGTCTCTTGCATGCAGCTTTTCTTCGATATACTGTCCTCCTATGTTTCTTCTATGTTATCGTCGACTATGCTTTACCTGTCTAGAATGATAACTAATCATATCAAGGATGAGTTATATCCTTCTACATATTCACAGCTTGTAAAATCAATGGGAGAGAGTTAACATTCGGTAAAGACTGACTTAGCAATGAAGATTATCAACATCGGAAATTCTAGTCAGTTCTGGGGTTGGGACTGTTGTGGGGATCCGGCATGGCACATGCTAATGACAAAACAAATATTTACAGAATTCTTGCAAGAAAAGGTATGCTGCGATACATCACAGACTTCTTTGATCTAAGTAAAAACTATGACGACTGCTGGTTACTAAGACAGTACGTTTTGAACTCCTTTCTTCTGTATTTTTTCTTCTAACGTATTCTCATTGACAAAAGGATTGTAGTTTTGCTGGCCAAAGAATACTACATCTAATTGTATATTCTTTGAATAATGGTACATGAATCGGATTTGATTTCCATCAAAAGAAACGCATGCAGAGCAGGTATGAACAATTCAAATACATTCCAAATATAATGGATATAATATATAACATTCGCTCAGAAGTAACACATTGCACAGAAGAACGTGGCAGTTAATCAGAGCCTAAGACATATTACTGATAGAAGACTGAATTCTAAATGAAGAATTATTCTATGAAGAATTCCCATCTACTAGTGTGGGTGGAGGTGATGAGCTGAGTTGTGGTTCAACTAGAGCAGTAGATGTTTGTCTTGTAAAGCCTGAGACAACATACTTTCCCAGAATGTTAACACAATTATCTGTTGACTTTTAATTCTTTTTTTTTGTTTGGTTTTTAAACACTGGCAGCTAACGGTGTTCATCTCTTCACCGTGTTACGGAAATTCGTTTAAGTTCTGCAGGTGTAGTATAGATGGGTGGAAATCAACAAGACACACTCTCCAACAATGCGAGCTGGTGCATGGTATAAACTTCGTCAGTAAGTTAAACATATTGAACACAGGTAAACATGAACTAACCAAGATTTACAAGTAAAAAAGAAACACAATAAAAAGAACTGTTTTCATACAATTAAGTCTATTCGATGTTAGAATTGAATTTTTCTCTGATCAACGAGGGATCTCGTCAACGACACGCCGGGTCCCTGTTTTCATACAATTAGGTCTATTCGGTGTTAGAATGGAATTTTTCTCTGAGCAACGAGGGATCTCGTCAAAGATACGCCGTGCCCTTTTATTTCCCAGCGTGTGTCAATGGTAACAAAGCAAACAAAAATCAAAGTTCAAAATTCAGAGAATTTTTTTCAAGAGATCAGAGACAAATAAAATGGTATGGTTATCTGATGAAAATGTTTTGTTGGGATTTGATGTTGGCAAGAGGAAAACGTAGATAACATTGGGAAGAAAACATTAAGAAATTGTCTAAGTACAGTTTGCAGAAAGTACGACAATGGTTAAGGATATTATGTAAAAAAAAAAAAGTAAAGGAAACTTTTCATACCGCGTGGTATATAGGGCAATACAGTGTTAGGCCTGTATCGTTCATTGACCATCGGCACACGATGGGTGATGTGGTCAGCATCAAGCCGGCCGCCTTTACTTTCCCAGAACATGTCTGGTACCCAATTGAGGCTAGGTCGACCTGAGAGCCGTCGCGGTCGGAAAAAATTCCACGCCCACTGGTGGAGTTGAACCCGGACCATCAGCCTAGAGAACGGGTTCACTAACAACTACGCTACCGCGGCTCTCAAGCATATAATGTGCTGGCTATTACCTCGAGCCGACCTTTGATGTGGAGATGACAATTAATCAATCAATTAAAGAGTCTTCAGAGTTCTGGAAAATTGTTTTTTCATGGAACCGACAAGAAATAAAGATGAATTACGGCTGAACGGCTGAACGGCTGTTTTATTCTGAAATTAGTTCACACAGGAAACAGTTCACAGTTGTTAGGATTGTGTGTGATTTTCTTTGGCATATGAACGGAGCAATTATGGGATGACCCGTTGCAGTGAAGTTGAAACCGTACATATGAACTATGAACCCGCCCGAGTGGTTACCGGGGCCCAAATTTGTGGTGTAAAAATAGAACCACTGTTACCTGCCACGCATGTCGTAAGAGGCGTCTAAGGAGGTTTGGCTGAAATAGGATGCACATGTCCTAAACGTGTAGAAGTCTACGCGTTTAGGGGCCTACAAACCAATGTGCAACGTATATACGTTCTTGGCAAAGATCAAACATATCACAAAGAGTGATTAAAATTGGTCGTAAAGAACGATGCAAAGAAGAAGAAGAACTAAGAACCACTAAGAGGTGACTTATAAACTTGTGGCTTTCAGCAACTTCTAACCATTCAATATCTTATCCCTCTGTCTTCCCCGATCTCTCCTTCCTTGAATTTTACCAGTTGTCTCCAAATGTTCTTTACCTTCTCTTCACAATATATGCATGAAGAGCCTTGATTGTCGGATTCTTATTCATTTAATAAGGTTTCCTTTGTGAAGCTGTGCGCTGATTTAAAACCTCACCATTTCTTTTCTTCGCTGTCCATGGGATTGTCAGCATTCTTCTATAAAATCACATATCTGTGGCTTCCAGTGATCTTCTTTATTGTTTGTTCATTGTCCATGATACGCTGCCATACATAAGTATTGGCTCAATATAGTACTGGAGTAATCGTTTCTGCAGTGTTATAGGTATAACAGTGTTAAAGTGAATTCACGCATAATGTGTTTTTTTTCATTTTCATAAAAGCTACTTTCGCTTGAGCTATTCTACTCCTAATCTCTGTTTTATATCTTCCATCTGATGTTAGGAATGTTACCAAATACTTGAATCGTGTGATTATTTGTTGTGTCGTGTTATTTATTTTGATATTTTAGAATTAAACAGTCAAGAGATATGAATCGCAATTAACGATTTTGATCGATAGAAAGACATGCATTGCAGTATGGACATCACAGGACAGTGGATGAAAGGGAGGTTTATGGTACACGACATGCATTGCAGTGTGGACATCACAGGACAGTGAACGAAAGGAAGGTTTATGGTACAAGGAAGCGAGCTTTTAGAGCAGATCTCAAAACTTGGACCAGATTTTAGATAGAGAGAAAGACACAAGATCAAATTGAACGGAACTTGTGTGTTTCTGTAGTGTGGGCTCTTCAGTGAGACAAGGACTGATGATGATGATGATTCAACTAAAACCCATAAGATGGTCTGGTCCGATAATGGTATATCACTGCGTACGATTACTATTCTTTCTTAAGATAACAGAGATGTCAGGAAGTCAGAAGTGAGAAAGCGACCGCTCTCCAAGATTAGTTATATCAATGATCTCATACAGTCGTCTCTAACTGCAGAAATATATTGTAGTTGTATTGATTTCCTTGATATCGAAGAAATGTCTAAGTAGACATGTTCTGTTTATGTCACCATGTTTTCAATTGAGTAAGACAATCATGATGAGTAATACCTTTTTTTTATTACAGAGGTAATAAGAATTTTATCAGCGCCATCAGTAATGCTAAAATAACTAGTTACAACAGAGATGAAGTGTATACGCAGAATGCTGGGAGTAACGAGAAGAGACTGGTTTATAAATGAAGACATCAGGGAGAAAACGTTGGTGCAACACCAGTACTGAACTTTATCAAGCAACAATAAATTCAATGTTTCAGCCACATAAGTAGATTACCAACAGACAGTGCACAACAAAGAGCAATGTTACTCCGGTACAGTCGATACAAAGCAAAATGCCGCCCACATAAAAGTGGATCTCAGAGATAACAGAGATGACGAAAGACACTTTTTATGAAGTGTGCACAAAAGCCCGTTCTAGAAATCTCGTCTTACCCTGAAGCTGTGACGCAAATCGGGACTGGAGAAAAGAAAGAAAACAAGACGCATAAAGAGGCTCACTCCAGGTATGTACTTGTCTCTTTTGACACGCTGAAGCAAAGCAGGATTTAGAATAAATAGAAAGATTGAACTTTTCAATGCCCGGCTTTGCCTACTTTATCGATTTTCAACAGTTACAGTTCAATGTCAGCAAAACGTCACTTTGTACGCATCCATATCAGCTAACTACCAGCATTAGGCTATCTGAAGTCACTGAACACCGATGTTTATCCACCTCCGTTTAAAAGTACAATATGCCTTGACATATGCTCATTGGCACAGCAAGTGACGAGACACCCTCTGCAAGAATGTTCAATATACAATGTACACATGTCAATCTGATACATGTGTCAATCTCCATATCAGTCCAAGACAATCTATAAGAAATGTGTACTTGTACTCCGTTGACCACTAACTACTTTAGAAGTACACAAGTCGATGTACTTGTACTCCCGTTGACCACTTTAGAAGTACACAAGTCGATGTACTTGTACTCCCGTTGACTACTAACTACTTTAGAAGTACACAAGTCGATGTACTTGTACTCCCGTTGACCACTTTAGAAGTACACAAGTCGATGTACTTGTACTCCGTTGACTACTAACTACTTTAGAAGTACACAAGTCGATGTACTTGTACTCCGTTGACTACTAACTACTTTAGAAGTACACAAGTCGATGTACTTGTACTCCGTTGACTACTAACTACTTTAGAAGTACACAAGTCGATGTACTTGTACTCCGTTGACTACTAACTACTTTAGAAGTACACAAGTCGATGTCTGAAAGGTTGAAACAAATAATCAACTGAGAAAATCTCCATCTCTAGAAGATCAAATTCCATCCCACATTGAAACAAAAGTTGCTCAAATATAATACTGTCGCTTACACAGAACTCAAACCGACTACGATGTAGCTGAGGCTGTACCCTGCCTCTTCACAACACAGAAAGAAGAAGAAACAAAAACTACATAATAAATCTAAAATAACCAATGTATATTAATAAACAAATACAGCTACATCATTGGCAAGAGATATAAGGTGACAGTTTGATATTTCTTCCACCTGCCTCTACATGTTAGTTCAATAATTGACTACAGTTATGCTGACAGATACATCAAACAATAACTACATTTAGTTGTAACATCAGCACAAACTAGATCTACCTCGTAACATCAAGCACAGAACAGTAATTACTTGACATTTAAGCACAGAACTCAGATCTACCTGTGACATCAGGACGAAATACCCTTTACCTTACATCAACACAGAACAGATCTAGGACACAAGCAAAACTAATACCATGACACAATCAAAACTACCATTTATGTAACATCAAACAGAATAGATCTACCTGTACATCATTGCAAGAACTAATTATGACATTTGACATTTAACACAGACTGATCTCACTGACATCAGCAAAACTGATATACCTGCAATACATCAGCACAGAACTAGATTTACCTGTGACATCAAGCACAGAACTAGATCTACCTGTGACATCAAGCACAGAACTAGATCTACCTGTGACATCAAGCACAGAACTAGATCTACCTGTGACATCAAGCACAGAACTACATTTACCTGTGGCTCGTATTTTAACGCAGTAAAAAACGAGTATTTTAACATTGACTTGAAGTTGAAATTTTGGCTACAAGAGAGAACTAGTTTATGTAATGATAACACATTTAATGTATACTCTTAACGGGCATGTTAACAATAATACCACTCTTTTTGTGTCCGTCCAGACCTCATCAGAGACTATATATATTGTTAGTTATCAGTTATATTAGGACTATCATCATAACACTCCGGATATGTCCATAGGCGCTCCGATCTTCGCCTCAGCAAATCCAGCAGCGTCCAGCGGCCCAACACGCCAGTTCGATGTTGATTAATCAATCTCTTTGCATATTTAGTATGTCGTTCTTTTCGGGTTGCACCAATATTGACATCCATCTCTCTCAATGTGGTTCATCTATTATCTTCTAGTCAAGTCCGCCTTGGTCTTTCTAGTATTCTTATTGAGTTACTAAAAACATTCATGGATAAAAGTATGTGACTAGCCAGATCATTACCTTACTCATTAGATTGAACTTCACAGACAAACTATTTCTAGTCACGGCAATGTCTTCCTTCACAATAACCTTTTCGACTTGAGCAGTGGAAGACCATGGACTTTGAATATGCCGAACGAAACATTAGTGCAAATTACCATATTGTCCTCAGACGAGTTCTCATAAATCAAGTCCTGAACTGTTGCCTCAACGACCACTGCGTTTTCTTGTCTGTATTTTCTACCCATTCTGATACATACTGAAAAAGATGTATTGCTTAATGCTGGCTCCGTTGTATACCATTCTATAACACGATATATGTTGATCTAAACATGGATGTAGATAGACATGTAATTATAATAGTATCTTCTACAAACTCTTGTATAATTGTATCACATTTCCTATCAAAAATCAATAAAAGAACACTTTTTATACCTCGAGCTATAGAGGGTAATATGGTGTTAGATCCGTATGTTTCATTGACCGTCGGCACACGATGGATGATGTGGTCAACATCAGGCCGGTTGCCTTTAATTCCCAGTCAGTGCTTTTGCTGATAACCAATAGAGTGCCCAATTGAGTACAGACTGGGTCGACCTGAGATCCGTTACAGTCGGACAAAATTCCACGCACACTGTGGAATTACACCAGATGCACTAGCCAAAGTTCACTAACAGCTACAGACACTTATATAATTATATACAGACACTTATAATACAGACACTTATAATACAGACACTTATAATACAGACACTTATAATACAGACACTTATAATACAGACACTACAGCTACAGCACTTACAGCTACAGACACTTACAGCTACAGACACTTACAGCTGCAGACACTTATAATAATATAATAGCCGTCCATCGCAAGCGATGATGACAACAATCTCAGACGTGTACTGTTGCACCTCTCTGGTGCGGAGGTGACTGTAGAGTCCAATCCTAGAACAGAATCCCCGACCACATGTGAGGCATACATGATCAAGGTTAGACATGTGCGTGTTGTGTGCTCTGTCTTTTCGCGCTGCTCGTTTTCTCTGTGACTCAACAATACGATGATTCTCAGCTATTCGGGTTCCTCTTTTGTTGTTACAGCGCCACATTTGGCGATCTTGCGCAAGGATTCCCAGCACGTATTGTCTATATCGAAGCATTTCAGAGACATTTTAAGAGTGTCTTTAAAGCGTTTTTCTGTCCACCAGCTAAACGTCTGCCCCTTCAAGCTCGCCATACATCAACTGTTTTGGGATGCGTTTATCAGGCATTCGAGCAACGTGACCGACCCATCTCAGTTGGGCCTTCTGCAACAGGGTGTTGACGCTTGGGATCTTTGCTCTTGTGAGGACTTCGCTGTCTGGAGTTTTGTCCTGCCAGTTTATTTTTAGTATTCTGCGTAGACAGGTTGTGTGGAAATGGTTTAATTTTCTTGCGTGTCTGCTATACACTGTCCATGGCTCGCTTGCGTACAGCAGCGTGGTTAGCACTATGGCCTGGTAAACTTTCAGCTTTGTGACTATGCTTATCCCTTCCGTTCCCACACAGTGACACGTAACCTTCCGAACGCAGCACTGACTTTGGATATCCTATTGTGGACCTCAGAATCTATGTTTGCCGATCTGGATAGGAGGCTGCCAAGATAAGCAAAGTTGTCCGTTGACTGAAGACGCTGGTGTTTAATGTTGATGACTGGATCGTAATACTGTTCTATAGGGCGGCTGGAACATGACCTCTGTTTTTTGGTGTTAATGGTGAGACCAAACCTATCACAGGCCATTGAGAACTTGTCCATGTAAGTCTGCATTTCTTCCACAGAGTTGGTAGCGAGGGCGCAGTCATCAGCAAACAACAGGTTTGAGATAGTTGATTTTTTTACCTTGGTGGAGGATTTTAACCTCCGAAAATTGAATAGATTTCCGTCTGTCCTGTATCTAATCTTTACCCCATGTTCGTCGCCTTCCCAAAAGACATCCGTGAGCATGGCAGCAAACATCATGCTGAAGAGTGTTGGGGCCAGTACACAGCCCTGTTTGACGCCGTTGGTGACATGGAAAGCTTCCGACAGCTCCCCTTCGTCAAGTACACGTGCCATCATGCCCTCGTGAAACTGTTGGACGATCTTAATGAATTTCCCTGGGCATCCAAATTTTTCCATGATCTTCCATAGACCCTCCCTGTTAAACGTGTCGAAAGCCTTTGTCAGATCGACAAAGACCATATAGAGGTTACGGTGCTGCTCGTGGCATTTCTCCGGTAGTTGGCGAGCAGCAAATATCATGTCTGCTGTTCCACGACCTGCTCTGAAGCCACATTGGGTCTCAGGGAGTAAGTCCTGTTCCAGGTGATCGATTAATCGATTGAGGAGGACTCTGGCCAGTATTTTGCCAGCGATTGACAGGAGGGAGATCCCCTGTGGTTATCGCAGGCCTGGCGGTTTCCTTTCCGCTTGTACAGGTGGACAATAGTGGCATCCTTTAATTCCTGTGGCACACGTTCGTTGCACCAAATAGATGTAAATAACTCTGTCAATTTTAGCATCAACGTGGGCCCTCCTTCTTTGTAGACTTCGGTTGGTATTGAGTCCTCACCCGGTGCCTTCCCGCTGGACATCTGGCTTGTTGCCTTCTTGACCTCTGCTAAGGTAGGTGGAATATCAAGCTTGGCATTGATTGGGACCTGGGGCATGTGCTCTATGGCTTCATAACATATAGTGGATGGATGGTTGAGGACAGAACGGAAGTGTTCTGCCCAGCGATTTAGTATCTGAGGCTTGTCAATTAGTAGCCTTGCTCCATCTGCATCGAGTATGGGAGTGGGGTGAGATTGTTGAGGGCCGTAAACAGTTTTTAGGGCATAGTAGAAGCGTTTGGAATCATGTCTGTCTGCATATATCTGGATTTCATCAGATTTTTTTGCTTAGCCAGGCGTCTTGTAATTTCCTGATTCTCTCTTGAGCCCTTCTACGAGCATCTAGGAAAGCTGGTTTTTTTTGGATGATGATGATGGGTCATTTTGATAGGCTCTGTATGTCTCATGTTTCGTGAGAAGAATAGACTTGATTTCTTCGTCATTTTCGTCAAACCAGTCGTGGCTCTTGCGTACAGAGTGTCCTATGAGCTCAGAGGTAGATAGGTACACGATGTCCTGAGGCAGTCAGTCACGTCTACGCTGGTTTGCCAAACTGGAGGTCCTTCAATTTGTCGTCCAGGTCTCTTATTAAACTTTCGGTGACAGCGGAGCTTTTCAATTTGGAGACTGCCAGCTTTTTGTTGGTTTGCGACCCTGGTGACGTTTTCTAGGCTTGATGCGGAGATTGAGCTTTGACACGATCAATCTATGATCGGTCCAACATTCTGCTCCGCACATAGCCTTTGTGACTCTGACGTCACGTCTGTCATTTTCCTTACGATGATGTAGTCAATGAGGTGCCATTGTTTGGAACGGGGATGCATCCATGACGTTTTGTTTCGGGTTGGTAAACGAAACAAGGAGTTTGTGATTGTTAGGTCGTGGGTAGCACATAGTCTGAGTAATAGAAGCCCATTACTATTGCACTTGCCCACGCCGTGTACTCCTAGTACTCCATCCCAGACCCGATGGTCTGTCCCTACTCTGGCATTGAAGTCCCCGAGTATGATGAGCTTCTCAGACCTTGGGAACGATGAGATGGCTGAGTCAAGGTCCTCGTAGAAACCATCCTTGATTTCGCTTGAATGTGTCATTGTCGGGGCGTAGACGCTCAGTAAAGTGGCACTCTTTTTTCTCCTAGTGAGATCTGAAGAGTCATCACTCTGTCACTGACACCTTTTGGGAGTCTGGTGAGGCCGCGCACAAGATGAGATTTGACAGCAAACCCTACACCAGATTCCCGACGTTCTGATTGGCCTCCCACTCAACAATACAGACACTTACAATACAGACACTTACAATACAGACACTTACAATACAGACACTTACAATACAGACACTTACAATACAGACACTTACAATACAGACACTTAAAAAAATACAAACATTACGATACAGACACTTAAAATAAAACTTATTACGATACAGACACTTATAATACAACTTATTACGATACAGACATTATAATACAACTTATTACGATAACATTAAATACAACTTATTACGATACAGACATTAAATAAACTTATTACATACAGACACTTACAATCAAATCTTATTACGATATAGACACTTACAATACAACTTATTACGATATAGACATTTACAATACAACTTATTACGATATAGACATTTAAATAAACTTATTACGATACAGACATTACAATCAAATTATTACGATCAGACACTTAAACAATTTATTACGATACAGACACTTACAATCAAATTTATTACGATACAGACACTTATAATCAAATTTATTACGATACAGACACTTACAATCAAATTTATTACGATACAGACACTTACAATCAAATTTATTACGATACAGACACTTACAATCGAATTTATTACGATACAGACACTTACAATCAAATTTATTACGATACAGACACTTACAATCAAATTTATTACGATACAGACACTTAAAATAAAACTTATTACCATACAGACACTTACAATCAAATTTATTACGATACAGACACTTATAATAAAATGTATTACGATATAGACATTTACAATACAACTTATTACGATACAGACACTTACAATCAAATTTATTACGATACAGACACTTAAAATAAAATTTATTACCATTGTATGTTCTTTCCTCTTTGAATATAATTAATACTTCGGATTGTTTGACGATAGCAGAGGTTAGAATGCTTATCAAGCCGTATTAAGTTATTACTCGTTATCCCTAAGTCAAAGCAGTGAAAAAGCAAAAATAACTATCGCCCAAGCCACTAGAGCAGCCAGCTCAAGATAAAAACAGAAAACTACGACACTTGGCAACAACCCGGTAACAATGTGATGATAACAGTAGAAATAAAGAAAATCCAAAAGTCGATCACATTTAACAGTTAGCAATACTAAACACATGGTACTAAGTAACGATGCTGTTTCTCTCAACACCACATACGTTTTCCAATCTTATAACACACATATGTAATCACTATCATGAATGACAGCTGTTGCTAACTCGTACAAGCTCAATTTCTGTCACTATCGTCATCACAAACGCGTCTGTTCTGCAACAGCTTGATATTAAAGAGAGTTGGCTATTACAAAGCATAAAAACAAGGATAATTAAATATTTCAGAAACATCAAACGACATGAGTACATATAGAAGATAATTTTGGAGGGAATGATGCCCGGAAGAAGAACGAGAGGAAGACCTAGAAGACAATGGGTGCAGGATGTTATTGACGATCTGAGCAGGACTGCTGTTGACGCCGGCCAACTTGCACAGAACGGAGTTTTTCAGGACTGCTGTCATGGGAGCCAAGTTCCGGAAGGGACAAGCTACTTGATAATGCTGATCATCATCATCACATATAATATCGCTACTTATCATCATATTGTACCTACATAGGAAGTCTATGCTGACGAATGTACATACATATATGAGGACTACAACTAGTTAATTTATGATCTCTCACCTTCACACAAGAGTAGCATTGTACCCAAACACGCCAGCAAACACATCTGCCAAACTAGAGCCATCATGACAGGTCCAGGTTGTCTGGCCAATTTGTGTGCAGTCTGAAATATAGAATTCCATTAAGTTATCCCCAGTAATAACACAAGTACACCACGAACAATATAAATCTAAAATGTGACCAACCTTCATCAGCATTATCATGATGTTCCATGCCGATAAACTGTTGTCATTGCTCGTCCTATAACACAAATGATAGGTTCCCTGATCAGGCCTGTGTTTTCGTCTCGATCATGGCATATAGCAAAGAAATCGATCTCAATCATGGCATATAGCAAAGAAATCGATCTCAATCATGGCATATAGCAAAGAAATCGATCTCAATCATGGCATATGGCAAAGAAATCGATCTCAATCATGGCATATGGCAAAGAAATCTATCTCAATCATGGCATATGGCAAAGAAATCTATCTCAATCATGGCATATAGCAAAGACATCTATCTCAATCATGGCATACAGCAAAGAAATCTATCTCAATCATGGCATATGGCAAAGAAATCTATCTCAATCATGGCATATGGCAAAGAAATCTATCTCAATCATGGCATATAGCAAAGAAATCGATCTCAATCATGGCATATGGCAAAGAAATCGATCTCAATCATGGCATATGGCAAAGAAATCGATCTCAATCATGGCATATGGCAAAGAAATCGATCTCAATCATGGCATATAGCAAAGAAATATATCTCAATCATGGCATATGGCAAAGAAATCGATCTCAATCATGGCATATGGCAAAGAAATCGATCTCAATCATGGCATATGGCAAAGAAATCGATCTCAATCATGGCATATGGCAAAGAAATCGATCTCAATCATGGCATATGGCAAAGAAATCGATCTCAATCATGGCATATGGCAAAGAAATCGATCTCAATCATGGCATATAGCAAAGAAATATATCTCAATCATGGCATATGGCAAAGAAATCGATCTCAATCATGGCATATGGCAAAGAAATCGATCTCAATCATGGCATATGGCAAAGAAATCGATCTCAATCATGGCATATGGCAAAGAAATCGATCTCAATCATGGCATATAGCAAAGAAATCGATCTCAATCATGGCATATGGCAAAGAAATCGATCTCAATCATGGCAAAGAAATCGATCTCAATCATGGCATATAGCAAAGAAATCGATCTCAATCATGGCATATGGCAAAGAAATCGATCTCAATCATGGCATATAGCAAAGAAATCTATCTCAATCATGGCATATGGCAAAGAAATCGATCTCAATCATGGCATATGGCAAAGAAATCGATCTCAATCATGGCATATGACAAAGAAATCGATCTCAATCATGGCATATAGCAAAGAAATCTATCTCAATCATGGCATATAGCAAAGAAATCTATCTCAATCATGGCATATGGCAAAGAAATCGATCTCAATCATGGCATATAGCAAAGAAATCGATCTCAATCATGGCATATAGCAAAGAAATCGATCTCAATCATGGCATATAGCAAAGAAATCGATATATTTTTATATTTGTCTTTATCCTGTTCTTTTCCCATCAAGCTTGCCAGATGTCACCAAATCTTCAACTCTATTTCTCTTCCTAACGTGCCTAAAACAGATGTATTCTACATATCATTTCTCTAATCAATGTGGTGTTTTCATTTGTTTTTGTTTTATTCTTAAAACGGTCATCGTTGATAGAATATTATCAATATTAACAGAAAGTCAGTCCTAGTACTTGTATATATTAGTACTACTTAGTCGTGATTACGTGTTTCGCCAGTCAAATAGTTTTACTGCAGTCTCATCTATATTGTGATTACTATTTAGTAGCATTATGTTCAGAAACTAGATCTCCACTGCCATTAGATATGACTCTGCTTGTCTATTTATTCTCTACGTTTCACATGCATACAGCGGTACGGGGACGTAAGAAGAGAAAAGGAAAATCAAATTAAAAATAAAAAGCATCTAGGATGAGTTGGATCTAATAAGGTACCCAACAGGTGTGTTCACTTATGGAAATTAAACCCGTTGAAGAGTTGATAAGAATGTCAGCATGACATCGTTTTTACTATTGAACAGACTTGATAGAGAATAATAATAATAACTCCTCTCGTACAGTTATACGTTACATAGGGCCTGCAATCAATTTCTCCATAACGCTCTTTCAAGGACAACTCGCTCAATCTCTATGGAACTGAGACCGATATTTCTTGCCTCTCTCAGTATAGTTCGTTTCAGGTCTCCTTAGGTCGTCCTCTCTTTTGAACCCTTTTTCATTCCACTTCAAAGGCTGCTTTGATATTCGTTGATCATTTTTTCTCAAGGTGTGTTCAACATATCCCCATCTTATCTTTCCTATAACAGTTGTTACTAGTGGTTAACCAGACATTTCTCTGATTTCATCACTTCTCCTGAATTTGTTCCATTTTATGTTCATTATTTTAATAGAGAATACAGACTAGAAAACCCAGTGCTCCTGGAGGCAGAATTTCAGTCGTTTATTTCAGATGTCAACATCTGAGGTTGATGTGAACATCAGAGGTTGATGTGAACATTTGAGGTTGATGTGAACATCAGAGGTTGATGTGAACATCTGAGGTTGATGTGAACATCAGAGGTTGATGTGAACATCTGAGGTTGATGTGAACATTTCAATAGATGTGTCAGTAGTGCAGTATGTGCGAAGTATATGGGATTTCACAATAATTAAAGTTAAATTAGATTATGTTATAGAAGACATTGTTAGGTATGAGGGGACTACAAATAATCAGACTATGGAATTCATGGCAATAATACAATATGTTGCTTAAAGCTATAGATTTGTATCCATGCATGTTTTCTCAATGATTCAGTAAGTATGCTCAGGAAGTTGGAGGTGGAATGTGCTAAGTGACCATGATTAGCGTCTATTAAAAGGTATGGACGGATAAAACGCAGTTGTATTTTCGTATCAGTTCACGCAGGTGTATATGGCCTTTTCATCTTTACAGACGGTCAATAGGCAAGTGTTTTACTGTGACAACTTCTGAGTTTTCGCTTTTCTCTTGTTGTTCAGCTTGTACATAAGTCTCTTCTCAAAAGACTCTGCGCCCTTCCGTAATTTGGCTTTCCACACAACTCTGTCATCAGCTAGTCCCTCCCATGTGCTGGGATCTATAGAAAAGTTTTTCATTGAGGTTTTGCAGACATCTTTATATCTGAGCAGTGGTCTGCCCTGGTGCCTCTTCCTCCGAAAGTTCACAGAACAACATTTGTTTTGGTATGCGATAAGTTTCCATTCTTCTCACATGTCCCAACCATCTTAGTCGTCTACTGCTGAGCATGCCCATGATGGAAGGCAGATTTGCACGTTGTAGTACTTCAGGATTGGTTATCTTGTCGTACCACCTGATGTTCATAATCTTGCGGAGACATCGAAGGTGAAAGATGTTAAGTCTCCTCGTGTCTTGAGTAGGCTGTCCATGTTTCTGAGCCATATAGTAAAGAACCAATTACACAGGCTCGATATATTTGAGTCTTCGTCTGCAATGTCAATTTTTTGTTGTCCCACGCTCGCTTTGATAGTTTGCCGAATGTGTAGCGGCACTCCTATACGAGCGTTGATTTCCTCGTCAAGAGAAAGGCTGGCAGTGACCGTGGACCCAAGATAGCAGAATTTTTGCACTGGTGTTAGATGGTCGCCATTTAAAGTGATGTTTGATGTCTTACCTCCTGACATAATACAACTGTTTTGGAGACACTTATTGTCAGAGAAAAGAGGTCGCATGCCTTTGACAAATTATTAATTAGACTTTGCAGTGTGGTCTCACTGTGGGCGACTAAGGCAGCATCGTCAGCGAAAAGGAGGTCCTTGAGAAGTATTTCCGTCGTTTTTGTCTTGGCTCTTAAGCGAGCCAAGTTAAACAGTGAACCATCAGATCTAGTGCGGATGAAAACATCACCATCAGCGTCCCCTAAGTCGTGGTTCAAAAGGACTGCGAAGAAGATACCAAAGAGAGTGGGGCAAGGACACAGCCCTGCTTGACTCCACTCCTAACCTCAAAACTATCAGATGTGCTGCCATCGAACTGTATGCTGGCTTTCATGTCCTCATGGAAGGAAACAATCAATTGGAGCAACTTTGGGGGACAACCAATATACTTCAATATTTTATAAAGACTTGGCCTGCTGACTGTGTCGAATGCCTTAGTCAAATCCACGAAAGCAATACATAGAGGCTTGCTCTGCTCTCTGCACTTCTCTTGTAGCTGTCGAAGGGTAAATATCATGTCAGTTGTTGACCGTCTAGCTCTGAATCCACATTGTGACTCTGGAAGAACACGCCCGCCAGTTTCTGTAGTCGTTTTGAAAGGACTAGTGCAAAAGCTTTGCCTGTTACGCTTAGAAGGGAGATGCCTCTGTAGTTGTTACAATCCTCCTTATCCCCTTTGTTTTTATAGAGTGTCACTATCTTTGCATCCCTCATGTCCTGAGGAAGTGTTTCCTCTCTCCAGCACTGAATAAGGAGATTGTAGAGGTGGGGCAGCAGGACATCCCTATTGTATTTGAGGATTTCTGCAGGAATGTTGTCTAGTCCTGATGCCTTGCCATTTGAAAGTTTGTTGATTGCTTCGGAAAGTTCTTGCTCCGTGGGTTCGGTATCCAGCTCGGTTTGGTCATGATGTTTCGGTATGATCTGATCGAGGACTGGGTGTGCTGGTTTCTCCACAGAGTAAAGATTTGAATAGTGTTCCACCCATCTTTCGAGCTGTTTGGTCATATCTGTTATTGGCTCACCTGTTTCTGATCTTAGTGGTGCAATTTTTTTTATGTTTGGTCCCAGAGCTACTCTGATATTTTCGTACATTGCCTTGGTGTTGCCTATATCTGCAGCATTTTGTATCGCAGAACACAGATTTGACCAGTATTCATTTGCACACCTCCTTGACTCTCGTTGCAATACTGATTTTGTGTGTCGAAGATGGTCCTTTGAACTTGCGAGGGTTTATTTTTGTGATTTATTAGTGCTCTTTTCTTTTCTCAAGTAGAGGGCTTAGGGGTTTTTTCATTTTGTTCTACCCAGTCTTTGTTGGAGAATTTCTTGGTGCCAAATGAGTCAATGGCACAGTCATATATGTTAGATTTTAGAATGTTCCACTTTTCGTCTACATTCTCCCATTTCATTCTCACACAGAGCAGTAAACGCCTTTCTGAAAGTCTACCTATTCTCTGTCATCCCCATTTTGGTGACGCTGACTTTGGGTTTGGGTGGTCTTCTTGTTGAATAGGTTTTCCTTGGAAGTATTTTGACTTTGCTGATAACTAATGCATGATCTGTATCACAGTCCGCGCTGTGGAAAGTACGTGTGATTTTCACTGTGTTGATGTGTTGTCTGCGTGTGAGTACAAAATCAAGCTGGTGCCAGTGACCTGATCTTAGGTGGCACCATGACACCCTGTGTCTGTGTTTGACAGAAAAAAACGTATGTGTCACACACATGTTGTTTTGGGAGCAGAATTCAAGCAGTCTTTGACCATTATCGTTGATATTTCCAATGCCATGATGACCCAGGCATACTGGCCATGACTGGTGATCAGATCCTATGCGCGCATTTAAGTCGCCCAATATAAACAGTTGCTCATCTACTGGAAATGAATTAACGACATTCTGTAATGAGTCATAAAACTTGTCTTTATCTTCTGCAGACGCTGCTTAGGTTGGTGCGTAGACACATACGATGTTTAGGAGTCCACTTTTACATTGAGTCGTAGTGATATTACTCGTTCTGATGCAGCTACTGGTGTATGAATAGCTTTCACAAGTCTATTGTGCACGGCAAAGCCGACTCCATACAGTCTAGGTTGATTGGTGCTTAGGCCCTGCCAGAAGAATGTGTAATTCTTTTACTGAACCACAGTCTGGAAGCCTGGTTTCCAGTAGCGCGGCTATGTCTACCTGCAGTCTCTCAAGTTCTCTGTCTATAACAGCTGTTTTCCTGATGTCTTTGTTTTCGTCGGTCTAGGTTGACAAGTCCAGGACACATGGTCCAGTTCCATGTGCCAAATCTAAGAGGTTTATTTGTCTTGTGTCTCTGTAACTGTTGCTTACCGTGTTGTGCTCGAGCCGAAAGAAAAGATGAAGTGTCGTTTCTCTTTGTGCCTAGCCTGGGCAGCTGATATGGAGAATGTGCCTTGCCCATTTTGCACAAAAACCCCTCTCTACTCCTACTGTTTTTTCCAAAGGAAAGACAAAGTCTATACGTTTGGAATCCAGCAGGGTTTGCAGGAGATGCCAGAAGATAGCAAGGAATACACACTTAACCATCAACTGCCTTAGGGGCCCTCCTCCGGATTTTTGGTCAAGGTTTACTCTCTAGCCCTCTGCATTACCGTGCTGACCACAAGGCAGTGGGGATTTTTTATCAGGTTTACTCCTAGCCTTTGGCTCTCCTGAGCCCCTCTCCACAAGGCAGTGTGTGTAGCAATTACAAATAGTACATACTGGGTAAATAACACAGTATGACCATAGGCCTTAATGACGTTTTCACATCTCTATTGATAGGATCTTGCAGCCGTTTAACTAGTTCAAAGCAGATAATAGTTGCTTATATACTTTAAACGCGCTGATAGGCTTACTGTTTCCGCTACTGTAAAAACGAAGGAAGGACTAGGCTAACATTTGTTTCATTAGATATAGCTAGTGAAAACAACAAACCTTTAGCAGATGGCATGAATATTTCAAATTAGCATGGATGTAGCCAGAGAAAGCGTTAGGGAAGTCAAAGAAGAATAGTAAACCAATATAGAACTGGTGGCATTAGTTGAGGGACATACTGAGGAAGAGATTGGAGCACTTATAGCACGGGAAAGTGCGTTAAGTCCGTAGCACGGGCAAAAGTGCTTAAGTCCGTAACACGGGTAAAAGTGCTAGATATAATTTTAGGATGGTAAAAAGTGTGCATTTGATTGATGTCAATGGTTTTTCTTCAAGGAGCTGCTTTCCATCTCCTTCTTCTTCACCTTTCAACTCCTAACGGAGCACAGGTCTTCAACAAACATCTTCCAGACCTTCCTCTCTCCTGCCATCCCTTTCAATTATGTACATATCTAGTCTATCCTTTTAATATCTGTTTTTAGATATCTTCTTCTTCAGATACGCATAGGGTCTTCTACTACTCCTCTTTAAGCTGCTTACCAATCTACTCTTATTGAATTTCAACTGACAATGTTTCTATTTTCTATAATGTGCTCAATTTAAACATGAGACCAACACTTTATTTCTCGTTTCTGAGAGGACTAGAAACTTGATCTCATCTACATTGAGATCAGGGATTAAAAATTAGAGTGATCACAAACCAACATAACAATATATATTTATGAGTAGGCTTCTCAATCAACATCGAACGGGTACGGTCAGTCGCTGGACACTGTTGGAGATATTAAGAAGGAGATTGGAGCATCTATGGGCATGTCTGGATGGCAATGATGATATTTCAATGTCTGGATGGCAATGATGATATTTCAATGTCTGGATGGCAATGATGATATTTCAATGTCTGAATGGTAATGATGATATTTCAATGTCTGGATGGTAATGATGATATTTCAATGTCTGGATGGTAATGACGATATTTCAATGTCTGGATGGTAATGATTATATTTCAATGTCTGGATGGTAATGATATTTCAATGTCTGGATGGTAATTATGATATTTCAATGTCTGGATGGCAATGATGATATTTCAATGTCTGGATGGCAATGATGATATTTCAATGTCTGGATGACAATGATGATATTTCAATGTCTGGATGGTAATGATGATATTTCAATGTCTGGATGACAATGACGATATTTCAATGTCTGGATGGCAATGATGATATTTCAATGTCTGGATGACAATGATGATATTTCAATGTCTGGATGGTAATGACGATATTTCAATGTCTGGATGGCAATGATGATATTTCAATGTCTGGATGGTAATGATGATATTTCAATGTCTGGATGGTAATGATGATATTTCAATGTCTGGATGGTAATGACGATATTTCAATGTCTGGATGGCAATGATGATATTTCAATGTCTGGATGGTAATGATGATATTTCAATGTCTGGATGACAATGACGATATTTCAATGTCTGGATGGCAATGATGATATTTCAATGTCTGGATGGTAATGATGATATTTCAATGTCTGGATGGTAATGATGATATTTCAATGTCTGGATGGTAATAATGATATTTCAATGTATGGATGGTAATGACGATATTTCAATGTCTGGATGGTAATGATGATATTTCAATGTCTGGATGGTAATGATGATATTTCAATGTCTGGATGGTAATGAAGATATTTCAATGTCTGGATGGTAATGAAGATATTTCAATGTCTGGATGGTAATGACGATATTTCAATGTCTGGATGGTAATGAATATATTTCAATGTCTGGATGGTAATGACGATATTTCAATGTCTGGATGGTAATGACGATATTTCAATGTCTGGATGGTAATGATGATATTTCAATGTCTGGATGGTAATGATGATATTTCAATGTCTAGATGGCAATGACGATATTTCAATGTCTGGATGGTAATGAAGATATTTCAATGTCTGGATGGTAATGATATTTCAATGTCTGGATGGTAATGATGATATTTCAATGTCTGGATGGTAATGAAGATATTTCAATGTCTGGATGGTAATGACGATATTTCAATGTCTGGATGGTAATGATGATATTTCAATGTCTGGATGGTAATGACGATATTTCAATGTCTGGATGGCAATGATGATATTTCAATGTCTGGATGGTAATGATGATATTTCAAACTGAAATTTCATCTAAAACTGAGATCAGACATATGTGCAAAATACCACGATCACTGACTACGGGATGCAAACCGAGTACCTTTACAGCCAGAGGTGAGCACTCTACAACGAAACAGAGATCCTCCACAAAATTTTAGTAATTAACATTAAAACTGCCTGTTCTTTTGAAAAATATTGAAATCGTCCAGCTCTCTTCTCAATGTAAACATGCGATGCATTTTCATTACTTATTTGATATTAGGTGTAATCTGACTTTTCCTTATCTATCAGACGTTATTTGGTTTTTATTTGTCTTTTGATTCTCTACAGATTTCTCATTATGATTCAGGTAATGGAGAAAAAATGTACACAACTAGAATATCATACACATACAAGTAAAGAAACAGAAGCTTCATCGCAACATTAGTAACTTGTGTTGCTAACATTTTGTGCAGAAGATGATTCCAACATACATTGTATGTGTTGTAACTGTGTACGCGCTAGTGTATGTGTGTGTGTTCACATTAGTGTGTTTGTGTGTGTATATGTGTATAATGGGTATGCATGGTCGCGCGTATTTATATCCATGTGGTATAATTATGTTTTCGTGTGTGCGCATTAGCTAACGTGCTTGTGTGTCTGTCTATATTTGTTGCTATATCTGTTCTTTCTTTCTTCTTTCTTTTCTTCAATCTTGTTTTGTCTCACAACATCAGGTCAAGAAGAGATTTCTAAAACTGTTTGTCTCACAACATCAGGTCAAGAAGAGATTTATAAAACTGTTTGTCTCACAACATCAGGTCAAGAAGAGATTTCTAAAACTGTTTGTCTCACAACATCAGGTCAAGAAGAGATTTATAAAACTGTTTGTCTCACAACATCAGGTCAAGAAGAGATTTATAAAACTGTTTGCCTCACAGCATCTGTAAAGAGATTCTAAACTGTTTGTCTCATCGGGTCAAGAAGAGATTTCTAAAACTGTTTGTCTCACAACATCAGGTCAAGAAGAGATTTCTAAAACTGTTTGTCTCACAACATCAGGTCAAGAAGAGATTTCTAAAACTGTTTGTCTCACAACATCTGGTCAAGAAGAGATTTCTAAAACTGCCATTTATTTGATCTCGTAGATAGTGTCTTTCATCGTCTCTGTTATCTCTGAGGTCCATCTTTTGCGTGGCCTGCCATTTGCGTTGTACCTAATGTATCGGAACAGCATTGCTCTTTGAGGTGCACTGTCTGTTGGTAATCTACTTATGTGGCCGAACCATTTAATTTGTTGTTTCTTGATGAAGTTTAGTACTGATGTTATACCCACTTTTTTTCCTGATATCTTCATTTCTCAACCGGTGTCTTCTTGTTACCCCCAGTATATGTGCTCGTCTCTTTGATTGTGCATGTGTGTTCTTGTGTAGGAAGGTGTGTGATGTTGTGTGTACGCTTCTGTTTATGTATATGAGTGTGCATGTATGAACACAAGTCCATATGTGTGTCTGTTCTCCCTCTCTCTCTCTCTCTCTGTGTATATCTACTTGGCAATCCCTAATTACAAGCGTCTGTAGTTTAAACAGTAGTGAACTCGATCACAATCCAAGCTTACCTGGATCAAACTCCACGGCAGCCAGTTTTAAGCAAACTCGTGTTCGTGGATTTTTACAAACGATAAAAATAGATCCCACACTTCAAAAGCAATGAACACTACTGAACGTATAAGAGATGCTTAGAACATCGACGACTCATTTACTGTGGTTGATGGCTAAGTCATGTACAGGATATGCCCCAATTTTGATTATCATCACAAGTTCCAGGAAAGATAATATCTAGTAATATAATAACCATTGTCAAAGCAACATCAGCTTCTAAAAGTCTCAACAAAATATGCAACTGCAAGTTATATAGTTTTAAAACTAAATTATGAATTTTCTATTCAAATGTTGTATCAATCCTAACATATGCTAGCGAGAGTTGAAAAATGACTAAAGATATAGAAAACAAGTTGAATGCATTTGAAAATAGATGTCTGCGAAAAATAATGAACAAAAAATGGAACTAATATTCAGGAGAAAAATCCGAGAAATGTCTGGTCAACCACTAATAACAACTGTTATAAGACGGAGAAGATGGAGATATATTGGACACGCCTTGAGAAGAAATGATCAAAGAATATCAAAGCAGGCATTGAAGTGGAATGCGAAAGGTTCAAGAAAGAGAGGACGACCTAAGGAGACCTTGAAACGAACTTTACTGAAAGAGGCAAGAAATATCGGTCTCAGTTCCATGGAGGAGATTGAGCGAGTTGCCCAGGTTAGAGTGGTATGGAGAAATTGCTTGCAGGCCCTATGTAACGTATAACGGTACGAGAGGAATTATTATTACTATTATTATTATATAATAATCCGGAAACATTCTTTCAAATATAATGAGACAAGTTCTTAAGCTGTCAGAAATGTAACAAGGAATTTATAACTAGCAGATATTTTAAATGTGCATCTAGTTACAACTGAACTGTAACTCAAATTATCGTTGTGTGCACGGATTGCTTACATCTTAGGAATGGTGCAAATAAAACAACATAACTTGAAAACAGCAACAACACCCAAACTAAACAAAAATGCAAACTAGAATCCAAACTTAAAGATGTTTGATACTAAAATGGAGAGTTTATTTTACAGTGATTACATTCAATGTATGTTCCTGTTTAGTGTTGGAGGTATTGAGAAATGCACAGCCAGATAGTTCCTGGTACTATCCAACAGTTCATTCATCAACATTATGCCGTCAAGTGTAGACGATCAGGCAATAACTCTTTGAAGACATTCTAAAAGTGTCTCTAAAATGATATGATATAAACAGCACATGCTGTGAATCCCTTGCCCAAGATTGCTAAATGTAGCGCTAAAACATAACAAGAGAAAGTTGCCCAGATTGCTAATGTAACTAGCTTAAACAATAGAAAGTTGCCCAAGATTGTTAAATGTAGCGCTTAAACAATACAAGAGAAAGTTGCCCAAGATTGTTAAATGTAGCGCTTAAACAATACAAGAGAAAGTTGCCAAGATTGCTAAATGTAACGCTTAAACACTACAAGAGAAAGTTGCCCACGATTGCTATATGTTACCTGCTTAAACAAGAAAGTGCCAGTTGCTAAATGTAACGTAATACAAGAGAAAGTTGCCCAAGATTGCTAAATGTAACGTTTAAACAATACAAGAGAAAGTTGCCAAGATTGCTAAATGTAACGCTAAACAATACAAGAAAGTGCCAGATTGCTAAATGTAACGCTTAAACAAGAGAAAGTCAGATAGATGGGAATCGTTGAAAAGCTGAAGCGCAAAGAAAACGAGCTCCCCTAAAAGACACAGAACACACAACACCTCATATCCAACCTGGACAATGTACGTCCCACAAGTGTTCCAGGATTGAAATCTACAGTCACCACTACACACACCAGAGAGTTGCAACAACACACGTCTAAAGCTGTTGTCCTCATCACTTGTGATGGATGGCTATAATTGTTATTATCTCTAGGCGGAAACATCCACTGTTTAACCCCATGGGAAATCCCATGAGAAACATCCACTGTTTAACCCCATGGGAAATCCCATAAGAAACATCCACTGTTTGACCCCATGGGAAATCCCATGGGAAACATCCACTGTTTGACCCCATGGGGAATCCCATTGGAAACATGCACTGTTTGACTCCATGGTAAGTTCATTCTTTTTCCTCACTAGGGACAAATTCAAATCAATTACGTGCACATGCGTGAGGACAGTCACGGACAAGTGACATGAACTCTTCTGTCAGATAGAATTCCCAAAAATATTCTCAGAAAATAAGAAAGAAAAAAAAAGCGATGTAAGAAAAATATTTCTTGCGTAAATTGATCAATAAAGTGCTTCAATGGTGTTTCTCAGAATAGAATCATGTTGGACAACTTATCAATACATTTGTCTGTTAGTACTGTTAATGTTAACATTATCCAACATATTATATCTTTAGTTTGCTTATATTGTATGTGGTATTGTTACCGGTGCGAGTCATGGATAATAAACAAACAGATCGAAAAATCTCTGAGGGCCACAGAGATGTGGTTTTATAGAAGAATGATGAGAATCCCATGGACTGCTAAAATGACTAATGTTGAGGTGTTGAATGAGACCAAGACACAGAGAAAACTTATCATCAATATAAGAAAGAGGCAGTCACCATTTTTCAGGCATGTGATGAGGAGTGGAGGTTTAGGAGATATTGTGATAACCGGTAAAATCGAAAGTAGACGAGACAGAGAGAGAGAGAGAAAAGTTTAGATAGCCTGACTTCTTTGCGCGTTAGAGCGTCAACATCTGAGTTGTTAAAAACACCAATCGACAGAGATTTGTGAAGATCTGTGATCGTCTACGCTAGCCGGCACGGCACCTGATGCTGATTGTTATTTGAACAAGAGATAACTACAGTAAAAATATGTATCAACGTCGATCATTTATGTGATCCTTTTTACAGAATACATTGTTTTCTTCTTGTCTATGATGTTGAGTGATTGACTGATTGAGTGATTAAATTCTAGAAAGATCATGATGGTGATTGAGTGATTAAACTCACAGAAAGATCAAGATGTTGATTGACTGAATGATTAAATTCACAGAAAGATCATGATGTTGATTGATTGACTGAGTGATTAAACTCACAGAATGATCACGATGTTGAGTGATTGATTGAATGATTAAACTCACAGAAAGATCATGATGTTGATTGATTGACTGAATTATTAAACTCACAGAAAGATCATGATGTTGATTGATTGACTGAGTAATTAAACTCACAGAACGATCATGATGTTGAGTGATTGACTGAGTAATTAAACTCACAGAAAGATCATGCTGTTGATTGATTGATTGAGTGATTAAACTCACAGAAAGATCTCAGCAACTGTACATAAACTCCGCAGTACCGAAGGTGTAACTCAGGAGATGTCAAAACATTTTTGTAAAATTTGTTTTTAATTTCTTAATCAATTTTGCCCGGGCAGTGGGTTTGCTTATCAATTTTTAATTGTTCTTTTTTTGAATAAAAAAATTTCTTTCTTTCAAACCTTATGATAAGAAGTGCATGCCACTTAACATTTCTAGCGCCTAGTGTGCAGAAGGTGAAAGGGCCAATTTCTTTTCGCACGTGTGGAGTATTGAGTGTAGGTTCGAACCCACGTCCCTCTGGTGTCCGAGTCTATAGGCGAACGTCTACACCTATCCGTCCAACAATTATTCTTTTGATTACTTCAAACTGAACATGAAACCTACGTTTTATCGTCACTCTCCGACAGCACTAGTAACTCGATCACGACAGCACTAGTAACTCGATCACGACAGCACTAGTAACTCGATCACGACAGCACTAGTAACTCGATCACGACAGTACTAGTAACTCGATCACGACAGCACTAGTAACTTGATCACGACAGCACTAGTAACTCGATCACGACAGCACTAGTAACTCGATCACGACAGCACTAGTAACTCGATCACGACTACATTAAGAACAGGAATAGTTAGAAAAATACCCCGAGCTGTGAAACTAACCAAGTACTTTTAGAGCGCGATACAAGAACATTACCTCCACGTCACAGAGATTACCTGTTTTTTTATCTTTGAAACACCTCACTACCTTCACTCGTTACAATTATCTTCAGTTCCTGTAACATTTCTCCAGTTCTAACAATGGCGCCAATGTGAAAGTTGAACAGAAAGAAGAGGTAATAAATAACTCAAATTGTGGAAACATTCTTTAACTAATCGTTAAGAGAGCATTCCGTGGAGGAGATACAAACATAGTCACTTTTAACGTTAAGAGATCATTTCTTAGAGGAAATATAAACATAGTCACATTTAACATTTCTTAGAGGAGATACAAACATAGTCACTTTTAACATCAAGAGATCATTTCTTAGAGAAGATATAAACATAGTCATTACTAACATGAGAACTTATCAGTTTTTTTATTTATGTTTACAGAGTCAAAAATATGCTTCAGAATTCCTGCGATTTATATTTTAATAATTGGACAATATCACTATACTGACACTTACAGAACTATACTATAACACTACACTGACTCGTTTGTAGAACTATACTATAACACTACACTGACTCGTTTGTAGAACTATACTATAACACTACACTGACTCGTTTGTAGAACTATACTATAACACTACACTGACTCGCTTGTAGAACTATACTATAATACTACACTGACTCGCTTGTAGAACTATACTATAACACTACACTGACTCGTTCGTAGAACTATACTATAGCACTACACTGACTCGTTTGTAGAACTATACTATAACACTACACTGACTCGCTTGTAGAACTATACTATAACACTACACTGACTCGCTTGTACAACTATACTATAACACCACACTGAGTCGTTTGTAGAACTATACTATAACACTATACTGACTCGTTTGTAGAACTATACTATAACACTACACTGACTCGTTTGTAGAACTATACTATAACACTACACTGACTCGTTTGTAGAACTATACTATAACACTACACTGACTCGTTTGTAGAACTATACTATAACACTACACTGACTCGTTTGTAGAACTATACTATAACACTACACTGACTCGTTTGGTAGAACTATCTATAACACTATACTGACTCCCTTCTAGAACTATACTATAACACTACACTGACTCGTTTGTAGAACTATACTATAACACTACACTGACTCGTTTGTAGAACTATACTATAACACTACACTGACTCGTTTGTAGAACTATACTATAACACTATACTGACTCGTTTGTAGAACTATACTATAACACTACACTGACTCGTTTGTAGAACTATACTATAACACTACACTGACTCGTTTGTATAACTATACTATAACACTATACTGACTCCCTTCTAGAACTATACTATAACACTACACTGACTCGTTTGTAGAACTATACTATAACACTACACTGACTCGTTTGTAGAACTATACTATAACACTACACTGACTCGTTTGTAGAACTATACTAAAATACTACACTGACTCGTTTGTAGAACTATACTATAACACTACACTGACTCGCTTGTAGAACTATACTATAACACTATACTGACTCGCTTGTAGAACTATACTATAACACAACACTGACTCGTTTGTAGAACTATACTATAACACTACACTGACTCGTTTGTAGAACTATACTATAACACTATACTGACTCGCTTGTAGAACTATACTATAACACAACACTGACTCGTTTGTAGAACTATACTATAACACTACACTGACTCGTTTGTAGAACTATACTATAACACTACACTGACTCGTTTGTAGAACTATACTAAAATACTACACTGACTCGTTTGTAGAACTATACTATAACACTACACTGACTCGCTTGAGAACTATCTATAACACTATACTGACTCGCTTGTAGAACTATACTATAACACAACACTGACTCGTTTGTAGAACTATACTATAACACTACACTGACTCGCTTGTAGAACTATACTATAACACTATACTGACTCGCTTGTAGAACTATACTATAACACAACACTGACTCGTTTGTAGAACTATACTATAACACAACACTGACTCGTTTGTAGAACTATACTATAACACTACACTGACTCGATTGTAGAACTATACTATAACACTACACTGACTCGCTTGTAGAACTATACTATAACACTATACTGACTCGCTTGTAGAACTATACTATAACACAACACTGACTCGTTTGTAGAACTATACTATAACACTACACTGACTCGATTGTAGAACTATACTATAACACTACACTGACTCGTTTGTAGAACTATACTATAACACTACACTGACTCGTTTGTAGAACTATACTATAACACTACACTGACTCGTTTGTAGAAATTTACTATAACACTACACTGACTCGTTTGTAGAACTATACTATAACACTACACTGACTCGTTTGTAGAACTATACTATAACACTACACTGACTCGTTTGTAGAACTATACTATAACACTACACTAACTCGTTTGTAGAACTATACTACACCACTATACTTAATCTCATCCAGAACGTCTCTAGTACACTATACTGACCCGCTTACAGAACGTCTCTATTCCACTAAACTGACTCGTTTGTAGAACTATACTATAACACTACACTGACTCGTTTGTAGAACTATACTATAACACTACACTGACTCGCTTGTAGAACTATACTATAACACTACACTGACTCGTTTGTAGAACTATACTATAACACTTCACTGACTCGCTTGTAGAACTATACTATAACACTACACTGACTCGTTTGTAGAACTATACTATAACACTACACTGACTCGCTTGTAGAACTATACTATAACACTACACTGACTCGTTTGTAGAACTATACTATAACACTACACTGACTCGCTCGTAGAACTATACTATAACACTATACTTAATCTCATCCAGAACGTCTCTAGTACACTATACTGACCCGCTTACAGAACGTCTCTAGTACACTATACTGACCCGCTTACAGAACGTCTCTAGTACACTATACTGACCGGCTTACATAACGTCTCTAGTACACTATACTGACCCGCTTACAGAACGTCTCTAGTACACTATACTGACCCGCTTACAGAACGTCTCTAGTCCACTATACTGATCCGCTTACAGAACGTCTCTAGTCCACTATATTGACCCGCTTACATATCGTCTCTAGTACACTATACTGACCCGCTTACAGAACGTCTCTAGTACACTATACTGACCAGCTTACAGAACGTCTATAGTCCACTATACTGACCCGCTTACAGAACGTCTCTAGTCCACTATACTGATCCGCTTACAGAACGTCTCTAGTACACTATACTGACCCGCTTACAGAACGTCTCTAGTCCACTATACTGATCCGCTTACAGAACGTCTCTAGTACACTATACTGACCCGCTTACAGAACGTCTCTAGTCCACTATACTGATCCGCTTACAGAACGTCTCTAGTACACTATACTGACCCGCTTACAGAATTATACTATTCGTATTGTGTCCTTGTTCTGACTGAGTAGAAGTGTATATTTCACACATCTGCTTCATGTCTGTTAACAACAAACTCAGTCTAACTTCATCAATTACATTCTCATCAGACAAGAAACGTTCACAAATATAATTGTTGTGTCTGCTGACTTCATACAGACACATCAGACAAGAAACATTCACAAATATAATTGCTGTGTCTGCTGGCTTCATACAGACACATCAGACAAGAAATATTCACAAATATAATTGCTGTGTCTGCTGGCTTCATATAAACATCAGACAAGAAACACTCAAAAATATAATTGCTGTGTCTGCTGGCTTCATACAGACACATCAGACAAGAAACATTCACAAATATAATTGCTGTGTCTGCTGGCTTCATACAGACACATCAGACAAGAAATATTCACAAATATAATTGCTGTGTCTGCTGGCTTCACATAAACATCAGACAAGAAACATTCACAAATATAATTGCTGTGTCTGCTGGCTTCATACAGACACATCAGACAAGAAACATTCACAAATATAATTGCTGTGTCTGCTGACTTCATACAGACACATCAGACAAGAAACATTCACAAATATAATTGATGTGTCTGCTGGCTTCATACAGACACATCAGACAAGAAACATTCACAAATATAATTGCTGTGTCTGCTGGCTTCATACAGACAAGAAATATTCACAAATATAATTGCTGTGTCTGCTGGCTTCACATAAACATCAGACAAGAAACATTCACAAATATAATTGCTGTGTCTGCTGGCTTCATACAGACACATCAGACAAGAAACATTCACAAATATAATTGCTGTGTCTGCTGACTTCATACAGACACATCAGACAAGAAACATTCACAAATATAATTGATGTGTCTGCTGGCTTCATACAGACACATCAGACAAGAAACATTCACAAATATAATTGCTGTGTCTGCTGGCTTCATACAGACACATCAGACAAGAAACATTCACAAATATAATTGATGTGTCTGCTGGCTTCACATAAACATCAGACAAGAAACACTCAAAAATATAATTGCTGTGTCTGCTGGCTTCATACAAACACATCAGAGTAAGGTAATGAAATCAACACAGACATGTAAGAAAATGTCCACAGAGAGACTAGAATAAATATTAATACCTCATAGAATTCGCATTACTCAGTTTACTAATTGCTTCTGAATAAATGATATTGACCAGTGCCCCAAATTACTGAACAGCCAGCTTCTGTCTGCCAGTTCGTGATGAGATAACACGTTTCCGGGTAACGGTAATTATAATCTTAATCCTGGTCCCCTAAGTTAAGTAAATTCATATTTTTAATCACAATGTTGAACTTCACCCGTACAAATATATGATTTGTGTCTGCCTTCTGTTATCTATTAGTAACATGTAGGGAGGGTGTAACAGATACAATATACTAGTGAAGTGTATTGTATCGTGAAGATATATATATATATATTAGTAACATGTAGGGGGTGGAGGTAACAGATACAATATACTAGTCAGTGTATTGTATCGTGAAGAGAAAACAAAGTAGGAGGTGGGGGTAACAGATACAATATACTAGTCAAGTGTATTGTATCGTGAAGAGAAAACAAAGTAGGAGGTGGGGGTAACAGATACAATATACTAGTCAAGTGTATTGTATCGTGAAGAGATAACAAAGTAGGAGGTGGGGGTAACAGATACAATATACTAGTCAAGTGTATTGTATCGTGAAGAGAAAACAAAGTAGGAGGTGGGGGTAACAGATACAATATACTAGTCAAGTATATTGTATCGTGAAGAGATAACAAAGTAGGAGGTGGGGTTAACAGATACAATATACTAGTCAAGTGTATTGTATCGTGAAGAGATAACAAAGTAGGAGGTGGGGTTAACAGATACAATATACTAGTCAAGTATATTGTATCGTGAAGAGATAACAAAGTAGGAGGTGGGGGTAACAGATACAATATACTAGTCAAGTGTATTGTATCGTGAAGAGATAACAAAGTAGGAGGTGGGGGTAACAGATACAATATACTAGTCAAGTGTATTGTATCGTGAAGAGATAACAAAGTAGGAGGTGGGGGTAACAGATACAATATACTAGTCAAGTATATTGTATCGTGAAGAGATAACAAAGTAGGAGGTGTGGTTAACAGATACAATATACTAGTCAAGTGTATTGTATCGTGAAGAGATAACAAAGTAGGAGGTGTGGTTAACAGATACAATATACTAGTCAAGTATATTGTATCGTGAAGAGATAACAAAGTAGGAGGTGGGGGTAACAGATACAATATACTAGTCAAGTATATTGTATCGTAAGAGATAACAAAGTAGGAGGTGGGGTTAACAGATACAATATACTAGTCAAGTATATTGTATCGTGAAGAGATAACAAAGTAGGAGGTGTGGTTAACAGATACAATATACTAGTCAAGTATATTGTATCGTGAAGAGATAACAAAGTAGGAGGTGGGGTTAACAGATACAATATACTAGTCAAGTATATTGTATCGTGAAGAGATAACAAAGTAGGAGGTGGGGTTAACAGATACAATATACTAGTCAAGTATATTGTATCGTGAAGAGATAACAAAGTAGGAGGTGGGGTTAACAGATACAATATACTAGTCAAGTATATTGTATCGTGAAGAGATAACAAAGTGGGAGGTGGGTTAACAGATACAATATACTAGTCAAGGTATTGTATCGTGAAAAGAAACAAAGTGGGAGGTGGTAACAGATACAATATACTAGTCAAGTGTATTGTATCGTGAAGAGAAAACAAAGTAGGAGGTGGGGGTAACAGATACAATATACTAGTCAAGTGTATTGTATCGTGAAGAGAAAACAAAGTAGGAGGTGGGGGTAACAGATACAATATACTAGTCAAGTATATTGTATCGTGAAGAGATAACAAAGTAGGAGGTGTGGTTAACAGATACAATATACTAGTCAAGTATATTGTATCGTGAAGAGATAACAAAGTAGGAGGTGGGGTTAACAGATACAATATACTAGTCAAGTATATTGTATCGTGAAGAGATAACAAAGTAGGAGGTGGGGTTAACAGATACAATATACTAGTCAAGTATATTGTATCGTGAAGAGATAACAAAGTAGGAGGTGTGGTTAACAGATACAATATACTAGTCAAGTGTATTGTATCGTGAAGAGATAACAAAGTAGGAGGTGGTTAACAGAAAACAATTATACTAGTAAAAAGGGGGTGGTGATGTATTGTATCGTGAAGAGATAACAAAGTAGGAGGTGGGGTTAACAGATACAATATACTAGTCAAGTGTATTGTATTGTGAAGAGAAACAAAGTAGGAGGTGGGGTTAACAGATACAATATACTAGTCAAGTGTATTGTATCGTGAAGAGATAACAAAGTAGGAGGTGTGGTTAACAGATACAATATACTAGTCAAGTATATTGTATCGTAAAGATAACAAAGTAGGAGATGGGGTTACAGATCAATATACTAGTCAAGTATATTATATCGTGAAGAGATAACAAAGTAGGAGGTGGGGTTAACAGATACAATATACTAGTCAAGTGTATTGTATCGTGAAGAGATAACAAAGTAGGAGGTGTGGTTAACAGATACAATATACTAGTCAAGTATATTGTATCGTGAAGAGATAACAAAGTAGGAGGTGGGGTTAACAGATACAATATACTAGTCAAGTATATTGTATCGTGAAGAGATAACAAAGTAGGAGGTGTGGTTAACAGATACAATATACTAGTCAAGTATATTGTATCGTGAAGAGATAACAAAGTAGGAGGTGGGGTTAACAGATACAATATACTAGTCAAGTATATTGTATCGTGAAGAGATAACAAAGTAGGAGGTAGGGTAACAGATACAATATACTAGTCAAGTGTATTGTATCGTGAAGAGATAACAAAGTAGGAGGTGGGGTTAACAGATACAATATACTAGTCAAGTGTATTGTATCGTGAAGAGATAACAAAGTAGGAGGTGTGGTTAACAGATACAATATACTAGTCAAGTGTATTGTATCGTGAAGAGATAACAAAGTAGGAGGTGTGGTTAACAGATACAATATACTAGTCAAGTATATTGTATCGTGAAGAGATAACAAAGTAGGAGGTGGGGTTAACAGATACAATATACTAGTCAAGTGTATTGTATCGTGAAGAGAAAACAAAGTAGGAGGTGGGGTTAACAGATACAATATACTAGTCAAGTGTATTGTATCGTGAAGAGATAACAAAGTAGGAGGTGTGGTTAACAGATACAATATACTAGTCAAGTATATTGTATCGTGAAGAGATAACAAAGTAGGAGGTGGGGTTAACAGATACAATATACTAGTCAAGTATATTATATCGTGAAGAGATAACAAAGTAGGAGGTGGGGTTAACAGATACAATATACTAGTCAAGTGTATTGTATTGTGAAGAGATAACAAAGTAGGAGGTGGGGTTAACAGATACAATATACTAGTCAAGTATATTGTATCGTGAAGAGATAACAAAGTAGGAGGTGGGGGTAACAGATACAATATACTAGTCAAGTATATTGTATCGTGAAGAGATAACAAAGTAGGAGGTGGGGTTAACAGATACAATATACTAGTCAAGTATATTATATCGTGAAGAGATAACAAAGTAGGAGGTGGGGTTAACAGATACAATATACTAGTCAAGTGTATTGTATTGTGAAGAGATAACAAAGTAGGAGGTGTGGTTAACAGATACAATATACTAGTCAAGTATATTGTATCGTGAAGAGATAACAAAGTAGGAGGTGGGCGTAACAGATACAATATACTAGTCAAGTGTATTGTATCGTGAAGAGATAACAAAGTAGGAGGTGTGGTTAACAGATACAATATATTAGTCAAGTGTATTGTATCGTGAAGAGATAACAAAGTAGGAGGTGTGGTTAACAGATACAATATACTAGTCAAGTATATTGTATCGTGAAGAGATAACAAAGTAGGAGGTGGGGTTAACAGATACAATATACTAGTCAAGTGAAGAGATAACAAAGTAGTTTGTGAATTCATTGAGTTATTAATTGAATGATATCTTCTTCTTCTTCTTCGAACGCTCCATATCGATCACTTGTTAAACCACTCTTTGTGTGATTTCTATGTGATTTGAGTCAAAAAGCGACTGTACATTGTACAAGTTATGCGCCTACAAGTATGCCAGCACATCCGATTTCTGCGAGGCTTTTTATTTACAATGGTAGCTTCCTAATGCCCCTACTTTAGTCGTCTCTTACGATTTGTTTTGTAGGTGGCAGTGTTATTTATTTGTTGCTCCAATTGCGAGACACAGCAACATACGGGAGGATTGAATGGTATGAGCATCGCCATTGCGAGACACAGCAACATACGGGAGGATTGAATGATATGAGCATCACCATTGCGAGACACAGCAACATACGGGAGGATTGAAAGGTATGAGCATCACCATTGCGAGACACAGCAACATACAGGAGGATTGAATGATATGAGCATCACCATTGCGAGACACAGCAACATACGGGAGGATTGAATGGTATGAGCATCACCATTGCAGCCACAGCAACATACGGGAGGATTGAATGGTATGAGCATCACCATTGCGAGACACAGCAACACACGGGAGGATTGAATGATATGAGCATCACCATTGCGAGACACAGCCACACACAGGAGGATTGAATGATATGAGCATCACCATTGCGAGCCACAGCCACACACGGGAGGATTGAATGATATGAGCATCACCATTGCGAGACACAGCCACACACGGGAGGATTGAATGATATGAGCATCACCATTGCGAGCCACAGCCACACACAGGAGGATTGAATGATATGAGCATCACCATTGCGAGCCACAGCCACACACGGGAGGATTGAATGATATGAGCATCACCATTGCACTTTGGTGAATAACCATGTGTGCTTCAATATATTTCTTACACAGAAAGATCTCAGTAGCAGTGTCCGAGAGTGACTGCATTCACACAAGTCTTATAGCTGACATCTAGAAATCGCTAACCGACACAGAACCGTGCAATTGACACCTGGTAGTGCCAGACTAGTCCCAGCAAAACCCTGGTAATGTCTGATATTCATGTACATCTACATGTAAAAAAGTGATAGCAAAACCCTGGTAATGTCTGATATTCCTGTACAGTTACATGTAAAAATGTGATAGCAAAACCCTGGTAATGTCTGATATTCATGTACATCTACATGTAAAAATGTGATAGCAAAACCCTGGTAATGTCTGATATTCATGTACAGCTACATATAAAAATGTGATAGCAAAACCCTGGTAATGTCTGATATTCCTGTACAGTTACATATAAAAAAGTGATAGCAAAACCCTGGCAATGTCTGATATTCCTGTACAGCTACATGTAAAAAAGTGATAGCAAAACCCTGGTAATGTCTGATATTCATGTACAGTTACATATAAAAAAGTGATAGCAAAACCCTGGTAATGTCTGATATTCCTGTACAGCTACATGTAAAAAAGTGATAGCAAAACCCTGGTAATGTCTGATATTCATGTACAGCTACATGTAAAAAAGTGATAGTAAAACCCTGGTAATGTCTGATATTCATGTACAGCTACATGTAAAAAAGTGATAGTAAAACCCTGGTAATGTCTGATATTCATGTACAGCTACATATAAAAAAGTGATAGCAAAACCCTAGTAATGTCTGATATTCATGTACAGCTACATGTAAAAAAAAAGTGATATATAACATTACTGTATGCTGACTAATCGTTACAATACGGATGATACACAACATATCTATCTTGTGTCCAACGTTTTCGCTTCACTAACAGAAGTTATAGAGTGAAAACGCCAACTCCTTGGAACTACAAAAACGACACATGTTCCAAAACGGTATTAAATATTCCTTAACCGGAACGACCTCCCCGTGTCAGAAAAAGTGGAAAACAACGAACACGATTTTCAGCTCCAATCATACACATGCTGCATTGAGTAAATAAAAAGTGATCAATAAAGTGGACTCGATGTTTAAATGTGAGAATGGACGAAAGCTGTCAGAGGCTATCAAAACAGACAAACACAAGGATCTCCTTAGAGCGACAGTTATCGGATGTGCTTGTTTTAGATATAACAGGTTCCTGTGAAGCAAGGCACAACTTATTCACGTTCTCAGAGCATACAAACACATTAGAAAGAATGCTTCATTTGATTGATAACAACGAACTTAAATAAGGGAAAGAAAGGCTTTGTTTTTACAAATCAGAAGCGGTGTTAAAATTATGTCTCTAGTGCTGAAACAGAGTTAATTTTTCTGTGTCTGGTGCTGAAAAACAGTTAATTTCTCATGTCTCTAGTGCTGAAACAGAGTTAATTTTTCTGTGTCTGGTGCTGAAAAACAGTTAATTTCTCATGTCTCTAGTGCTGAGACCAATTATTTCTCGCTGTCTGTTGGAAATTTGTTTATGTTGTCTAAACAACGTAATTTCTTGTTTCTGAAAAGTCAGTCTAATTTTGCACATGTTCCTCAGTTTCATTTAATCGTTTTCTTGTTACTCCACATTCTCCGTTACATTCAGTCTCTGTGTAAAACTAGTTTTCTTTGTCATTTAATGTCAATGTCCAAGTTCCACTGATAGTTAATATGTGGGAAAAGTTCGCGTTGAACAATGCTATTTTTTGTTCATGTTGACAGTTTCATTTCAAAAATGTTTATACTCTGGCAAACGACTTTATTATCCATGTCTCTAGTGCTGAAACATAGTTAATTTTCTGTGTCTGGTGCTGAAAAACAGTTAATTTCTATGTCTCTAGTGCTGAAACAGAGTTAATTTTTCTGTGTCTGGTGCTGAAAAACAGTTAATTTCTCATGTCTCTAGTGCTGAAACATAGTTAATTTTTTCTGTGTCTGGTGCTGAAAAACAGTTAATTTCTCATGTCTCTAGTGCTGAGTACCAATTACTTTCTTCGCAATGTCTGTTGGTAATTTGCTTATGTTGTCTAACCAACTAATTTGTTGTTTCTTGATAAAGTTCAGTACTAATGTTGTGCCCACATTTTTCCTCATGTCTTCATTTCTAATCCGGTCTCTTCTTGTTACTCCCACATTCTGCGTATACACTTCATCTCTGTCGTGACTAGTTTTCTTCTGTCATTTAATGTCAATGTCCAAGTTTGCCACTGATAGTATAATATGTGGGGAGAAAGATTGGGTTGAACAATGCTATTTTTGTGTTCATGTTGACATGTTTGCATTTTAAAAATGTGTGTAGTACTCTCGGCAAACGACGTATTATTTCTGCGATGTGAAACCGATTGAAATGAAGGAAACCAGGTGCAATGAAGTCAATCCTTGATTTTAAAAGCCTTCGTTTTGTAAATAAAGTGTTATTAGTTCTAAATAACCATGCAGCCAAGTCCCTGCATTCACGTCAATATCTTAACTTCATAAACATTAGTTTCGTTTAGAATCTGTCTTTTTCTAGAAGATTGGCCTAGTTCATGGGTCCCCAAAGTGAGCGGTACCGTCCCCCAGTGGACGCCCAAGCCTTCCAGGGGTGATAGTGGGTTCAGATGCATTTGGTGGGAGCTTTTTTGGTGATTTTACGATTCTCTCTCTCTCTCTCTCTCTCTCTCTCTATCTCTCTCTATCTCTATCTCGATCGTTCTTTTCAGCCATTTTGATCATTCTAGTTGTGATATATAGACAGCTTTTGCCAAGAAAGTTTGTTTTAAGTCATAGTCTTCAGTACCATTTGGAGCTCTAGTTCTTGTCCTTCGGTGACGTGTGCGATTTCAACCAGCGTTTACTGGGTTCGCTCTCCGTTAGCCTTTGACTGTCCCCAGCCGACCTGCAAGGCAACAGGCTGCTATTTTCTTTTAGAGTAGCGACCCATAGACGATTTGCCCTTCCGGGTTGATGAGCGTCATCTGTACATCTAAACTGTCTTTTTATAGATTACTTGGTTTGCTACCATCCAGTTTTGTGTACGGTTTGCTCCGCTAGCCTTTGATTGTCCCCTATTAAACTACAAGGCAGTAATGGCTCCCTACGGGCGGAAACGAACACCGGATTCAGCCTCTGCAGGGCTTTCCAGTTTTGCACTGGATTCAAACCCCTGCTGGGCTTTCCAGTCTTTCTGCGCATTTTGGTGATCCGCTCACCCCACGCCTGTCATGACCCCTTGTCGCTCCCCCATCAGCGCCGTGCACGCTTGCCCCACCGGTGGCCCCACCCGTGCATCGTCAGCATGCGTGTTCGCTCTGCCTTGGTGCCTGCCCCACAGTGTCTATTGGTTCTCACAGCGCACACATTAACCATGCCTCTAGCTTGTCCGAACACTGAGCTCAACTCCGGCCCCCACCTCAGGGCTTCGAGTTTCGCACTATGGGGAGACCATGCGCAACTCTTCTCGGGCCCAAGTTTTGCTCCACACGGGCCAACGTCTCTTCTCTGGATGCACCCCTCATCCATTCATGTTTATCCGTTCAACTTTTCCCTGTGAACGGGGGAGAGGTGCATTAATAGTTACTCTGGATTCCGCTCGTCTGCGTTGCTAGTGCATCTCATCCAACGTGACTACGTCTGCAACACTACTTATACCAGAGTAGCTCTCCCTCGATCCCTACCCACTTAGCCTGACAATATCGGTTGTCTGTTACCAGGGTCACCACGTAGAGGTGGGGTAGGATCTTGATTAGTGGCAGCACCCTAATCCTGGCGCGGCGTTGTTCCTATGCGCCTTTGACCCATTTTGCGATTGAATAATCATTAGAAATTTGAATTCTGCATTTTAATTCATCTTATGCCCATCTTACACGATCCATTTTTTCATCAATTTTCTATTTCAAACATATAATCATTTAAAAATTGACCATATATGACAGAAATATATATCAATTTTCTATATCAAATTGAAAATAGTGCATGTATATATAAGTGGGGAGAGGGGGGCGTTGGCAAACTGTTGCAATGTGGAAGTGGGCGTTACATAGTTGATGTCGTACGAAGTGAGCGGTGGGCAGAAAAAGTTTGGGAATCTCATGATGTAATTCCAGAAACTTTCTTTATTTTCTAATTTGTATTCGACATCCTCCATGCACAGGTATGATTGTTTCCAGGCAAAATGTTCCTGTTTTCTTTTTTTTGTTTACAAGTTTGATTTATTTATACAAAACTGTGTCTGCCAATAATGATTGTCTAAATTTAGAACTTAAATTGTTTTTTTTATTTTCTTGTTCTTAACTTTTGTTTATCGTTTGACGTCAATTAGTTCTGAGAACTACTCCTAGTTCTGAGAACTACTCCTAGTTCTGAGAACTACTCCTAGTTCTGAGAACTACTCCTAGTTCTGAGAACTACTCCTAGTTCTTGGTTGTGGTATAGAACAATAGTGCTGGTATGAATGATTGGGAAATATATGAAGTTAATGATTGTATGTTTCATGAGTGGGAGCTGTAAGGTTGTCTTGATTAACTCTGATAATGCAACAAACTACCTGACAAACCCTTCAGACAGTACCAATTCTCCGAAAAGTTACTGCATGAGCCAAATTATTTTGTTTAATAGAAATATTAACACCATCTATTTATTCTTTTCTTTCTTCTTTCTTTCTTTCTTTCTACTTTCTTGTATATATTGTTATATTGCTATAATTCAGTGTAGAATACAGTCGATAAAGTTATAAAATACAGCTTTCAATTGGCGTATAAACGTGGTGTGTGGGCGTATAAACGTGGTGTGTGGGCGTATAAACGTGGTGTGTGGGCGTATAAACGTGGTTTGTGGGCGTATAAACGTGGTTTGTGGGCGTATAAACGTGGTGTGTGGGCGTGTGTGTGTGTGTGTGTGTGTGTGTGTGTGTGGGCGTGTGGGCGTGTGGGCGTGTGGGCTTGTGTGTGTGTGTGTGTGTATAAACGTGGTTTGTGTGTGTGTATAAACGTGGTGTGTGTGTGTGTGTGTGTGTGTGTGTGTATGTGTGTGTGTGTGTGTGTGTGTGTGTGTATATAAACGTGGTTTGTGTCTGTATAAACGTGGTTTGTGTGTATAAACGTGGTTTGTGTGTGTATAAACGTGGTGTGTGTGTGTTGTGTGTGTGTGTGTGTGTGTGTGTGTGTGTGTGTGTGTGTGTGTGTGTATAAACGTGGTTTGTGTGTGTATAAACGTGGTTTGGTGTATAAACGTGGTTTGTGTGTGTATAAACGTGGTTTGTGTGTGTATAAACGTGGTGTGTGTGTATAAACGTGGTTTGTGTGTGTATAAACGTGGTTTGTGTGCATAAACGTGGTTTGTGTGTGTATAAACGTGGCTTGTGTGTCTATAAACGTCGTGTGTGTGTGTGTGTGTGTGTGTGTATATAAACGTGGTTTGTGTGTGTATAAACGTGGTTTGTGTGTGTGTATATATAAACGTGGTGTGTCGGCGTATAAACGTGGTTTGTGTGTATATTATGAGATATGGTATATTGTTCACTCGCAATGAATTCAGACACAGCTATGGCGCTATTGTAGCAGCTCTGATTAATTTTGAGTGACTGCTTTCTCTCCTTATCATCAGTCTCCCTTGCCATTCAGGCGAGCCGTCTCTGACTTCGGAGGTGCTTCTAATATAGATCGCAAGTCAAAAGTCGGAATCCCCTGTAGTTCAACCGAGAACTTGTGTGCATACTACAAATTTGTGATTTAGCTTTCCTCGACCTAGTCACTAACATAGTGTGTTTGTTATCCATTTCGCTATCCTCTACCCAGCGTATTAATTATCTGTATTAATTGTATGCTTGTTTTTATGTGTTAAATGAAGTCTAGAATTTGTCTTGTGTTGTCTAATGTATGAGTTGTGGAACTTGACATGTTCAATGCCAAACAAGACATCAACCAGGATTTCTGAAAAACTTTGGAAATCATTTAGTCAAATCCAAATCGGTGTACCTGATAATTTGGTTTGGTTCAGTCGTGGATGAACTATAACATAGAACAGAGGCTGAATAGCGTAACTGAGATCAAATCTTTAATAAGAATTACAATTAAATTGGTACAAAGTTTCAACATCTTCAAAAACCTAAACGGAGAAAGTCTCAGTCTACGTAGTTAGTGAGACCGTCATGTGTAAGAAAGACACCAGAATACGCATGGTTATTCATCGAAGTGCAATGATGATGGTCATATCAATCAACCAAGCAATCACTTACTCCATCGTACAGAAATATGAACATTGAACAAGCCATTAGAAATGAAATTGATGCATTTGAGTCATCGATTGACGTAATAATTATACACATGTGATACACAAAGAAACAAATACATTAAAAAAAGTCATGACAAACAAAATTTGAAATGACGATAGAATTATTGTATATATTGATCTTATTCAAAGTTTTGAGTGTATTGTGTTTCATGTTAACAATATTGTGATGATATTTGATGGTGTGGGATAGAATTCGGATCACGTGGTTCATGTTAACAATATTGTGATGATATTTGATGATGTGGGATAGAATTCGGATCACGTGGTTCATGTTAACAATATTGTGATGATATTTGATGGTGTGGGATAGAATTCGGATCACGTGGTTCATGTTAACAATATTGTGATGATATTTGATGGTGTGGGATAGAATTCGGATCACGTGGTTCATGTTAACAATATTGTGATGATATTTGATGATGTGGGATAGAATTCGGATCACGTGGTTCATGTTAACAATATTGTGATGATATTTGATGTTGTGGGATAGAATTCGGATCACGTGGTTCATGTTAACAATATTGTGATGATATTTGATGTTGTGGGATAGAATTCGGATCACGTGGTTCATGTTAACAATATTGTGATGATATTTGATGGTGTGGGATAGAATCCGGATCACGTCGTTCGGTTCCCAGATGTCTCTTTTCCCGAGACCCCTTAAGATTTTAGCTACAGCGCTCGTACTTTGAGCAATATCCATTTCATTTCTGCTTCAGTGATCAAGCCATATGGGAAAACCCGGTGCAGGTAGGTCAATCCTTCACCTTTATACATCTCTTTTATATTCTAAATTGATGTATTTTTTCCCAGTTCTGGCATCATCGTGACGATGAAAGTCTTTGATTCATTCAAGTGTATCACATAGGTTCCTGTGAGTGTGAATTTTGGTAAACATTTCTCCAATGGTACCTATAGATTGAGCAGTGAAACTTTCTTGGTGTTAACTAACATATCTTCTAGCATTACATATACTTCGCGTTGGCAACCCATTTCTTCTTCTTCTTCTTCTTCGGCAACCTCACGTTATGCGTTTAATCTTCTGTTGACGACAAACTGAGAGGTCAGCTTCAGGTCTGCCAGGTTTCCCCAAATCTTAGTTTTCACGTCGACTGGGTGTTGCTGCATGTTGTTCTAAGCTAATCCAGGATAAGACAGTCTTGCAGGACATGCTCCGGTGTCTGTTCCGCATGTTGACACTGACAGAGAGCTGGTTTACTTTTTAATTTAAATATTCGTTAAGTCTGCAGTGGCCGTTACTGTGCAAAATATAATGACGTGGTCTGTTCTGTGAGATCATTGTGAAAGTCCATTGTCATCTTATTACCTTGAGATTTCTAATTTAGTATTACTTTTCTTATCTCCTTTCACAATAAATGCGACGTATAATTTCTTCTTCTGCGGTCGCCCGCTATAAATTCAGGCGTTAGCCATAACGCCTGGTTTGGCGCTTCTACTGATTTTTGACGCGCCTACTTTACCATTTGACTGGTATTCCTCGCCATGCAGTCCGGCCTTCGTCGACTTTAGAGGTACTAGTAGTTTAAATCCTTCCAGTGTGATCTTGACATGAAACATGTAATCCGAACCACTTGCCATGAGTTCTCGTACTCTCGGAACTTTTACCACCAGTGACAATTAGTGAAGTGCGACATTTCTATCGGATTTCCCGCCTGTACCTTCTATAAAGTTTCGGTTTTCAAAACTCATCACGTGCTTTCTCTCTCTCTTTCTCTCTTTCTCTCTCTCTCTCTCTCTCTCTCTCCTGGTAACACTTATCACATTTCTGTAGGTTGTTATACTTCTCCTTCTTCAAACCCCCAAGAATTATTGGTTTTCACCATTTTGCTATATTTGAGTGGGGGAAGAGTACCCGGCTTTCTTACAGACCCAGAAACTCCCAACAACTCTAGACGTGTAGTGATATGCTTATTGTTGTGGAAACGCCTACTCAGGTAGGGTCTATGTGGGTTGTTATACAAAACGATGGCATTTCCATGCTCAGTCGATTCTACAACGACCATGTTTAAAATTGATCACAATACGTTTGTGTGTATATGATATTTATCTTAAGCTGTCTAAATCTCCAACTGACATTTTCCTGTTTACACTAAGGTAACAGTGAGATATAACAACTGAGATGTTTGATATCTTGTTCTAGTTGTATAACTGATCTACCTTGTCTTGTACACTCTGTTAACCTGGTATTTACTTTCTCGATCATGTTTGAGAGTCATATTATTGACTTCATTTGGGTGGGTCTCTATGGCAAGAGTTAAGACGTTTACCTGTCGTTCTGAAGGTTGTGAGTTCGAATTCAGACCGAGTCATATTTGTAAGTTAGTTATGAAATTCCTAGTATTATTGCTGCAGCTACAGGTTCTTGTTATTATTGTTGGTTTATGAAATTCCTAGTATTATTGTTGCAGCTACAGAGTTCTTGCTTTGTAGAGGTAGATGTAGATCGTGTGCTATTTCAGATTGGTATGCAACAATAGGTGAACCTAATGAAATGAAGTCTTCCTTCACCTGGAGACCTTTATTTAGATTATTGATATCAATGTGTGGCTGAATTTCAATAGAGAAATTAGATACTGGCATGTTGTAACCTTTCTATTCAAAATAGAAAAACTGACCCTGTTTGCTAATCACGATTCTTCGTGAAGGATATCTCTTCTATTAAAAGTTAGAAGAAGATAGAGTAATGTGTGTCATGCTCGGATGCTGGGTTTTTTTTACACGCTGATGATGATGTTTTCTGTACTGGATCCGTTACCAGAGTAAGGATTTGAACACAAAGTACTTCATAAAATATTGCTACACTTAACCTACCTATGCTCCGTCTTTCATTCATGTGATTATATAAATAATAGCTTTTTGATATTAGTTGACATAAATGATTAACAGCTAGAAACTATTGCATAATACAAGCAAAGAAACTAACGTAAATCTGATGTACACATACAATTTTCATGTAGCAGCATAAGAATGTCAATCATGGGCTACAACATAATCACTAAAGAACAAAAACGAATCTTTTGAAACAAGGAGCTACATGAAATTTTTTGAACTACCTGGACAGAGTAAATACAAAAAAATGAAGTCATCCTACAATACCTTACAGAGTCGTGCAGTGCTACATAGAACCAATAATGACATACAGAGTCATGCAGTGCTACATAGATCCAATAATGGTATACAGAGTCATGCAGTGCTACATAGAACCAATAATAACATATAGAGTCATGCAGTGCTACATAGAACCAATAATGACATACAGAGTCATGCAGTGCTACATAGAACCAATAATGACATACAGAGTCATGCAGTGCTACATAGAACCAATAATGACATACAGAGTCATGCAGTGCTACATAGAACCAATAATGACATACAGAGTCATGCAGTGCTACATAGAACCAATAATGACATACAGAGTCATGCAGTGCTAATAGAAAATTAATGACATGCAGAGTCATGCAGTGCTACAAGAACCAATAATGACATAGAGTCATGCAGTGCTACATAGAACCAATAATGACATACAGAGTTATACAGTGCTACATAGAACCAATAATGACATACAGAGCCATGCAGTGCTACATAGAACCAATAATGACATACAGATGCATAGACAATAAATAAACGGATCGAAACATTTCTGAGGGCCTCATAGATATAGTTTACAGAAGAAAATTGAGAATCCCATGGACTGCTTAAATGTCGAATGAGGTCAAGACACAGAGAAAGCTTATCATCAATATAAGAAAGAGGCAGTTATCATTTTTCGCACATGTGATGAGAAAGGAGGTTTAGAATACATTGTAACAACTGGTAAAATCGAGTGGAGACGAGATAGAGGAAGACAGAGGGAGAACATTTTGGATAGCCTGATGTCATAACACGGAAGAGCGTCAACATCTGAGATGATAGCAAACACCAGAGACAGATTTGTGGAGATCCATGATCACCTAGCCAGCCGGCAGGCACCTGATGATAATGACAATACCTTAACATGGAAAAACATTGGCTCATAAATAACATCATGTCTCGGAAAATGAGATATTTTGTTCATATTAAATGTTGTTGTAGTTTAGAGAGATCAGTAATGGAAGGTATAGTTTCTAGAAAACGATTTACTGAGAGCTTTACAAGCGGAATAGGGATCAGTAATGGAAGGTATAGTTTCTAGAAAACGATTTACTGAGAGCTTTACAAGCGGAATAGAGAAACCAGTAATGGAAGGTATAGTTTCTAGAAAACGATTTACTGAGAGCTTTACAAGCGGAATATAATTTTACTTATTCTGCGTTCGCTCGCTATAAATTCAGGCGTGCATGGCGCCTGGTTGACGCTCTGTTGATTTTTCCGTGAAAGCCTGCTTATCGTTTTATTGTTTTCCTCGCCATACAGTCAAGCCTTCTCCGACTTGAGATGTGCTAAATGTAATAACAGCAATGTTATGCACAGAATATGCTACATGATCAGCAACAACTAAGATTGTATGTGAGAATAAAAAAGCCATTCGTGTTTTTTTTAATCTTTGATATAATTAAAAACGACTGGTTTTTAGGTTGAAAATGTGCTTCTCAGTTTATTGCTTACGAGCCGTCGCTTTAAAGATCCGCAAGACTTATTGCAAGACGTATCGTCGCTGTAAAGATCTGCAAGACTTATTGCAAGACGTATCGTCGCTTTAAAGATCTGCAAGACTTATTGCAAGACGTATCGTCGCTTTAAGATCTAAGACTTATTGCAAGACGTATCGTCGCTTTAAAGATCTGCAAGACTTATTGCAAGACGTATCGTCGCTTTAAAGATCTGCAAGACTTATTGCAAGACGTATCGTCTTTAAAGTAACATATTTCGTTACTTTTCCATTACTTTCTGTTACTTTTCGACTTTTATATTAACTGAAAACTTCCTTAAAGTGAAGTGAAAACGAAACCGAATACATTGTATGCAAGAAATTGAAGTGAAACGGAGTTTAACATTCATTTAACCATCATTAAATCATGTGCCATACCTGCCGGCGTAGGCGATCGTGTCTCTCCCCAACTCTCACTGCTTGGAGCATGTAATCAGTTCTAACGTTGACCTTATATCGAACCATGATGTCAGGCCATTCAATATCTTCTCGCTCTGTCTTGCATGATCTCTCCTTCCTGTTGTTACCAAATATTCTAAACTTTCTATTCGCATTATATGCCCGATTTATCATTTATTCCATACCTTGTGATATTTATATGCCCGATTTATCATTTATCCCATACCTTGTGATATTTATATGCCCGATTTATCATTTATTCCATACCTTGTGATAAAATAAAACCACTGGAGATTTTTCATGAATGGTCATGATGCTAGTTTGTAAGCAGTTAATACATAATGCTTCTATTCACAATTTTGTCTTGATGGTTATGTACTCATAAATGAATTACTAATATAATGAAAGTATTTGGACTTTTTATTCAACCAGTTGTTCATCAAGACTCTTGGTAAATTGGATTCTTGTATTTTTAATTAAAATTTTTATTTTTAACGACTGCTAATGTTTCCTGCATATTTAACACTGCATTATATTTGCTAATACTGTAAACATTTTGTAAAACTACATCCACTTGTCTTTAATTTGATATATTATAAAAACCAATATTGTAAATCATATTTAAGAACAATATTTTATTATTTAAATATTATAGTTTTTAGCTAATCTACGAGTGCAACTTTTTCCAAACTAAAGAAATTATTCCGTCCAAATGCCAAAAAGCTCCGTAGAGAATCAATTAATGATTTTTTAACACATTCACTGAATTTAAAAAGAACACTATGCGAGTGAATTAATTTTTGTTTCACATTTTCCAGTGTTAAAAACATGTAAATTTCATCCAATTAACAAACTTGACCAAACTCCAGATCAGGCAATGATGTAGAAATAGATTTGCTGTAGACAAAAACCGTAAATTGGATCAAAATGCGTTGATGTAAATTTAGCAATAAATTTTCATGAAACAATAGTTGGCGTAGCGTGCGGTAGTTCGTACGAAATGAGTTAATTCTCCTAGAATCAAACAAACATCAATTCTGTCAACTAACAATTCTTCTATACTTCTTCTTCTTGCTTCTTCTCTGCTTCTTCGAACGATTTATATCGACCCCTTGTTAAACTACTATTTGTGATTTGTATTTAATCTGAGTCTAAGAGCGATTGTATGTTGTGCCTGTTGTGCGCCTACAAGTAAGCCAGCAGGTCCGATTTCTGCGATGCTTTTTATTTACTAGGATAGTTTCCCGAGGTCCTACATCAGTTGCCTCTTACGACATGTCTTGTAGGTCGCAGTGGTACTATTCTTTGCTTCCTCTGTGGGTTCCAGCACCATACGGGCTTTTCTTCAATACAACAGTCATCAAAAGAAAAAAAGGCAATCTGCTGTAATTAACTTAATACATTATCTAGGCCAGTGTTTCCCAACCTTTTTCGTATGCTCTATGTGATGAGAAAGGGAGGTTTAGAATACATTGTAACAACTGGTAAAATCGAGTGGAGACGAGATAGAGGAAGACAGAGGGAGAACATTTTGGATAGCCTGATATCATGACACGGAAGAGCGTCAACATCTGAGATGATAGCAAACACCAGAGACAGATTTGTGGAGATCCATGATCACCTATGCCAGCCGGCACGGCACCTGATGATAATGACAATACCTTAACATGGAAAAACATTGGCTCATAAATAACATCATGTCTCGGAAAATTAGATATTTTGTTCATATTAAATGTCGTTGAAGTTTAGAGAGATCAGTAATGGAAGGTATAGTTTCTAGAAAACGATTTACTTGAGAGCTTTACAAGCAGAATAGAGATCAGTAATGGAAGATATATTTTCTAGAAAACGATTTACTGAGAGCTTTACAAGCAGAATAGAGATCAGTAATGGAAGGTATAGTTTCTAGTCCCTCAACTCTATGTAACATATACACAAAATTTTAGTTTCCACAAAATTGAATTGTTCACTGTAGAAACTTAAATGATAGGTTTTAGGAAGAAATCACTAGGAAATTGTTGAGGAAACACAGTAAGTAAATTTTAAAAACATATAATGGAGAAGTGAAATTCAAGTAAGAAATCATTTTAATGACAGGTGTTTCTATATTATTTTAATTATGAGTAATTATTTATTTCTTACATTTAGTGAGATCCTTGCGCTTTCTGTATGCTGCAAAGAGATTTTATGTTAGGTTCCATTTTAGTTAACTTCAGTCTCAAGTCTCCTCGTTGTGTTACATCCAGCCGATTTTTTTTTTAGCAGCAAATCAGTTATGGCACTAAATCTACATTCAGTTAAATATGAAGATGGAAACGGTAATAACAGTTTTCTTGCACATTTGCTTGAATTTGGATATTTGATTTATGTTTCCTCACAAAGCTATGCCATCGCTCCTTTTATATTAAATAATGTTTTAACTGACTAATCATTTTGTATTTATGAGAGTTATTCTTGATACTGCATATTTGAAATATCAGACAAATACACTAACATTGGCTGCAACATCCAAGTTGGAAAATCAATTTGTTTCAAATCAGAAAATTTTTCTTTTAAATTAGCCGATAGAATTTCCAGATGATCGACAATAACAAGTATAACGGTATCAGTCACTTCACATTTCTAGAGCCAATGAAACTTTTCAAAATTTTTATTGCAAATATATCTCTGACATAATTCAATAAAGGTAATAAAACCAAATATCTTTGCTTTAGCATAAACAAGAGTTTTATTTGTTCCTTGAAGTTGGTTATTTAATATAATTAGTTTTTTAAAAGATATTGGCTAAATAACTCACATATGCTTTACCATCGACCGTTAACAGATACTTCATTTCAGGTTTCTCGCTTCAAAAATCACTAAGAGTATTATATAGTTTCAAAATTTTTTCAAGCAGATCCCTTTCGACAACCATTTTACTTTAGTGTGAAGTAAAAATCTCTCATGTTCTGCATTTTGTTCTTCACAAAATAGCTTGAAGAGATGCTCACATTTTGCATTAGCTTTAATAGCATTGATACACTTTATATACTTTAGTACTTCATTTAGAACAGGCGAAATATTTTTAGCTACCAATTTTCTCTGTGTTTAACACACTGCAGAAGAAGCATTTCTGGATTCTCATCTTTCATCAATTTTAAGCAGCCATTTTTCTTGCTGGTAATATTAGTAACACCATCTGCGGCACAAGATGTTATATTTTTAATTGGTATATTTTTGACATCTAAGTAATTTTTTGGCTTATTATATATATCTTTGAAGGTAGTGGTGCTTTCTAATGTCTTACAGAACAACATTTCTTCAGCACAATCCTCTTTCTCAATATATCTTACGTAAGTTATCAATACGGCCTCACTGTCTCTCAAAGTTAATTCATTCAATTGCACTGAGAATTTTCTTGTTTCCAACTTTTCAACAAGTTGTTTTTCAATATCTTCCCTCATTTCGTTTGTTCTTTAGCTAACAGTATTGTTACTGAGTTGCATAGCTTTCACCTCTTTGTCATCTTTTTCCAGAACTGTTTTAAGAAATGTTGATATTGATGGTTTGATTACATTCTCTCTTATAATATGATTGTCCCCACATTTAGCAATGAGGAAGTAAATTTGATAACTAGCCTCAAGAGTACGATTGACAGTTGCAGTATGAGCAGTAAATAGAGACTTTAGTGTTGCTCTTTTTTCAAAATTTGTCTTTTAAGTTTGAAAGTAATTCAAATCTGAATTAATATGAGCACTATGTTACGCCTTCAAATGAGCATCAAGACGAGCATCCTTTCATTGATTCGTTGGTGCAGCATTGTTGGTAAAAAAAACATTAATGTGGAATACAATAATAAAATAATACTTCACATCATGTGATATAGGTTTGAGAAAATTCGATTATTGTATCATGACTATTTTGAAGGAATAAAAATCATTAACAATATGTATGCTAACGGTTTTGTGATCAAATCTGCTCTTCTGAAAAGTATGTGCTGCTTTTTTCTATTAGCTCTGATTAATTCTAACTTACAATAGTTATATCTTCTACGGGAAGCTCTTCGGTTCTCTTCTGCTTTTCTCGTATAATCTGGCCTAAATCCTGTACTATAGCTGTTATGTGTCTAGTTCTATATTTTTATTCTAGCTACCTCACAAGCTGATCTGTGTTCAGTTCCCTATCTGCTCTATTATCCCATCTTCTTAAAGTCCACAGTCTATATATATGGGTGAATACTCTATTACTTTACTATTCCAAAACTTTGTTCTCACGACTGCGATTTCCCACATCTGTTACTCACTTGGAAAAGACTCTTTTTACTTCGACTAACGGCATTCTTCTGTCATTGTCAAAAGTTTATGTCCCAACCATGCCTTCTCAATCTGTCGCTAAACATGGAAAACAAGATCTCATGATATTCTACTGTAATCCATATATAAATGCTCCTATACAATTACAAAATGGTACTCTAAGAACACGTTTATAATCCAGCTGCACAGTGAGTATCGATTACTCTGGTAATCAAACTAATGGCCCATAACTTGTATTTGAGTCAAAACCCATTTGATGTTTCTTGGTTGCTTTTCCCATCATACCTAATATTCCAAGCCAAATCAATCTTCAAACCTGCTTTCTAAGGCGGAAATATGATATGCTTTACTCTGTCCAATACTATTACATAGTCAAGATTGAACTGTATAAACTCATTTTGGTTTTCGTGACAATGTTGGAAAATGTCGGACACATTATAGTTTGTTTTGTTTTTTTAAATATGAGTCGATTTTAACACAATAACACATGTTTTCCCACTTTCAAAGCTTTGTTAAAAGGAGTAGAAATTTACCTAGATATAAGTACTTTCCGTTTATTGAAGATTTTTAAAATTCAGTAAAGTGATTGTGAAGCAATATATATATATATATATATATATATATATATATATATATATATATATATATATATATATATATATATATATATATAGAAAAGATAGATAGATATATCAGTTTCTGAAACATCATGAACATTAGTTAAACTCTGAACGAGTCCATTGCCCCGTTAACGATGAAAATGCCCCTTGGAGCGTGCGCCCACGTTGGGAAACAGGGATCTAGGTGAAATAAAAGTTTCTTTTTAATTTTGTCGTCAGTTGTTGCCGGGTTGTTGCTTAGTGTCCTGGTTTTTCTATTTTTATCTTGCGCTGTTTTAGTGACTTTGGTGACAGTTATTTTTGCTTTTGGACAAAATTCTGCTATGCCATCTAACCATCTTTTTCGTGGTCTACCTCTAGGCGTTTCCCTGATGTTCTGTTGAAGAAGACTATGTATACAGTGTGCATTTATGGTCGAACCATGTTCTGCTGAAGAAGACTATGTATACAGTGTGCATTTATGGTCGAACCATGTTCTGTTGATGAAGACTATGTATACAGTGTGCATTTATGGTCGAACCATGTTCTATTGAAGAAGACTATGTATACAGTGTGCATTTATGGTCGAACCATATTCTGTTGAAGAAGACTATGTATACAGTGTGCATTTATGGTCGAACCATGTTCTGTTGATGAAGACTATGTATACAGTGTGCATTTATGGTCGAACCATGTTCTATTGAAGAAGACTATGTATACAGTGTGCATTTATGGTCGAACCATGTTCTGTTGATGAAGACTGTGTATACAGTGTGCATTTATGGTCGAACCATGTTCTGTTGATGAAGACTATGTATACAGTGTGCATTTATGGTCGAACCATGTTCTGCTGAAGAAGACTATGTATACAGTGTGCATTTATGGTCGAACCATGTTCTGTTGATGAAGACTATGTATACAGTGTGCATTTATGGTCGAACCATGTTCTGTTGATGAAGACTATGTATACAGTGTGCATTTATGGTCGAACCATGTTCTATTGAAGAAGACTATGTATACAGTGTGCATTTGTGGTCGAACCATGTTCTGTTGATTTAGACTATGTATACAGTGTGCATTTATGGTCGAACCATGTTCTGTTGAAGAAGACTATGTATACAGTGTGCATTTATGGTCGAACCATGTTCTGCTGAAGAAGACTTTATCGCGCTGTGACTTTGGTGAATTATTTTCTTTGGAAAAGCTATGCATAACATCTTTGTGTCTACTTGGCGTTTCACCATGTTCTGTTGAAGAAGACTATGTATACAGTGTGCATTTATGGTCGAACCATGTTCTGTTGTAGAAGACTATGTATACAGTGTGCATTTATGGTCGAACCACTTCACTATTTGTTTCTCGATGTAATTCAAGCAATTTTGTATTTCCAAAAATAGGAAATAAGGATCAAGCCAGTTGTATTTATATTAACATTTTAAATACAATCATACTAGTTATCATCATCATCATCAGGTGCCGTGCCGGCTGGCTTATGCGATCATGGATCTGCCAAATCTCTGTCTTTTGGTGTTTTCTATCAACTCAGATGTTGGCTCTCCACCGCGCCATGAAGTCGGGTTATCCAAAATATTCTTTCTCTCTGCCTTCCTCTGTCTCGTCTACCCTCGATTTTACCGGTTGTCACAAAGTGGTTTTTTTGTTGGTGTTTTTTTCCGATCCAGAAGCACTTGAGCTTTCAGCGCGTCTGCTCGGTGTCATGGACATTGTGATCCTTCGGTTCGGTGCCACGAACACCGTAAATCTGGAGAATTTGTGGCTTTTCTGCAAGCTCGTGGAAGTGAACCGCACTCACAGGGGGATTGTCACCTCCTCGTCCAAAGCCCTACGAACACGCTGGGCAGGCGGACAAAACGTGTTCTAAGCCTCCCTCCTCATCACATGCCCGAAAAATGATGACTGCCTCTTTCTTATATTGATTCTAGTTTTACAAATGCAATAAATACTATAGTCGTTCACAGATTAGTTAAACTCTGGTTGCAAATATTGTACACGTCTACACATTAGGACATTCGTTAAACTCTGCTATGCAAATATTGTAGCTCTAAAGGCTTCTTAACTGTACAAATGCATTGTTTCTATTCTTGTGTAACAAACTAAGGCATTGTTTATATCTTGTCGTAACAAGCTAAGGCATTGTTTCTATCTTGTTGTAACAAGCTAAGGCATTGTTTCTATCTTGCTGTAACAAGCTAAGGCATTGTTTCTATCTTGTTGTAACAAGCTAAGGCATTGTTTCTATCTTGTTGTAACAAGCTACGGCATTGTTTCTATCTTGCTGTAACAAACTAAGCATTGTTTCTATCTTGCTGTAACAAGCTAAGACATTGTTTCTATCTTGCTGTAACAAGCTAAGGCATTGTTTCTATCTTGTTGTAACAAGCTAAGACATTGTTTCTATCTTGCTGTAACAAGCTAAGGCATTGTTTCTATCTTGTTGTAACAAGCTAAGGCATTGTTTCTATCTTGTTGTAACAAGCTAAGGCATTGTTTCTATCTTGTTGTAACAAGCTAAGACATTGTTTCTATCTTGTAACAAAGCTAAGCATTGTTTCTATCTTGTTGTAACAAGCTAAGGCATTGTTTCTATCTTGTTGTAACAAGCTAAGGCATTGTTTCTATCTTGTTGTAACAAACTAAGACATTGTTTCTATCTTGCTGTAACAAGCTAAGACATTGTTTCTATCTTGCAACAAGCTAGGCATTGTTTCTATCTTGTTGTAACAAGCTACGGCATTGTTTCTATCTTGCTGTAACACGCTAAGGCATTGTTTCTATCTTGTTGTAACAAGCTAAGGCATTGTTTCTATCTTGTTGTAACAAGCTACGGCATTGTTTCTATCTTGCTGTAACAAGCTAAGGCATTGTTTCTATCTTGTTGTAACAAGCTAAGGCATTGTTTCTATCTTGTTGTAACAAGCTAATGCATTGTTTCTGTCTTGTTGTAACAAGCTAAGGCATTGTTTCTATCTTGCTGTAACAAGCTAATGTATTGTTTCTATCTTGCTGTAACAAGCTAATGTATTGTTTCTATCTTGTTGTAACAAGCTAAGGCATTGTTTCTATCTTGCTGTAACAAGCTAATGTATTGTTTCTATCTTGCTGTAACAAGCTACGGCATTGTTTCTATCTTGCTGTAACAAGCTAATGTATTGTTTCTATCTTGTTGTAACAAGCTACGGCATTGTTTCTATGCTATTTTCAGCAACCTTTGTCTCTGTCTTCTTGAACACAACATTTGGTTTTGTCAACTTTTGAATGCCAATTTGTCTTTCCTTTGATAAACTATTTGGTTACACATGAACTGTTCAATATTATAGATTAGATGTGTGAAATATAAGTGGACGCAGACTGAGAAGGAAGCGCTTAGAATATTTATAAGTACACCATACTAAGTTGATACAAATGTAATCTATTTTGTAATCAGGTTACCAACAGACAGTGCGCTTGAAAGAGCAATGATACTACGATACAATGGATACAAGGAAAATCTCGTCCATGTACAAGGTTTACCACAGAGACAGTGATCGAAATTATTGATGTAGAGCACACTTTAAAGTCCGCTCTAAAAGTCTCTTCTTATGCTGACGCTGGGAGGCAATACAAGATTATAGAAACCAAGAAGCAGTAAAGTCTCTTCATATGCTGACGCTGTGAGACAACACACGATTAGAGAAACCAAGAAGAAGTGGTCTGTAGTTGTATTTTGACTTCGTGTTTTTATAATTCAGTGTTTGACAGTTAATTTGACGTCTGCGTCGTTACCATAAATACATCATTGCATTTATCAAAGTGGTTCTTGTTGTTTTAGCCGACTAAAAATACTGGATGGTCGAGTAATCATCATATAAGTACTGGTCCTAAAAGGACCAAAGTATGTCGTCTCTAACAACATCAATTGTCTTCAGGATGTCAGTTCTGTCTGGAAATGGTTTATCTTTGTTTCTTGTTTGAAAATAAGTTCAGATAGATCAATAATTGTTAAATTTCTGATGTTTTTTTCTTATTAAAGTGCACTCTTTTACTTTGTAGTTTGTATTAAACTGTTTCGTATCATTTATATTAAGTGGAATTGTTTATTTCTGTATGTAGAGAAACAATTCATTCATAAGCATCATAGTGGATGCAAGTAATACAAAACTCGACAACCCAGATACTTACCTTCATCTTTGTCCCTTGTCATGCTGGGGTGAAGGGCAATGAGAGAGCTGATGCATGGTGGGCAATGCTACGATTGAGAATGAGTCTTCTATGGACAGAAGCGACATCATTAACGCTCTCAGAGAAAACATACGCTCTGAAGATTTCAACGATGAAGATAATTCTCTATCTCGGTTGCGCAAGTTGTGCATACTGATAGGTGCGGCAAGACGGAAAAACCAAGAGAGAAAAACCCAGTAGATACATCAATCAACACAGCACGGAGGTTGTTAGCCTAAACACACTGAGAAACATGCTTGGGAGGAGATCGGAGCAATTATGGACATGTCCGATGTATGATGAAGATGATACTAAAGTGAACAATAAAAAAGATCTCATTCGCTCAGAAACGTGTATATGTTTGCTGTTCTGTCCGTGATGAGACTCGTAGAAGTGAACGGACTGATATATTGGCATTGAGAGCATCATCTAAGGGATATTGAGTGTGAACAGTGAAGGTATAATGAGGTCAGTGAATAGTAGACATTTGAAGATTGGAACCGAATGAAATAAATTATAGGTGATGAATATGAAAAAGTTTGAAATCAAGCTTGAAACAAACAGAGACAAAAAATAATAGCTTATATCAGCAGTAGGAAACCTACGGCCCGCTAGCCAATACTGGCTTGACAAATAATTTTGACCAGAACCGTAGTTAATCGACCATTACTATTTACTGGAGAGCCGCTGTAGCGCAGTTGTTAGTGAACTCGCTTGGCAAGGCTGGTGGTCTGGGTTCAGCTCCCGCAATGTGCGTGGAATTTTCCCGACCACGACGGCTCTCAGGTTGACCCAGCCTCAAATGGGTACCAGACATGCTCTGGGAAGTAAAGGCGGCCGGCGTGATGCTGACCACATCACCCATTGTGTGCCGATGGTCAATGAAAAATACAGGCCTAACACTGTATTGACCTATATACCACAAGGTATGAAAGGGTTCCTTTACCTTTACTTTTACTTACCTTACTATTTACTGTAACGAATTACTCCTTTATTTTGTATTGCGATAACTCTTGAGTTAATTTTTGTAGCACATTGCACATTGCAGTTAGCGAAACTTCATGAGATTTAAATATAACTGTTGGGGGAGGAGGATGGGGGATTTCAGCTCAATCTTCTTATGAAATCTCGAGCTACTCGTTAGTAATTTGTGAACATTCATTGTTTTTTTCATTCTCATTAGCCTCCAATCTTTCTCTCTATCTGTCTCTCTCTCTCTCTCTCTCTCTCTCTCTCTCTCTCTCTCTCTCTTATACTGTCTTTCAGTAATACGATTTTGTCATAACATTAACCTGCGCATGCAAATTATGTAATTTATAGAATATGTTCAATTTGTGAAAGTATCTGACTCACATCGACACATTTTTCAAGTCCGGCTCCTGACATATAACAGGTTGCTCACTTCAGGTTTAGACAAACTGCTAGGAAATTGTATTATCTTGTATAGCGGAAGACTGCAGTAACACTATGTAACAATGGTAGGAAATTGTATTATCTTGTATAGCAGAAGACTGCAGTAACAATATGTAACAATGGTAGGAAATTGTATTATCGATATAGGGAAAGACTGCAGTAACAATATTTAACAATGGTAGGAAATTGTATTATTGATATAGCGGAAGACTGCAGTAAGAATATGTAACAATGGTAGGAAATTGTATTATCGATATAGCGGAAGACTGCAGTAACAATATGTAACAATGGTAGGAAATTGTATTATCGATATAGCGGAAGACTGCAGTAACACTATGTAACAATGGTAGGAAATTGTATTATCGATATAGCGGAAGACTGCAGTAACACTATGTAACAATGGTAGGAAATTGTTGAAAGAATTAAAAACGAAGAGAATAAAAAAGAAGAAGAAGAAGATAATAGTTGTTGTTATAAGCACATGACATGATATTGCTGTTCGTGCACATTCTTCAATAATACAAATCAAGAACAAAATGCACTTCAAGAACAACTTTATAGTACCTATAGTGCGATACTCAACATGCATATGTGACCAGTGGCGGCTCGTCATTAAGGGTTAGTGAGCCGGGCCCCTCCTATAATAAGTAGCATGTTTTAATTATTTTAAAAATATTTATTCATAATTATTACTTTTAACGTGATACTGGTTATCTTTGAAAGTTGATATACGACGCTAAAATATCATATACAGTCTGACATTCAGCATGTTTCCTCCATAATTAGGATACTTCAAGTATTTCCAGCGCACTGCTGTTTTAGGACCAGTAGAAATGGGGTCTATTGATACCGCCTGTTAACATAGCGACCTCTGACCTCCGACATCTTTTTCGACTGATTATTTAGTACAGACAAAAATGAGATTTTTTATTCATTCAGTATGGACATTCTTACGTGGCAAAGTACAGTTAAACGATGTTATTGCGCTAAAATGTGTCGGGTCCGTTAATACCGTTTAAAATATATATATATATATTATAATAATAGAAAAGAATACAAATAATTCACTAACCATCATAGAATAGTTTACGGAAAAGTTCGTTCCATCAAATAAAATACCCGTGTAAGACAATGTACGCTCTAGTAAAGAGTGAATAACTTCCCGAAATAGGCATACAAAAAAATACTAAAATATAGCCTAACTCAAAACCATGAATTTCCAGAAAATTTTTGTCTGGCACCACCAACAAAAATGATCACGAGAGGTCACTGTAACCATTTACTGGTACATTTGTTTTATCACTTCAAACAAACGAAATTGTTGCGGTATATATAGTGAACTCTTTAGTGTTTAGTGTGTTGCACGTTCTAAATCGTTTAGCAAACATGCCTTCCTCAGAACAGAGAAGCACATGGTTGAATGTGCATTAGGTAAGTCAGGTATGTATTCTGAGCTTGTGTGAGTGCAAAAATAATTTGGAAAGTGTTTGAGAAATGCGATACCAGAACCTGGAGAACGTTTCCCATGACACCTTCACGTAGCAGAAGTGGCGGGTGGTATAGCACTTTGGATTTTTAGAAACGTGTTTTAGGACAGTAAATTATAGAACGAATTTGATCAAAGTGGAAACCAGTGAAACTAGAGAACACACAGTAGGGAAGCATTACACATAACGCATGTGTGTATAATATTTAAAGATTTGAGAAACAGAGAGATATCGATGGAAAGATAAACACAGACATAGAGGAAGTGGGGAAAGTAAATCTTGGTACAGATAGATAAGAAGATACTGATGAAAAGATAAACACAGACATAGAGGAAGTGGGGAAAGTAAACTGTCAGATAGTTATTGGTTATTGGTTATTGGTTACTAAACTGACCTCATTGAAATCCGGGCAGACCCATAGGTGCTCAGTCTCCCCAACAGATATCGAAGAGTATGCATACTGATGGTTCCTGTGGCTCGCTGATTAAACACACCTCTCACTCTGCCTCTCAGGTATCCAGTTCGACTTGAACAACGGGTAACTCCAAACTGCTTAATCGCTTGATCGATTCAACATCGATTTTAGTGTCCTCATCCAACAGAGAGTCGTGAAGAGACAGAAGAATATCCCCTTATCCATCTTCAACTCCCCAATAATCGATGCTGTTGATGCAAGCCTATCCGCTCTCTCATTACCGTAAACACCCGCATGCCCAGGACAGTATATCCACGTAAACCGCTGGAGGTTAGAAACCTCTATAGACGACATCCACTCATACCGAAACCTGCCCTTCTGGATCTTGTGAAACATCGACTGAGAGTCAGATACAACAACTGCCCCAGTAAATGAAGTCCCAGAAATCCAATGGAAGGCAGCAGTAACGGCCTCAACCTCCATCCTCATACTAGAAGTAGTTGTCCTGCATGCCCCACTTTGCTCTGCAACAACCCTACCATGCGCATTAGCCAAGAAACCTCAGCCGGATTTCTCACCACGTTGAACCGACCCATCGGTATATACAACAACATCATCATCCCTTGCATTATCTTCTATCAGCTGCTTAACTGCGAGTCAGCTTTCATGTTGCCCCAATCTCTACATTCTCTTCCAATAGTAATGATAACGTTGAGATAGTTGGTCATGCTACCATCTGTTGGGATCCATTCTTCCCCTTTGGTAGGGTCGCAGCCGTTGTCACCTGGCTAATTGTTCTCTCAGCCTCGGCCATCCACGACATGCCACGCTTGATTCTCGTGCCCTTAACATCATTAGTGTTCTTGTGTAGTGGATGTCTCTTATCCGAAGTAACCCGCATATATGCCTCGGTTTGGGCGATTTCATGACGGGAGCGTAGTGACAGAAGGCCAAGCATGATATCTCATCTTACAATGGGTATCTCTAGTGCAGTCAGAATATACTCATACCTTCATTCTGAACCGTTCGATCGTTCACATTGTGACTTGATATCGTAGAACCGAGTCCGTAATCTACCACTGACATTACCAGTCGATCGAACAAAATGACAAGATAGATAAGAAACATGCTGCTGTTTGTCAGTTCCAGATGATAAATGACCTCTCTCTTTGTTCATCCAACAGACTTGTTTACATGGGTCGTGTCAGTATATTGGTGATTAGATGACTGATAGGCAAGATGTGTGCTTGGAAGGATCTTCGACAATGTGGACAGAGCATACATGGGTCGTGTCAGTATATTGGTGATTAGTCGACTGACGGACAAGATGTGTGCGTGGAAGGATCTTCGACAATGTGGACAGAGAATATTTGCAAATGCTGGATGTTGTATTGTTTTCTGATCAACTTCGCCCGTGTGGTGCGGGGCCCGCAAAGGAAGCAAAGAATAGTACCACTGCGATCTACAGTGCATGCCGTAAGAGGCGACTGATGTAGGACCTAGGGAAGCAACCCTAGTAAATAAATAGCATCGCAGAAAACGGATGAGCTTGTAAGCGCATAACTTGTAAGCGCATAACTTGTAAGCCGCATAACTTGTAAAGCGCATAACTAGCACAATCGTACAATCGCTCCTATGCTCAGATGCACAACAAATCATCACTACCAGTGATTAACAAGCTGGTCGATATGGAGCATTGGCAAAATGAAGGAGTAGAAGATCAATCACTTTTATTCTGCTGCAGCAAATTATAGATGTCCCACAAATTCCTTGCGTCGAAGCGTTGCAGTGTGCCGATGTCTTGTTCAACATCGTCCCAAGTATTAACTGTATATCCAAAAGTCTTAGGTACGGTCTTCATCTTGTCTTTAAAGTACTTCTATTTGACCAACATTGCAACAGAGAGCAGCGATAGTGTAGTGGTTAGTGTACTCACTTCTTAAGCGTTGTCTAGCTATGTGTGCTCCGATCTCTTTCGTAAACAGGAGGATCGCAGCGGCAGTGCATGAACTTCGTAACCCTGGTGATGGTCTTTTTTAATTTTAATTTTAGAAATAAGAAAACAATTCTAAGAGCTTTATTTTAATCGTATTATTGAATTTTGCACAGGAAGCGGTTATGCAGCCTACATTATCGATAGTCAACAGCCAACTCCGTTTTTATCGTCCGTCTAATCAAGTTGATCAAACACATTCCTCCCAAAACTTTAAAAACAAAACTCAAGTTAATCAAACAATTCTTACATGCACAGTTAAGTTGATCAACTAAAACAAAACATCAAGTATAGGTCTATGTCTGTCTACGTCTGTCTATGTCTATGATGATGTTACTTGATTTTTCAAACATAAACAGGTAGATTCATGTAAAGAATAATCTAGTGAGAAACACATGAATTTTAGAACAGTTGTAAGGTCAGTCAAAATAATTATATAGTCATCATCATCATCAAGTAGCTTGTCCCTTCCGGAATGTGGCTCCCATGACAGCAGTCCGGAAAAACTCTCTGTTCTGTGGAAGTTGACCGACCTCAGCAGCAGTCATTCTGTCAGTCGTCAATGACATCTTACACCTATCGTCTTCTAAGTCTTCCTCTTATTCTTTTCCAGGCACCATTTCATCCACAATTATCTTCTCTGTGCACAATTATCTTCTCTGTGCACAATTATCTTCTCTGTGCACAATTATCTTCTCTGTGCACTCATGTCATTTGATATGTCCGAAATATTTAATTTTTCTTGATTTTATGTTCTTTATATTACAAAGACCTGAATGTTAAAGAAAATTGGCTGATAAACAATATACTATACAGAATAGTTAAATACTTTGGCCACAGTAAGCGTCACGATGGCCTGGAGAGAACAATATTGGAGGGCAGGATCCCAGGATGCAGAGGCAGACCAAGAAGAAGATGGCTACAAGATATTAAAGAAACCATGAATATGACCATCGGCGAAGTGGGTGAGCTGGCTAGAGACAGAGTAAATTTCGGATGCGCTGCAAAGAGAGCAACGTCCAATAAAGGATACGTACCTTGATGATATTATATTGTAGTGAAACAAATACTAAGTTAAATAGAGAAAAAGTATCGATGGATTGAACACTCTTTCAGAAAACGAGATAACAACATAACCAAGAACTAGATTTACTGAAACCCAGTGGGGAAAAGAAGTTGGAGGCAAAACAAATCCTGGAGAAGAACTATACAAGAAGAAAACAGAGCGTTTAGAATCAAGGTGGCAGAACTGAAAGTAGTGGTGGTAGTGGTAGTAGTAGTAGTAGTAGTAGCAGTAGTAGAAGCTATTATTATTAATGATATTAGTAGTAGTCGTGGGCATCTGAAGCTTAAGCGGATGTGAGCTCGATCACAGCCCAAGTGTACTTGGTTCAAACTCCGCGGCGAGCAGTTGGGAAGCAAATCTGTTCGTGTGGGTTTTTATAAACGGTAACAATATACATCAACCTCCTCCTCTCCCCCTCCCTCCCTCCCCAACCTGAAAGACCAGGAATTGTGTGCTGAGTAAATACCTTCTTTAACCAAGAACTGCAAGCAAATTGTCACTAAGAAAATATGAACACCATCATCAAAAAGAGAGGCCGGAAATGGATAGGTCATGTGATACGCATGGAGACTAACAATGTCACGAAAACTGCAATGCGATGGTCACCAGAGTAAAAACAAAAACGTGGAGGATTCAAAATGACTTGGAGGAGAACAGTAAAACGGGAACAGAAAGAGATGAATCATGGATGGAACACAATACAGAGTACGGGTAAGAATAGAATAGAATAGTGCGCATTTGTTGTTGCACTAAGCGTTAAGACCATCACATGCTAGAAATAGAGAGAGAGAGAGAGAGAGCGCAAGAGAGAGAGCAAGAGAGAGAGAGAGAGAGAGAGATTGGTTCTCTAGAAGCTTCATTGTACAATGAGATTACCGAGAAATGTTCTAACAAAATCACCTAGTCTTAGTGTAGCCACTGAAATGTCAGTAAACACTTAACCGCAACGTTTTGTTATGTCCAGATTTGTATGAAACATATTTCAACTTAACCTAAACCATTGTACACTAACAGTGTCGTACAACCGTACATTATTTACTTAACCTGATACTACAGTGCTTTTTAACATAGCTATAAATAGTTACTTGGTGCGCAATTATATTTAACCATATCAGCATCAAATAGATTGTAACAAAATGATAAAATTATGACAAAACAGACAGAGCCTCAATATTTAATGAGGGAATGCTTTCCCAGATGGACGTCAACAATTTGGTGAATGGTTAGCAACATCATCCACCATTTTTTCCACCCTAACAGTCCTTTGGAATTTCTCTTTCTCATAACCCAGATATTCCGCCTCTGGAGACCCATTATTAAAACATGAATGCGTCTCCGTGATCTGCCTTTTCTCCTCCTCTTTGTCGGGATTCATCCTTTCATGATGGTCTCCAACTTTCCTTGTCTTATTATATGTCCAAAATATTTCAATTTTCGAATTCTTATTTGTAGCATAAGCAAGTATTTGATTATATTTATATTAATGTTATACCTACAGTAACTTGCGATATTGCCCAAGGGTGCAAAGTCTTTTGAGAAGAGACTTATGGATGAGCTGTAAGACAAGAAAGAAATTTAAAAACTCAGAAGTTGTCAGAGTAAAACACTTGCCAATTGACCGTCTGTAAAGACGAAAAACGTCATATATATAGCAAACAATGTAAACACGTACAGTTGTGTGATAACAGAAAAATGTATGGTATGATAAATCAATATTGGTCAGAACTCAGCAACATTCTTGGTAGGGAAAGGGTTAATGGATGGTACTCTAGCAAAACTTATTCTGTTTCATATCTTTATCACCAGAACACTGGTTTTTAAAAAAATGAAAATGAGAGAAGTTAAAAACGCTATTTGATAAATTCTTCTGCTGTGTTACAAAGAGTTCAATTGTTCTTTGTTCATTGTTCATTTGATGATCATCGTCATCGCACATTGAACATGTCCATAATTGCTCTCATCTCCTCCTAAGCATGTATTTCAGTGTATTTAAATTAGCAACACCCGTTCTGTGTTGGTTGATAGGGTTACTCTCATGGTTTCCCATCTTCCCTCTCATGTCGGTATGCATAACTTTCTCAACCGAGATAAATACCCTTTATCTTCTTAGTTGAAATCTTCAGAGCGTATGTTTTCTCTTAGAGTGTTGATCATGTCGTTTTTGTCCATAGAAGATCCATTCTGGAGCCAAAATAATTAAAAATAATTGGTCTTGTGAATAATTTAGTTTCAATTTAATGGTGTGTTTCGTGAAAGAAAATTGGTACTTCGGTTTTGTCAAGGGACTTGTATTCGAAGAGTTGTGATCCCATGTTCATATTATACGATACCACGACACGATATTTAACGATGTCAATGCCGTAGAAAAAAACGTGATAAAACAGACAGGGTCTCAATATTTAATGATGGAATGCTTTCCCAAATGAACATCAACAATTTGGTGAATGATCAGCAACATCAACCACCTTTTTTGTTATGGAAAAGCTGTCGTGTCAGCAAGCACTACTTCCGTAGACAAGTCTTGCAAAATTGTAAACTATGATCAACAACATGACAGTATAGTTGATAACAACAGAGAAAAGTCATGGAAACTATACAACATAATTCTTAGAAAACACCAGATATCTGACAAGTCAAATGTTATAAAACAATTTGCAGGCATGTCTCAATAATCAATTATTCTCCATTACATTTATTGTTACTTTTGTTTCTTCGTTGATGGATAGACAATATCAAGACCACACTAAATAAGCAAGGATATAATACAACAAATGCGGCTCATCTGACCCTGGAACGCAAACTAAAGCTCCCACCCCTATGCAAGAGAGGACAACCAACTTCATCATCCACATGGGAGAGAGGACAACAACTCATCATCCACATGGGAAGAGGCAATAACTCATCATCCACATGGGAGAGAGGACAACAACTCATCATCCACATGGGAGAGAGGACAACTAACTTCATCATCCACATGGGAAGAGGCAACAACTTCATCATCCACATGGGAGAGAGGACAACTACCATCACCCAGGGAGGTCATTCATCATCCACATGGGAGAGAGGACAACTAACTTCATCATCCACATGGGAGAGAGGACAACCAACTTCATCATCCACATGGGAGAGAGGACAACTAACATCATCATCCACATGGGAGAGAGGACAACTAACTTCATCATCCACATGGGAGAGAGGACAACTAACTTCATCATCCACATGGGAGAGAGGACAACTAACTTCATCATCCACATGGGAGAAGGACAACTAGACATAGATCATTCCACATGGGAGAGAAAACTACATTTCATCATCCATGAGGACAACTACTTCTCATCACATGGGAGAAGTCGAACAACTTCATTATCACATGGAGAGTGTACTAACATCATCATCCACATGGGAGAGAGGACAACTAACATCATCATCCACATGGGAGAGAGGACAACTAACATCATCATCCACATGGGAGAGAGGTAAACCAACTTCATCATCCACATGGGAGAGAGGACAACTAACTTCATCATCCACATGGGAGAGAGGACAACCAACTTCATCATCCACATGGGAGAGAGGACAACTAACATCATCATCCACATGGGAGAGAGGACAACCAACTTCATCATCCACATGGGAGAGAGGACAACTAACTTCATCATCCACATGGGAGAGAGGACAACCAACTTCATCATCCACATGGGAGAGAGGACAACCAACTTCATCATCTACATGGGAGAGAGGACAACTAACTTCATCATCCACATGGGAGAGAGGACAACTAACATCATCATCCACATGGGAGAGAGGACAACCAACTTCATCATCCACATGGGAGAGAGGACAACTAACTTCATCATCCACATGGGAGAGAGGACAACTAACTTCATCATCCACATGGGAGAGAGGACAACCAACTTCATCATCCACATGGGAGAGAGGACAACTAACTTCATCATCCACATGGGGAAAGGCAATAGACATAGATTCTTCGCTTCAATGTAAAATGCATTTGCATATTTTACACTTACATTCTAAAAGTCTCGAAAACTAGTAAAATGAACTTTTACTGAACACAAACAACCGACGTCTCAACGAAAAGATCTTCATAAAGAAATGCACATACGTAACCTAGGAAAACCTAACTCCTGCTGCCTCTGTAGTGCTAACTAGTAAGGGGTGGCATCTATTGTTACTAAGCTTTACCGTCTACCTGGCATTCCAAGTTCCAGGCAAATCAGATTGTACTTTTACTATTTATATATGTTTCTTCTTGCAGTTTATTTGGATAAGGTGGGTATCGAGCGAGAGAGTGGGAGATATCACTTCAGATAGCTACTTGACTGCTGCGGTTAGCGATGTATGTATGATAGGTTGCCATTTAGATCATTCTTTAATTCAGACGAAAAGATGACAAGGCTACATTGATTGATTGATTGATTGAATGGTTGATTGATGATTGATTGATAGAGCAATCATTATTGTACAAACACAGAGAGAGAGAGAGAGAGAGAGAGAGAACTGAGATATTAAATACAGAGATTATTTTAATTGTGTTATTTCTGTGACTGTTCCTGATTTCAATGACGACTATAATGTTATTTATGATGTTATTTCCAACATGATTCTTAGATTACCACATTTGTTCGTTATTTTGTCCGTTCTATCAGGTCTTTTACCACTGATATCCTTTCTCCTTTCTCATTGAAAAGAGAGAGCAATGTTCAATACAATCTTTCTCCCCACATTATGCTACCAGTGCCAAACCTGGACACTGACAACAAATGATAGAAGAAAACTAGTCACAACAGAGATGAATTGTCTACGCAGAATTATGGGGGTAACAAGAAGAGACCGCTTGAGAAATGAAGACATCAGGAAAAAAGTGGGTATAACATCAGTACTGAACTTCAACAAGAAACAGCAAATTAAATGGTTCGGCCATATAAGCAGATTACCAACAGACAGTGCACCTCAAACGGCAATGCTGCTCCGATACAATGGATACAAAGCAAAAGGCAGGTCACGCAAAACATGGACCTCAGAGATAACAGAGGCGACGAAAGACACTATTTATGAAGCGCACACAAAGGCCCGTTCTAGAAATCTCTTCTTGACCCGACGCTGTGAGGCAAAACAGAATTGGAGAAAAAAAAGAAAGAAACCCTTTCTCCTAGTCGGTATTCATCAGTAACATTAGTAACATTGGTAACATCAGTAACATCAGTAACATTAGTAACATTGGTAACATCAGTAACATTGGTAACATCAGTAACATTAGTAACATTGGTAACATCAGTAACATTGGTAATATCAGTAACATTAGTAACATTGGTAACATCAGTACCATTAGTAGCATTGGTAACATCAGTAACATCGGTAACATCAGTAACATTAGCAACATTGGTAACAATAGTAACATTAGTAACATCAGTAACACCAGTAACATTAGTAACATCAGTAACATTAGGAACATCAGTAACATTAGTAACATTGGTATCATTAGTAACATTAGTAACATCAGTATCATTAATAACATTGGTAACATCAGTAACATCAGTAACATTAGTAACATTAGTAAGATCAGTAACATTAGTAACATTAGTAACATTAGTAACATCAGTAACATTAGTAACATCAGTAACATTAGTAACATTAGTAACATCAGTAACATTAGTAAGATCAGTAACATTAGTAACATTAGTAACATTAGTAACATCAGTAACATCAGTAACATTAGTAACATTAGTAACATTAGTAACATCAGTAACATCGATAACATTAGTAACATCAGTAACATTGGTAACATCAGTAACATCAGTAACATTAGTAACATCAGTAACATTAGTAACATTAGTAACATTAGTAACATCAGTAACATCAGTAACATTAGTAACATTAGTAACATCAGTACCATTAGTAACATCGGTAACATTAGTAACATCAGTAACATCAGTAACATCAGTAACATCAGTAACATTAGTAATATCAGTAACATCAGTAACATTAGTAACATCAGTAACATTAGTAACTTCAGTAACATTAGTAACATCAGTAACATTTTTCTACTAACATTTGTCCGTGCAGAATAGTTATCTTCTAGCTCTTGCGTATATACATTTCATATTCTCTGTAGGATGTATTGACATTTTTTCTTTCTCTCTTTCCTTTCTTCCTGTTGTGCCTTTCAACGTTCAATTTATGCGAAGAGTTTTGGCAAATGTCCTCCATTCCACTTCTTAAATTGTGATTTCAAGCCCCTCTGATATTTCTGGCTCCATCGTTTACATGGGTGATCTTTTGTCATGAAATCACCGTTTCTGAATATTAGTGCTCATTTCAGTGTACTGTTGGACGTTAATTGTGTTATATGGCCATACCATTTTGGTATTTTGTTTCTGAATATACTCTAGCAAGTACTGATATTTTTTCTGAATATACTCTAGCAAGTACTGATATTGTTTCTGAATATACTCTAGCAAGTACTGATATTGTTTGTGAATATACTCTAGCAAGTACTGATATTGTTTCTGAATATACTCTAGCAAGTACTGATATTGTTTCTGAATATACTCTAGCAAGTACTGATATTGTTTCTGAATATACTCTAGCAAGTACTGATATTGTTTCTGAATATACTCTAGCAAGTACTGATATTGTTTCTGAATATACTCTAGCAAGTACTGATATTGTTTCTGAATATACTCTAGCAAGTACTGATGTTGTTTCTGAATATACTCTAGCAAGTACTGATATTGTTTCTGAATATACTCTAGCAAGTACTGATATTGTTTCTGAATATACTCTAGCAAGTACTGATGTTGTTTCTGAATATACTCTAGCAAGTACTGATATTTTTTCTGAATATACTCTAGCAAGTACTGATATTGTTTCTGAATATACTCTAGCAAGTACTGATATTGTTTCTGAATATACTCTAGCAAGCGACTGATGTTGTTTGTGAATATACTCTAGCAAGCAGTGATATTGTTTCTGAATATACTCTAGCAAGCAGTGATCTTGTTTGTAATAAATCTCTAATAGTTTAATTTTGTATCTTATTTCTCCTTGTTACTACCACTATTTTCCGAAAGTATTTCTTCTCTTCTGTTGCAATTTTATGTTGTCATTTGTTGTAAGTGTTCAATGTCAACACTGCTATCACAAAGTGTTGAATGTCAACACTGCTATCACAAAGTGTTGAATGTCAACACTGCTATCACAAAGTGTTGAATGTCAACACTGCTATCACAAAGTGTTGAATGTCAACACTGCTATCACAAAGTGTAGAAAACAAATGATGAGGTTTTCAATTCGGCCTGCACACAAAGAAACATTATAAAACAAAATAAGAATCTGACAATCAAAATACTTAGAACATTTGGTGACAACAGATACAAATTCAGGAAGAAGAGATGTGGAAGACAGAGGGAGAAGATGTTGGATGGTCTGATCTCTTAGTTCGACAAAAGATCGATGTCAGAACTGATTACCTGCACGAAGGAGAGAGAATTGTGAAGAGATATGATCACCTACGCGGGCAGGCTGATCGCTGGCAGGTATGACACTTGACTGAATGATCACAAAGTTGAGATGAACATCCTATTGTATAATATCTTTCTGTGTTATATATCGGCCTATGTTTCTTACGTATAATAATAATCATAATAATTCCTCGCGTACCGTTATACATTACATAGGGCCTGCAAGCAATTTCTCCATACCTCTATATTTTTACATATGCATTAAGTTAATATCGACTTGTGTCCTATAGAACTAAACTATGTGCACTCGATTTGATGCTGTCAATAATCTCGTTAAACCCGTATCTATCTCTGAGTATGTGGATTTCTCTTTTATCTTGATGCCATCCAGAATAAATTAGTTGATATTGATCAGGCAGTATTTCTCTTGTCTCGATCTATCTCATCTCACGCGAATATCCAATATGTATACAATAAGTCTTTATATTGCTTTCATAATGTTATCTAGCTTTCTGATTTATCAATCGCTCAAACAATCACTCAGTCACTCAATCAATCGATCGAGTATGCACCGTCTCCGTATCCAATGTTGGCTGTATTGGCTCTGAAACATGTTTTGTCTCTTGTCTTGACGGTACATATTGTCTATTCACTTTCTGTTATTCTCCAAATGGGATCCGTGTCTTTCCCTTGCCCTCCTGCATTTCATCTTTACTAGCAATATTGTTTCAATTTTCAACACAGTGGCGTGTCTCTTAATGGGACCAACATATCTCCTTTGTCTAGTTTCTATCTCTCTTCTTTTCTTTCCTAATTGTTGAGATACCTGTTTGCTAGTTGTCTACTCTATCTACGACACTTATCCTTTATGTATGTCTACTTTTGGAAAGTTTCAATTCGTTCTTTACTAGGGATATCAAATTCCATGTTTTTGTATGAAAGAAATGAAAATCCTAGCATATCCTTTACATGATGTAGCCATCAACCACAGTCAACGAGTCACTGATTTTCTAGACACCACTTAAACGTTCAATAGTTTGCCATTACTTTCTGAACGGTGGCGTCTTTTTACTTCGTAAAATCCAACGGAAACGAATTTGATACGAAACTGCCTGACGCGGTGTTTGAACCAGGTACGCTTGGGTCGTGATCGAGTTCACTACCACTTTAGCTACATACTCTCTATATTAAATGTATTCTTAATGTTAATTTAGCATAAAATATCTACACAGACACTGTGTGAACATTCAAACACTTAATCGAATCAGCGGGACACAAGACTAAATATTAATGTAGACAAGAAGAAAGTATATATAGAGATAATAAGACAAGAAAGTATATATAGAGATATAATAAGACAAGAAAGTATATAGAGAGATAATAAGACAAGAAAGTATATAGAGAAATAACAAGACAAGAAAGTATATAGAGAGATAACAAGACAAGAAAGTATATATAGAGAGATAATAAGACAAGAAAGTATATATAGAGATATAATAAGACAAGAAAGTATATAGAGAGATAATAAGACAGAAAGTATATAGAGAGATAATAAGACAAGAAAGTATATATAGAGATAATAAGACAAGAAAGTATATAGAGAGATAATAAGACAAGAAAGTATATGAGAGATAATAAGACAAGAAAGTATATAGAAAATAATAAGACAAAAGTATATATAGAGAGATAAAAAGACAAGAAAGTATATAGAGAGATAACAAGACAAGAAAGTATATAGAGAGATAACAAGACAAGAAAGTATATATAGAGATAATAAGACAAGAAAGTATATAGAGAGATAATAAGACAAGAAAGTATATAGAGAGATAACAAGACAAGAAAGTATATAGAGAGATAATAAGACAAGAAAGTATATAAGAGATAACAAGAAAAGAAAGTATATATGAGAATAATAAGACAAGAAAGTATATATAGAGATAATAAGACAAGAAAGTATATAGAGAGATAATAAGACAAGAAAGTATATAGAGAGATAATAAGACAAGAAAGTATATAGAGAAATAACAAGACAAGAAAGTATATAGAGAGATAACAAGACAAGAAAGTATATATAGAGATAATAAGACAAGAAAGTATATAGAGAGATAACAAGACAAGAAAGTATATATGAGAGATAACAAGACAAGAAAGTATATAGAGAGATAATAAGACAAGAAAGTATATAGAGAGATAATAAGACAAGAAAGTATATAGAGATATAATAAGACAAGAAAGTATATATAGAGATATAATAAGACAAGAAAGTATATAGAGAGATAATAAGACAAGAAAGTATATAGAGAGATAATAAGACAAGAAAGTATATATAGAGATATAATAAGACAAGAAAGTATATATAGAGATATAATAAGACAAGAAAGTATATATAGAGATAATAAGACAAGAAAGTATATAGAGAGATAACAAGACAAGAAAGTATATAGAGAGATAATAAGACAAGAAAGTATATAGAGAGATAACAAGACAAGAAAGTATATAGAGAGATAATAAGACAAGAAAGTATATATAGAGAGATAATAAGACAAGAAAGTATATAGAGATATAATAAGACAAGAAAGTATATAGAGAGATAATAAGACAAGAAAGTATATAGAGAGATAACAAGACAAGAAAGTATATAGAGAGATAACAAGACAAGAAAGTATATATAGAGAGATAATAAGACAAGAAAGTATATATAGAGAGATAATAAGACAAGAAAGTATATATAGAGATAATAAGACAAGAAAGTATATATAGAGAGATAACAAGACAAGAAAGTATATAGAGAGATAACAAGACAAGAAAGTATATAGAGAGATAACAAGACAAGAAAGTATATATAGAGATAACAAGACAAGAAAGTATATAGAGATATAATAAGACAAGAAAGTATATATAGAGATAATAAGACAAGAAAGTATATATAGAGAGATAATAAGACAAGAAAGTATATAGAAAATAATAAGACAAGAAAGTATATATAGAGATAACAAGACAAGAAAGTATATAGAGAGATAATAAGACAAGAAAGTATATAGAGAGATAATAAGACAAGAAAGTATATATAGAGATATAATAAGACAAGAAAGTATATATAGAGATATAATAAGACAAGAAAGTATATATAGAGAGATAATAAGACAAGAAAGTATATAGAGAGATAATAAGACAAGAAAGTATATATAGAGATATAATAAGACAAGAAAGTATATATAGAGATATAATAAGACAAGAAAGTATATATAGAGAGATAACAAGACAAGAAAGTATATATAGAGATAACAAGACAAGAAAGTATATATAGAAAATAATAAGACAAGAAAGTATATAGAGAGATAATAAGACAAGAAAGTATATATAGAGATATAATAAGACAAGAAAGTATATATAGAGATATAATAAGACAAGAAAGTATATGAGAGATAACAAGACAAGAAAGTATATAGAGAGATAATAAGACAAGAAAGTATATATAGAGATAACAAGACAAGAAAGTATATATAGAGAGATAATAAGACAAGAAAGTATATATAGAGAGATAATAAGACAAGAAAGTATATAGAGAGATAATAAGACAAGAAAGTATATAGAGAGATAATAAGACAAGAAAGTATATAGAGAAATAACAAGACAAGAAAGTATATAGAGAGATAACAAGACAAGAAAGTATATATAGAGATAATAAGACAAGAAAGTATATAGAGAGATAACAAGACAAGAAAGTATATATAGAGAGATAACAAGACAAGAAAGTATATATAGAGATAATAAGACAAGAAAGTATATAGAGAGATAATAAGACAAGAAAGTATATAGAGATATAATAAGACAAGAAAGTATATATAGAGATATAATAAGACAAGAAAGTATATATAGAGAGATAATAAGACAAGAAAGTATATAGAGAGATAATAAGACAAGAAAGTATATATAGAGATATAATAAGACAAGAAAGTATATATAGAGATATAATAAGACAAGAAAGTATATATAGAGATAATAAGACAAGAAAGTATATATAGAGAGATAACAAGACAAGAAAGTATATATAGAGATAATAAGACAAGAAAGTATATAGAGAGATAACAAGACAAGAAAGTATATAGAGAGATAATAAGACAAGAAAGTATATATAGAGATAATAAGACAAGAAAGTATATAGAGATATAATAAGACAAGAAAGTATATAGAGAGATAATAAGACAAGAAAGTATATATAGAGATAACAAGACAAGAAAGTATATAGAGAGATAACAAGACAAGAAAGTATATAGAGAGATAATAAGACAAGAAAGTATATAGAGAGATAATAAGACAAGAAAGTATATATAGAGATAATAAGACAAGAAAGTATATATAGAGAGATAACAAGACAAGAAAGTATATAGAGAGATAACAAGAAAAGAAAGTATATAGAGAGATAACAAGACAAGAAAGTATATATAGAGAGATAACAAGACAAGAAAGTATATATAGAGAGATAATAAGACAAGAAAGTATATAGAGAGATAATAAGACAAGAAAGTATATATAGAGAGATAATAAGACAAGAAAGTATATAGAGAGTAATAAGACAAGAAAGTATATATAGAGATAACAAGAAAAGAAAGTATATAGAGAGATAATAAGACAAGAAAGTATATATAGAGATATAATAAGACAAGAAAGTATATATAGAGATATAATAAGACAAGAAAGTATATATAGAGAGATAATAAGACAAGAAAGTATATAGAGAGATAATAAGACAAGAAAGTATATATAGAGATATAATAAGACAAGAAAGTATATATAGAGATATAATAAGACAAGAAAGTATATAGAGAGATAACAAGACAAGAAAGTATATATAGAGATAACAAGACAAGAAAGTATATATAGAGAGATAATAAGACAAGAAAGTATATATAGAGATAACAAGACAAGAAAGTATATAGAGAGATAATAAGACAAGAAAGTATATATAGAGATAACAAGACAAGAAAGTATATATAGAGAGATAATAAGACAAGAAAGTATATATAGAGAGATAATAAGACAAGAAAGTATATAGAGAGATAATAAGACAAGAAAGTATATAGAGAGATAATAAGACAAGAAAGTATATAGAGAAATAACAAGACAAGAAAGTATATAGAGAGATAACAAGACAAGAAAGTATATATAGAGATAACAAGACAAGAAAGTATATATAGAGAGATAATAAGACAAGAAAGTATATAGAGAGATAACAAGAAAAGAAAGTATATATAGAAGATAACAAGACAAGAAAGTATATAGAAAATAATAAGACAAGAAAGTATATAGAAAATAATAAGACAAGAAAGTATATAGAGATATAATAAGACAAGAAAGTATATATATAGATATAATAAGACAAGAAAGTATATATAGAGATAATAAGACAAGAAAGTATATAGAGAGATAATAAGACAAGAAAGTATATATAGAGATATAATAAGACAAGAAAGTATATATAGAGATATAATAAGACAAGAAAGTATATATAGAGATAATAAGACAAGAAAGTATATAGAGAGATAACAAGACAAGAAAGTATATAGAGAGATAATAAGACAAGAAAGTATATATAGAGATAACAAGACAAGAAAGTATATAGAGAGATAATAAGACAAGAAAGTATATATAGAGATAATAAGACAAGAAAGTATATAGAGATATAATAAGACAAGAAAGTATATAGAGAGATAATAAGACAAGAAAGTATATAGAGAGATAACAAGACAAGAAAGTATATATAGAGAGATAACAAGACAAGAAAGTATATATAGAGAGATAATAAGACAAGAAAGTATATAGAGAGATAATAAGACAAGAAAGTATATATAGAGATAATAAGACAAGAAAGTATATATAGAGAGATAACAAGACAAGAAAGTATATAGAGAGATAACAAGACAAGAAAGTATATAGAGAGATAACAAGACAAGAAAGTATATATAGAGAGATAACAAGACAAGAAAGTATATATAGAGAGATAATAAGACAAGAAAGTATATATAGAGATAATAAGACAAGAAAGTATATATAGAGAGATAATAAGACAAGAAAGTATATAGAGAATAATAAGACAGAAAGTATATATAGAGATAACAAGACAAGAAAGTATATAGAGAGATAATAAGACAAGAAAGTATATATAGAGAGATAATAAGACAAGAAAGTATATATAGAGATATAATAAGACAAGAAAGTATATATAGAGATATAATAAGACAAGAAAGTATATATAGAGAGATAATAAGACAGAAAGTATATAGAGAGATAATAAGACAAGAAAGTATATAGAGATATAATAAGACAAGAAAGTATATATAGAGATATAATAAGACAAGAAAGTATATATAGAGATAATAAGACAAGAAAGTATATAGAGAGATAACAAGACAAGAAAGTATATAGAGAGATAATAAGACAAGAAAGTATATATAGAGATAACAAGACAAGAAAGTATATAGAGAGATAATAAGACAAGAAAGTATATATAGAGAGATAATAAGACAAGAAAGTATATAGAGATATAATAAGACAAGAAAGTATATAGAGAGATAATAAGACAAGAAAGTATATAGAGAGATAACAAGACAAGAAAGTATATAGAGAGATAACAAGACAAGAAAGTATATAGAGAGATAATAAGACAAGAAAGTATATAGAGATATAATAAGACAAGAAAGTATATATAGAGATAATAAGACAAGAAAGTATATAGAGAGATAACAAGACAAGAAAGTATATAGAGAGATAACAAGACAAGAAAGTATATAGAGAGATAACAAGACAAGAAAGTATATAGAGAGATAACAAGACAAGAAAGTATATAGAAAATAATAAGACAAGAAAGTATATATAGAGATAATAAGACAAGAAAGTATATAGAGAGATAATAAGACAAGAAAGTATATAGAGAGATAATAAGACAAGAAAGTATATATAGAGATATAATAAGACAAGAAAGTATATATAGAGAGATAATAAGACAAGAAAGTATATATAGAGATAATAAGACAAGAAAGTATATAGAGAGATAACAAGACAAGAAAGTATATAGAGAGATAACAAGACAAGAAAGTATATATAGAGAGATAATAAGACAAGAAAGTATATATAGAGATAATAAGACAAGAAAGTATATAGAGAGATAATAAGACAAGAAAGTATATAGAGAGATAATAAGACAAGAAAGTATATATAGAGATAATAAGACAAGAAAGTATATAGAGAGATAACAAGACAAGAAAGTATATAGAGATATAACAAGACAAGAAAGTATATAGAGAGATAATAAGACAAGAAAGTATATAAAGAGAGATAATAAGACAAGAAAGTATATAGAGAGATAACAAGACAAGAAAGTATATAAAGAGAGATAATAAGACAAGAAAGTATATAGAGAGATAATAAGACAAGAAAGTATATAGAAAATAATAAGACAAGAAAGTATATAGAGAGATAATAAGACAAGAAAGTATATAGAGATATAATAAGACAAGAAAGTATATATAGAGAGATAATAAGACAAGAAAGTATATATAGAGAGATAACAAGACAAGAAAGTATATAGAGAGATAACAAGACAAGAAAGTATATATAGAGATATAATAAGACAAGAAAGTATATAGAGAGATAATAAGACAAGAAAGTATATATAGAGATATAATAAGACAAGAAAGTATATAGAGAGATAATAAGACAAGAAAGTATATATAGAGATAACAAGACAAGAAAGTATATATAGAGAGATAACAAGACAAGAAATAACAACCAGAGAACATAAAATAACAAACTTAATATAAACAAGTAGATTCAGTGGCTCTCAAACTATGGGTTGCGACCGCTTCCAGAGGGTCGAACGACCATTTCCCGAGGTCACCTAAGACCATCGGAAAACACATATTTATCAGAATTAGAAATGACAGTGCAACAACAGACAGTGCACCTCAAAGAGCAATGCTGCTCCGATACAATGGGTACAAAGCAAAAGGCCGACCACGCACAAGATGGACCTCATAAACAGAGGCGACAAAATACACTGTCTACAAAGCGCACACAAGGGCCCGTTTTAGAAATCTCTTCTAGATCTGACGCTGTGAGGCAAACAGGATTGGAGAAACGAAAGAAGACGGAAAGAAATATTTCACAATATATGTGTATGTACATATTGTTTTTGTGACTAATCACAATGCTTTAATTATGTTCAATTTGTAACAATGAAAACACATCCTGCATATCAGAGATTTACATGACGATTCATAACAGTAACAAAATTACAGTTATGAAGTAGCAACGAAAATAATATTATGGTTTGGGGTCACCACAACATGATGAACTGTATTAAAGGGTTGTGGCATTAGGAAGATTGAGAAACATTGAAGTAGATAATATGAAAATCAAAAGAACAGGAACGGAGAAATATTTGAGCACCAAACCCAATAGCTCCAACATAATACAAAAAGAAATAAAGTCTAGAATACAAACAGAAAACAAGGTATACTTTGTCCTACAACACCAGATAAACTACAATTGTCTGTCCGGTAACACTAAGACTACAATAAACTGCAATTGTCTGCCCGGTAACACTAAGACTAAAATAAACTGTAATTGTCTGTCCGGTAACAATAAGATCACAATAAACAAATTTGTAGTAAAACGAGTTGTTTTATATAGATTCAAAACCTGGAGTACAACAAAATGACATGAAATATTACTACATATATTTGAAAACAGAGTCTTAAAACGAATGTTTGGACCAAACAATAAGGTAACATGCGACAACTAGGGCAAGAGAAACAAGTAGGATATTTTTTTATTTTTTATTTATTGATATTTATCATTTGTAATTGGCATCATTATGAAGATTAATAGCGTAAAATTACTAGAACATAATGAAAGTAGGCGGAGAACAGAGAGACTAAAGATGCATATATAAACAAGATAAAAGAAAACAGAGAGACTAAAGATGCATATATAAACAAGATAAAAGAAAACAGAGAGACTAAAGATGCATATATAAACAAGATAAAAGAAAACAGAGAGACTAAAGATGCATATATAAACAAGATAAAAGAAAACAGAGAGACTAAAGATGCATATATAAACAAGATAAAAGAAAACAGAGAGACTAAAGATGCATATATAAACAAGATAAAAGAAAACAGAGAGACTAAAGATGCATATATAAACAAGATAAAGAAAACAGAGAGACTAAAGATGCATATATAAACAAGATAAAAGAAAACAGAGAGACTAAAGATGCATATATAAACAAGATAAAAGAAAACAGAGAGACTAAAGATGCATATATAAACAAGATAAAAGAAACAGAGACTAAAGATGCATATATAAACAAGATAAAAGAAAACAGAGAGACTAAAGATGCATATATAAACAAGATAAAGAAAACAGAGAGACTAAAGATGCATATATAAACAAGATAAAAGAAAACAGAGAGACTAAAGATGCATATATAAACAAGATAAAAGAAAACAGAGAGACTAAAGATGCATATATAAACAAGATAAAAGAAAACAGAGAGACTAAAGATGCATATATAAACAAGATAAAAGAAAACAGAGAGACTAAAGATGCATATATAAACAAGATAAAAGAAAACAGAGAGACTAAAGATGCATATATAAACAAGATAAAAGAAAACAGAGAGACTAAAGATGCATATATAAACAAGATAAAAGAAAACAGAGAGACTAAAGATGCATATATAAACAAGATAAAAGAAAACAGAGAGACTAAAGATGCATATATAAACAAGATAAAAGAAAACAGAGAGACTAAAGATGCATATATAAACAAGATAAAAGAAAACAGAGAGACTAAAGATGCATATATAAACAAGATAAAGAAAACAGAGAGACTAAAGATGCATATATAAACAAGATAAAAGAAAACAGAGAGACTAAAGATGCATATATAAACAAGATAAAAGAAAACAGAGAGACTAAAGATGCATATATAAACAAGATAAAAGAAAACAGAGAGACTAAAGATGCATATATAAACAAGATAAAAGAAAACAGAGAGACTAAAGATGCATATATAAACAAGATAAAAGAAAACAGAGAGACTAAAGATGCATATATAAACAAGATAAAAGAAAACAGAGAGACTAAAGATGCATATATAAACAAGATAAAAGAAAACAGAGAGACTAAAGATGCATATATAAACAAGATAAAAGAAAACAGAGAGACTAAAGATGCATATATAAACAAGATAAAAGAAAACAGAGAGACTAAAGATGCATATATAAACAAGATAAAAGAAAACAGAGAGACTAAAGATGCATATATAAACAAGATAAAAGAAAACAGAGAGACTAAAGATGCATATATAAACAAGATAAAAGAAAACAGAGAGACTAAAGATGCATATATAAACAAGATAAAAGAAAACAGAGAGACTAAAGATGCATATATAAACAAGATAAAAGAAAACAGAGAGACTAAAGATGCATATATAAACAAGATAAAAGAAAACAGAGAGACTAAAGATGCATATATAAACAAGATAAAAGAAAACAGAGAGACTAAAGATGCATATATAAACAAGATAAAAGAAAACAGAGAGACTAAAGATGCATATATAAACAAGATAAAAGAAAACAGAGAGACTAAAGATGCATATATAAACAAGATAAAAGAAAACAGAGAGACTAAAGATGCATATATAAACAAGATAAAAGAAAACAGAGAGACTAAAGATGCATATATAAACAAGATAAAAGAAAACAGAGAGACTAAAGATGCATATATAAACAAGATAAAAGAAAACAGAGAGACTAAAGATGCATATATAAACAAGATAAAAGAAAACAGAGAGACTAAAGATGCATATATAAACAAGATAAAAGAAAACAGAGAGACTAAAGATGCATATATAAACAAGATAAAAGAAAACAGAGAGACTAAAGATGCATATATAAACAAGATAAAAGAAAACAGAGAGACTAAAGATGCATATATAAACAAGATAAAAGAAACAGAAGACTAAAGATGCATATATAAACAAGATAAAAGAAAACAGAGAGACTAAAGATGCATATATAAACAAGATAAAAGAAAACAGAGAGACTAAAGATGCATATATAAACAAGATAAAAGAAAACAGAGAGACTAAAGATGCATATATAAACAAGATAAAAGAAAACAGAGAGACTAAAGATGCATATATAAACAAGATAAAAGAAAACAGAGAGACTAAAGATGCATATATAAACAAGATAAAAGAAAACAGAGAGCTAAAGATGCATATATAAACAAGATAAAGAAAACAGAGACTAAAGATGCATATATAAACAAGATAAAAGAAAACAGAGAGACTAAAGATGCATATATAAACAAGATAAAAGAAAACAGAGAGACTAAAGATGCATATATAAACAAGATAAAAGAAAACAGAGAGACTAAAGATGCATATATAAACAAGATAAAAGAAAACAGAGAGACTAAAGATGCATATATAAACAAGATAAAAAAACAGAGAGACTAAAGATGCATATATAAACAAGATAAAAGAAAACAGAGAGACTAAAGATGCATATATAAACAAGATAAAGAAAACAGAGAGACTAAAGATGCATATATAAACAAGATAAAAGAAAACAGAGAGACTAAAGATGCATATATAAACAAGATAAAAGAAAACAGAGAGACTAAAGATGCATATATAAACAAGATAAAAGAAAACAGAGAGACTAAAGATGCATATATAAACAAGATAAAGAAAACAGAGAGACTAAAGATGCATATATAAACAAGATAAAAGAAAACAGAGAGACTAAAGATGCATATATAAACAAGATAAAAGAAAACAGAGAGACTAAAGGTGCATATATAAACAAGATAAAGAAAACAGAGAGACTAAAGATGCATATATAAACAAGATAAAAGAAAACAGAGAGACTAAAGATGCATATATAAACAAGATAAAAGAAAACAGAGAGACTAAAGATGCATATATAAACAAGATAAAAGAAAACAGAGAGACTAAAGATGCATATATAAACAAGATAAAAGAAACAAGAGACTAAAGATGCATATATAAACAAGATAAAAGGGGTGAGAAGTAGAGGCAAGCCAAGAAAACGATGGAGATAACAGTGGAGATAACAGTGGAGATAACTAGTGGAATAACAGTGAAGATAACAGTGAAGATAACAGTGAAGATAACAGTGAAGATAACAGTGAAGATAACAGTGGAGATAACAGTGAAGATAACAGTGGAGATAACAGTGGAGATAACAGTGAAGATAACAGTGAAGATAACAGTGGAGATAACAGTGAAGTAGACGTAGAAAAAGTCGAAGATAGAAACCTTCCAAATATATATGTTTTCAAATATCTTGGAAGTGTTATCAACTACAAAGGAGAAGTGTTATCAACTACAAAGGAGAAGTGTTATCAACTACAAAGGAGAAGTGTTATCAACTACAAAGGAGAAGTGTTATCAACTACAAAGGAGAAGTGTTATCAACTACAAAGGAGAAGTGTTATCAACTACAAAGGAGAAGTGTTATCAACTACAAAGGAGAAGTGTTATCAACTACAAAGGAGAAGTGTTATCAACTACAAAGGAGAAGTGTTATCAACTACAAAGGAGAAGCTGAATCTGATATTGACAACAGACTAAGTACGTCACAAACTGCATTCTCTGTCTCTTCAGATAGTCTAGATATCAGCCCATTACTGCATCAGAACCAAGATGAACATATACTGCAGCTGTGTACTATCACCTTGACTATACAGATTAGAAGGATGAAGAATGACGGAACATGGTATGTCTAAACTCTCTTCCTTCCAGACAACCTGTCTGCGAAAGATCTTACGCGTGTTCTGGCCGAAAACTGACCTTCGAGAATTGCTTACACCGTGTCAGCAAGGGAATATAAGCACCATCATCAAAAACAGAAGAAGAAAATGGATCGGACATGTGATACATAGAGAGACTAACTCAGTCACAAAAACTGTCATTGAGGGACACCAATTGGTAAACAAAAACTGCCATTGAGGGACATCAATTGGTAAACAAAAACTGCCATTGAGGGACACCAATTGGTAAACAAAAACTGCCATTGAGGGACACTAATTGGTAAAGACAAACTGCCATTGAGGGACACCAATTGGTAAACAAAAAAGTGGAAGACCCAAAACCACCTGGAGGAGAACAGTAGAACATAAATTGAAAGAAATAGATCACAGCTGGAATACAATACAGAGGACAGCCAAGAATAGAGAAGAATGATGTCATTTAAGCTCCACGGACATCGCATGCTAGAGAGAGAGAGAGAGAGAGAGAGAGAGAGAGAGAAGATATACAAGTAAATATCTTGGATATGAAAGCTAACAACAGGGAGGAATAGAGGTGGATAATACATGCAGATGTCATCCTCAAAGTCTCAGAAAGTATAAAAAGAATAAGAATTCATGTTGAATAGTTGCCAACCATGACTGGTCCTACCGGACAAGATGGCTCATTAATAACCCACATTAACACAATTAAGAAGACAACGTTCGTTGTGATTATCCATCATTTTTCTGATCAAAAATGTGAACTTGGTTTCCTGTTGTCTTTCGTTTATTTCTTTAAAGTGTGATACTCGAGTGTTCGAATGAAGTTTTCATCAATAACGTAGCAGTGGCTTGACGTCAGAATTTATTTTCACTAGACGAGTTATTTGCCAAAGCTTGACAAGGTTTTTCCACATCCCCTGAAGACAAATGTAACTATGAGACTGACTGACGTACTACCTACTACTCTAACAAGGCTGGTGCTGGAATATACACCATAAATGGACATTCCAGAAAATCATCCTTCTATGGTCAGGTGAAGATCACATTCCAATATTGCTAGATTATATTGTTAGATGAGAGCAATATTATAGAACAGGGTCACAGGACGCGGAGGCAGACTAAGAAGAAGATGGCTACAAGATATTAAGAAAGCGACGTCCTATAAAGGATACGCACCTTGATGATGATGATTGTTAGATTAAACAAAATAATTTTAGAAACATCACAATATATTACAAATTATATTGAAATAGATTGCAAGAGCTTGGATTGAAGATTGGAATTGCTAAAAAGGAACAGAACCACCAGTAAATTTGAGGTTCATTGAACTGTTAATCGATGGACGCTGTTGTATGACGTATGAATATCTGTTTATGTTGTATAAGTATATGTGTATGACGTATGAATATCGTTTATGTTTATAATATTATTTATGATGTTGAATATCATGTGTATTGTAAGATATATGTGAACATGAATGTATGAATATCAGGTTATTGCTGTTAAGATATGTTGTATGATGTATGAATATTAGTGTATGTTGTATAAGTATATGTGTATGACGTATGAATATCAGTGTATGTTGTACGAATATATGTAAAAGATGTATGAATCTATGTATATGATGTACAAATATATGTTCATGATGTATGTATATGTGTATGATGTATTAATATGTATATATGATGTATGAATATATGCGCATAGTGTATGAATATATGTGTATAGATATATGTGTGATCAATATGTGTATGTATATGTGTATGAATATGTGATGTGTGAATATGTGATGTATGAGTGTGTGTTTTAAACATTATAAGACTGACGCATTACCTACTGCGCTACCGAGGTACTTAAAATGAATGTGTGCATGACTGTGTGTACAAAAAGCTGTGAGATCTAGGAATATGTGAATGACTATGTGTGCAATGATCTGTGAGTTCTAGGAATATGTGAATGACTATGTATGTAGTGATCTGTGAGTTCTAGGAATATGTGAATGACTATGTGTGTAGTGATCTGTGAGTTCTAGGAATACCTGCATGATTATGTGTATTATCTTCGAATTTCTATTTCAAATATGGATATGTATAATATATGACGTATAAATATGCATATATAATTTATCACACAGAATTGTAATAATTTACATATAACTAGTAATGAATCTTAGCGATATTTGCTATTACACATTACTGTATGTATTTGATATTACATATTACTGCATGTATTTGATATTACACATTACTGTATGTATTTGATATTACACATTACTGTATGTATTTGATATTAAAATTACTGTATGTATTTGCTATTACATATTACTGCATGTATTTGCTATTACACATTACTGCATTACTGCATGCATTTGATATTACACATTACTGTATGTATTTGATATTACACATTACTGCATGTATTTGATATTACACATTACTGCATGTATTAGATATTACACATTACTGCATGTATTTGATATTACACATTACTGTATGTATTTGATATTACACATTACTGCATGTATTTGATATTACACATTACTGCATGTATTTGCTATTACACATTACAGTATGTATTTGATATTACACATTAATGTATGTATTTGATATTACACATTACTACATGTAAAAAACAACAACATTGATTTACTGAATACAAATAAGAAAAAAACAAGAATAATTCATGTAATCTCCATTTAAACTGTGGAATGTCGAAAACAGGTCATTCTGGTGTATTTACATCGAAACATGAAGACATTGACAACAAATGTAAATGATAGAAAAGAAAAGTGCAATTGTTTGTAAAGTTATCAATGATTATATGCAAGACTAACTTGATTATGTATTAGTATTAATAAAATGACTTACCTATCAATGGCTTCTGTGATGAAAACGTGAATGATTACTCTGGTTGATCAGACTACTAGAAGTCTCATAAATATTCATCTGTTATGTCATGCTACCAATGTCTCAAAGTCTGGTTTGTTCAACTCTTGAGATTTAATGACCTTTCCTAGAACCATACACACGAATATTTAACAAACTCCTACAGTTTACAGCCTTGTTCTCGATAACACAGTTATCAATGTGTGGCTACTGTTATGTTATGTTATCGTTGTGACAAATCTACACTAGTCTATATTCACACATTCCGTTATATAATAATATCAATACACACGCATAGTATAATTTCTCTTACCACATCCACGGACAATGCAACGCTTCAAAACTAACGAACCAACATTCAAACGAACGTTCACTATCTAAAAGATAAACAAAATATTGGTGAAAATATTTTAAAAGTGTAATGGTGCGCGCCAGCAGTTGGGAAGAGCGCAACACGGGGAAGAGTCAACGTCCAATGTAGAGAGAAGGGAGGGCGTACGATTGTGAGGGTCGCAGCCATAAATAGCCTGAGCCGCGTGCGCACTGCCAACCGTCTGCCAGAATATCTTTATTAATTAATATGTATTAAAGTCTTCGTTTTAGAAAACTCGTTAGAAATTATTGGGTCTTTTTTCATTTTGTAACCAACATTAGTAGTGTACCTTCTTTCTTAGAACTGAATTGTTTAATTTGGAGACGATTGACTGGTTGATTGATAGGACCATCATTATCGCACTTCGGTGAGTAACCATGTGTGCTTCGATCTCTTTCTTACACTGAAAGTGCACGTGCACAAACTACGTAACACCAGCGAGGAGGGTCCCCGATGTAATTTTGAAGATGGTGAAGATATTTTTGTAGGAATTATATTTGTTTAAAATCTTTTCTAATGAATTTTGCTCGGACAACGCGCTTTCCAGCCTGTTCTTCTCGTGTTTGAACTGCTAAGAGTTCTTTTACGTGCTGAAATTGAACACGGGACTTACGTTTTATCGCCATTCTCCGATAGGACTAGGAACACGATCTCACCTACACGTAAATCAGGGATCTCTGGAAACATATGCAGATGTCTCCACGAGGGAGTGAACCTGGTACCTTTGTCACGAGAGACAACCACATAATCTTTACGCCTCAGAGAGCATAAATGTGACTATGGATAGGTCAGTACTATTTGTGATGATATTAGAGAAATATCTGGTCAACCACTAGTTGTTCAACAGTTATAAGAAAGAGAAGATGGAGATATGTTATACATAGTCTGTGAAATAAATAATGAAAGAATGACAAAACATACATTGAAATGGGAAGTCAAGGTTTCAAGAGAGAAAAAAGACGTCCTATGGAAACCCAGAAACGAACTTTACTGAGAAATATCAGACTCACTTCTATACAGGATATTGAGTTGCTCATGATAGAACGGTATGGATAAATTACTTCTAGGACCTATGTAAATAATAAAATAATAATAAAGAAAAATAATAAAACTATTTGAACCAAAACGTGTTAGTCAATTTAAATAATGGCAAAACGTTTTCATTTTTTATAAATTTTAATTAATTTAGATTGATAAATGAGAAAATAGACAGACAGGCAATTTATATCTCTATTTCTATCTATATATGTTGTATATCTACCTTTCTATATCAGTGTATCTATTTCTTCCCTACTAGTTTTGTTTAGATATATTTGTCTTTATAATCTCACATCCAGTCCACATTTGAGCTAAGCGTCGTGCCGAACTAAAGTTGTTTTTTTTAATGGGAGTTGCAGTTGTTGTTGTGAGCCCGTGCTGTTTTAGTATATAATATTGTCTATTCACCTGCTTCTATGTCTTTCACTAGCTCTTACGCCAGATCTTCTGCTAATTTACAGAAAGGAAAATAACCCATGTTCATACCAAGAGATTTAGTGGGAAATACGATGTATTCTTCATGTATTTGTCAAGTACCATCGGCACACGAGGAGTTTAATTTAGTTTAGTTTAATCGTCGTCTCATCATGAATGCACATCGAACCATTTGGTTCCTAGTGCTCCAATCTCCTCCTAAGTATATCTCTCGGCATGTGGCGACTAACGACACCGGTTCTTTGTTGGTTTACTATTCTTCTGTGGCTACCAGTATAGTGCTCTTGTCTAGCTACACCACATTTGACTTGGAATTATTGCAGTTTGGTTAGTGTTGTAGATTCACCATTATTACTTGAATCATTTACACGTCCTTTCTACCTAAGGAAATTCGGAATATCAGCTTGGTCCATTGCTTGCCTGTGTTTTACAACAGCCATACATACAATCCTATCGTCGCGTTCATTTCCCCTTACAACTGCATGCCCTGGCACCAAAATAAAACTGATTTTTAACACGATGAGTGATGTGGTCCTTTCCTTTACCTCCCAGTGCTTTTCTGACACCCAATTAAAGTTTGGTCGACGTGCCAGCTGTTACTATCTTTTTAAATAAATGACACAGCTACTATGGAATTGAACCCCGATCACACTCCTAAGAAGTGAAAGTAAAAACCACTGCGCTACCTCAGCCCTCCTTATGTTGTTATATGCACTCACATATTATAATCTACGTTCATGAGTTTTCATATCATTGTCACTGTCTCTCTACCTATTTCATTCTCTACTTTCTGTCTCTCTATCTATTTCACTGTATCTATTCATGTTCACTGTCGCTCTATCTATTTCACTGTTTCTCTATCTATTTCACTTTCTCTCTATCTATTTCACTGTCTCTTTATCTATTTGACGCTATTGTGCCGTTCATACAAGATTCCTGATGTCATCATTTTACATTATATTTGGGATTTAAAAAAAAAAAAATTTTTAAGATATTGCTAGCTTTTCTCAAACATTTAATCTGACATTTTGTAACGTTTCTCTCCTGTGCTCTTGCCATGGAACATGTTTGACATTGATAGTACATGACAGTTTAGGAAATGTTATTTATCAGCTGTCGTTTGATATCCAACCCGATGTCTGTGTGTTTGAGTAATGACAATATGTGGTATCACTGTTTTTGTTTTCAAACATCAGGTGTCAGTTTATCTTATTTAAGATCTTACATTTGTGCATACATCTTTTTCTGTATGTGTATTCAACATTGTCATAGAACAACTCTGAGTTGCTAGATATGGATACACGATGGTTCTCAACCAGTAAAGAAGGCTACATGGTGAGCTAGTCCTTCATCTGTTCATTGTTCATTTGAAGATCATCTTCATCGCATATAGGACATGTTCATTAATTGCTTCGATCTCCCCTAAGCATGTCTTCATTTTGTTTAGACTAACAACTTCTGTTCTGTGATGGTACTGGTGTTTCTTGCTTGGTTTTCCCCTCTTGTCACACACACACATATATCGGTATACATAGCTTGCACAACCGAGATAGAGAATGCTCTTTATCTTCTTCGTTGAAATCTTCATAGCGTATGTTTTCTCTTAGAGCACTGATGATGTCGCATTTTCAAATAGAATGCCCATTCACAGTTGCAACATTGCTGGCCAGTGCAGACACTCTCTCATTTCCCTTCACTCCAGCATGACTTCCCTTCACTCCAGCATGACTTCCCTTCACTCCAGAATGACTTCCCTTCACTCCAGCATGACTTCCCTTCACTCCAGCATGACTTCCCTTCACTCCAGCATGACTTCCCTTCACTCCAGCATGACTTCCCTTCACTCCAGCATGACTTCCCTTCACTCCAGCATGACTTCCCTTCACTCCAGCATGACTTCCCTTCACTCCAGCATGACCTTGGACAAAGATGAAAATGAGTCTCTGGATTTTCGAGTTTGTATTAGTTGTACCGACTGCCGTCTTACATAACCATTTTTGTATTAGTTGTACCGACTGCCGTCTTACATAACCATTTTTGTATTAGTTGTACCGACTGCCGTCTTACATAACCATTTTTGTATTAGTTGTACCGACTGCCGTCTTACATAACCATTTTGTATATGTTTGTACCGTCTGCCGTCTTACATAACATTTTGTATTAGTCTGTACGACCGCCGTCAAGTACATACCATTTTTGTATTAGTTATCCGACTGCCGTCGTACATAACCATTTGTATTAGTTGTACGACTGCCTCGTACAACCATTTTCGTATTAGTTGTACCGTCTGCCGTCGTACATAACCATTTTTTTGTTGTACCGACTCCGTCTGTACACAACCATTTGTATTAGTTGTACCGACTGCCGTCGTACAAACCATTTTTGTATTAGTTTACCGACTGCCGTCGACATAACCATTTTGTATTAGTTGTACCGTCTGCCGTCGTACATAACCATTTTGTATTAGTTGTACCGACTGCCGTCGTACAACCATTTTGTATTAGTTGACGACTGCCGTCTTACATAACCATTTTTGTATTAGTTGTACCGACTGCCGTCTTACATACCATTTTTGTATTAGTTGACCGATTGCCGTCTTACATACCATTTTTGTATTAGTTGTACGCTGCCGATCACACTAACCATTTTTGTATTAGTTGTACCGTCTGCCGTCTTACATACCATTTTTGTATTAGTTGTACTGACTGCCGTCTACTAACCATTTTGTATTAGTTGTACCGACTGCCGTCTTACATAGCCATTTTGTATTAGTTGTACCAACTGCAGTCTTACATAACCATTTTTGTATTAGTTGTACCGACTGCCGTCTTACATAACCATTTTGTATTAGTTGTACCGATCTGCCGTCTACATAACCATTTTGTATTAGTTGTACCGACTGCCGTCGTACATAACCATTTTTGTATTAGTTGTACCGACTGCCGTCTTACATAACCATTTTTGTATTAGTTGTACCGACTGCCGTCTTACATAACCATTTTTGTATTAGTTGTACAGACTGCCGTCTTACATAACCATTTTGTATTAGTTGTACCGACTGCCGTCTACATAACCATTTTGTATTAGTTGTACCGTCTGCCGTCTTACATAACCATTTTTGTATTAGTTGTACCGACTGCCGTCTTACATAACCATTTTTGTATTAGTTGTACCGACTGCCGTCTTACATAACCATTTTTGTATTAGTTGTACCGACTGCCGTCTTACATAACCATTTTTGTATTAGTTGTACCGACTGCCGTCTTACATAACCATTTTTGTATTAGTTGTACCGACTGCCGTCTTACATAACCATTTTTGTATTAGTTGTACCGACTGCCGTCTTACATAACCATTTTTGTATTAGTTGTACCGACTGCCGTCTTACATAACCATTTTTGTATTAGTTGTACCGACTGCCGTCTTACATAACCATTTTTGTATTAGTTGTACCGACTGCCGTCTTACATAACCATTTTTGTATTAGTTGTACCGACTGCCGTCTTACATAACCATTTTTGTATTAGTTGTACCGTCTGCCGTCTTACATAACCATTTTTGTATTAGTTGTACCGACTGCCGTCTTACATAACCATTTTTGTATTAGTTGTACCGACTGCCGTCTTACATAACCATTTTTGTATTAGTTGTACCGACTGCCCTCTTACATAACCATTTTTGTATTAGTTGTACCGACTGCCGTCTTACATAACCATTTTTGTATTAGTTGTACCGACTGCCGTCTTACATAACCATTTTTGTATTAGTTGTACCGACTGCCGTCTTACATAACCATTTTTGTATTAGTTGTACCGACTGCCGTCTTACATAACTATTTTTGTAGTAGTTGTACCGACTGCCGTCTTACATAACCATTTTTGTATTAGTTGTACCGACTGCCGTCTTACATAACCATTTTTGTATTAGTTGTACCGTCTGCCGTCTTACATAACCATTTTTGTATTAGTTGTACCGACTGCCGTCTACATAACCATTTTGTATTAGTTGTACCGACTGCCGTCTACATAACCATTTTGTATTAGTTGTACCGACTGCCGTCTACATAACCATTTGTATTAGTTGTACCGACTGCCGTCTACATAACCATTTTGTATTAGTTGTACCGACTGCCGTCTACATAACCATTTTGTATTAGTTGTACCGACTGCCGTCTTACATAACCATTTTTGTATTAGTTGTACCGTCTGCCGTCTTACATAACCATTTTTGTATTAGTTGTACCGACTGCCGTCTTACATAACCATTTTTGTATTAGTTGTACCGACTGCCGTCTTACATAACCATTTTTGTATTAGTTGTACCGACTGCCGTCTTACATAACCATTTTTGTATTAGTTGTACCGACTGCCGTCTTACATAACCATTTTTGTATTAGTTGTACCGACTGCCGTCTTACATAACCATTTTTGTATTAGTTGTACCGACTGCCGTCTTACATAACCATTTTGTATTAGTTGTACCGACTGCCGTCTTACAAAACCCTATTTTGTAGTAGTTGTACCGACTGCCGTCTTACATAACCATTTTTGTATTAGTTGTACCGACTGCCGTCTTACATAACCATTTTTGTATTAGTTGTACCGTCTGCCGTCTTACATAACCATTTTTGTATTAGTTGTACCGACTGCCGTCGTACATAACCATTTTGTATTAGTTGTACTCGACTGCCGTCTACATAACCATTTTGTATTAGTTGTACCGACTGCCGTCGTACATAACCATTTTCGTATTAGTTGTACCGACTGCCGTCGTACATAACCATTTTTGTATTAGTTGTACCGACTGCCGTCTACATAACCATTTTTATTAGTTGTACCGACTGCCGTCTACATAACCATTTTGTATTAGTTGTACCGTCTGCCGTCGTACATAACCATTTTTGTATTAGTTGTACCGACTGCCGTCGTACATAACCATTTTTGTATTAGTTGTACCGACTGCCGTCTTACATAACCATTTTTGTATTAGTTGTACCGACTGCCGTCTTACATAACCATTTTTGTATTAGTTGTATCGACTGCCGTCGTACATAACCATTTTCGTATTAGTTGTACCGACTGCCGTCGTACATAACCATTTGTGTATTAGTTGTACCGACTGCCGTCTTACATAACCATTTTTGTATTAGTTGTACCGACTGCCGTCGTACATAACCATTTTCGTATTAGTTGTACCGACTTCCGTCGTACATAACCATTTTCGTATTAGTTGTACCGACTGCCGTCTACATAACCATTTTGTATCATTCTCAAAGAGTATCTGAGCATGCACGCATGAGTGAATGTTTGCGTCTTTAACCACTCCATGGATTTTGTCACCGCCATGACCACCAGAGTCATTTTTCTGCTAGGTGTCGCATATGCGTCACTTGTTTCTTTGATGACTTTTCTGTTAGTTCTAGAATTAAAGGCCCGGCATGCACTTCAACTGTGCCAAATCACGGAATCATCAGTGTATACAACATCATATTCCATTTATACAGATACAGATTATATTAACGTTTTGACGTCCTCGTTGACTATTGTAGGCATCGAATCTCAACTTGCTTTGTATTTATGATCTTGAATTAGTAAGTAAACAAGTAAAGGAACCCTTTCATACCTCGTGGTATATATATGCAGAGAACATCATGAGGAATGTAAAAGACGATGTCAACTATGTGAATTACGACCCTCTCACTATAGGCGGCAAATGCATACCAGAGATTAAATACGCAGACGATACAGTATTATTATCCACCAGCAAAGAAGGTTTGAAAAACCTAATCATGAGATCCAAGAAACATAGTGAAGACCAACATCTATATTTGAATACACAAAAAAAAAATCATGTCAACTGACAAAGCAAAAGGCTCACCTAACATCCAAGTAAACAATGAACTCCAATGTGTAGAGAGCTACGAATATCTGGGCTCTATAATTAGCAATAACGGTGACTGCTCCAAAGAGATCTCAAGAAGATTGACAATAGCAATCAAGAAGTTAAACACAATGAAGAACATGTGGCAAAGCACCAGCAAATTATTAAAATTAAAAATATTGAGAGCATGCATTTTCCAGTGGCTACTTATGGTTGTGAATCATTGACTATTACACAAAAATTAAGAACGAAAATCCAGTCCTTCGATACTAAATGCTACAGAAAGATCCTACGAATACCATGGACAGAAAAAGAAAGAACACTGATGTCCTGAAAGAACTAAATGTTAAAGAGAATTGGCTGATAAACAACATACTATACAGAAAATTACATACTTTGGTCACATCAAGCGTCACGATGGCCTGGAAAGAACAATACTAGAGGGCAGGGTCCCAGGACGCAGAGGCAGACCAAGAAGAAGATGGCTACAATATATTAAAGAAACCATGAATATAACCATCGACAAAGTGGGTGAACTGGCTAGAGACAGAGTGAATTTCAGATGTGCTGCAAAGAGAGCAACGTCCTATAAAGGATACGCACCTTGATGATGATGATGATATAGGGTAATACAGTGTTAGGCCTGTATTTTTCATTGACCGTCGGCACACGATCGGTGATGTGGTGAACATCACACCAGCCGCCTTTACTTTCCCAGAGCATGTCTGGTACCCAGTTGAGGCTGGGTCGACCTGAGAGCCGTCGCGGTCAGGAAAAATTCCACGCGCACTGCGGGAGTTGAACCCAGACCACTAGCCATGACAGGCGAGATCTTGTATTAGCTTATTATATTAATTGAGAACGTTATCAATTTTGAATATCTTGGAGCTGTAATTTAAAGTAATAAATATTATACAAAAGATATCAGAAGGAGACCAGTCATGACAATTCAGAGATTGGTTAGTATAAAGAATTTATGGACTAACACTAGCAAAAAAGTTACTGAAAAGTTACTGAAAAGTTACTGAAAAGTTACTGAAAAGTTACTGAAAAGTTACTGAAAAACTTCTGAGAACATACATTGTTGGGAAGATATCAATCATAGACAATAACACATATATTTAAAAAAACACAAACTAATTTTTTGAAATAAAATACAGAATAAACATTCTTAGAACGCCCTGCGACAAACATTTGGAATAATACTAATGTCCTGCCAGATATGAACATCGTAACATTAGCCATGTCTCGGAAACTGAATTATTTTGCTAAATACAAAAGTCACGGTGGTTTGAATATAACAATAATGGGGTACGTAGCTCATGAAAAACGAAGCAGATGACGACAAATGAGACAGTGGCAACAGGACATTAAAGAAACCTTGAACATGTTATCAGTTATCAGTTATATGAGGACTATCATCATAGCACTCCGGACATATCCATAGGTGCTCCGATCTCCGCCTCAGCAAATCCAGCAGCGTTCAGCGACCCAAAACGCCAGTTGGATGTTGATTAATCAATCTCTTTGCATATTTAGTATGTCGTTCTTTTTGGGATGCACCAATATTGACACCCTTCTCTCTAAATTTGATCAGCGAGTGGAGTCACAACCCTGAAACTCCTCTGTTCGGAAAGACTCTCTGAATGCGTGCAGAATGTCATTTCGATCCATGGCATCTCCCTCTCATATTGTAGCTAAGCTAGCCAATCTATCAGCTCTTTCATTACCCCTAACTCCTGCCTGCCCAGGGACAAAAATGAAGGTGATTTCTCTGATCATTATCTGTACCAGTACCTCCACCCAGCTGCGTCTCACCATTCCTGATTCGACTTTACGAATCATTGCTCATGGAGTAACTGAGTATGAAAACACGAGAGTAGTTGTGAGATGCCAACCATTTCACCGCCTCCGTAACCGTCCGAACGGTGAACATGACGTTGAAGGAGGCAAGAGAAATTGCTAGAGTTGCAGTTATTTTCAATTTGGGTGTGATGAGAGCCACGTTCTACAAAGAATATGATACATGAAAATAATATTAAGTTGTGCATTTAGGAAGAAGTTGTGTTGCAATTGTATTGCTTTATGTATATATATATATGACTCGGCTTTTGTATTGCTTTATGTATATATATATATATGACTCGGCTTTTGTATTGCTTCATGTATATATATGACTCAGCTTTTGTATTGCTTTATGTATATATGTAGGACTTGGTCTTTTGTATTGCTTCATGTATATATATATGACTCGGCTTTTGTATTGCTTCATGTATATGTATATATATGACTCGGCTATTGTATTGCTTCATGTATATATATATATGACTCGGCTATTGTATTGCTTCATGTATATGTATATATATGACTCGGCTATTGTATTGCTTCATGTATATGTATATATATGACTCGGCTTTTGTATTGCTTCATGTATATATATATATATGACTCGGCTATTGTATTGCTTCATGTATATGTATGACTCGGCTTTTGTATTGCTTTATGTATATGTATATATATGACTCGGCTATTGTATTGCTTCATGTATATATATATGACTCGGCTATTGTATTGCTTTATGTATATATATATATGACTCGGCTATTGTATTGCTTCATGTATATATATATATATGACTCGGCTATTGTATTGCTTCATGTATATATATATATATGACTCGGCTATTGTATTGCTTCATGTATATATTAGACTTGGTCTTTGTATTGCTTCATGTATATATGTAACTTGCTTTGTATTGCTTTATGTATATATATATGACTGCTATTGTATTGTTTATGTATATATTATGACTCTTGTATTTGTTATGTATATTATGTATTGATAGCTATTGTATTGTTATATATGTAGACTTGGCTATTGTATTGTTTTATGTATATGTATGACTTGGCTATTGTATTGTTTTATGTATATGTATGACTTGGCTATTGTATTGTTTTATGTATATGTATGACTTGGCTATTGTATTGTTTTATGTATATGTATGACTTGGCTATTGTATTGCTTTATGATATATATGACTTAGCTATTGTATTGCTTTATGTATATTATATATGACTCGGCTATTGTATTGCTTTATGTATATTATATATGCTATTATTGTTTCATATGTGCTGTGTATTGTTTTATATATATATGACTCGGCTATTGTATTGCTTCATGTATATATATATATGACTCGGCTATTGTATTGCTTTATGTATATATATATATGACTCGGCTATTGTATTGCTTTATGTATATATATATATGACTCGGCTATTGTATTGCTTTATGTATATATATATATATATGACTCGGCTATTGTATTGCTTTATGTATATATATATATGACTCGGCTATTGTATTGCTTTATGTATATATATATATGACTACTATTGTATTTATATATATATATGACTCGCTATTGTATTGCTTCATGTATATATATTATGACTATTGTATTGCTTCATGATATATATATATGTATTGTATGCTTCATGTATATATATTATATATATGACTCGGCTGTTATTGTATAATTAGCTTGCATGTATATTATATATATATATGACTCGGCTATTGTATTGCTTTATGTATATATGTAGGACTTGGTCTTTTGTATTGCTTTATGTATATATGTAGGACTTGGTCTTTTGTATTGCTTTATGTATATATGTAGGACTTGGTCTTTTGTATTGCTTTATGTATATATGTATGACTCGGCTATTGTATTGTTTTATGTATATATATGACTCGGCTATTGTATTGCTTTATGTATATATGTATGACTCGGCTATTGTATTGTTTTATGTATATGTGTATGACTAGCTATTGTATTGCTTTATGTATATATGTATGACTCGGCTATTGTATTGTTTTATGTTCATGTATGACTTGGCTAGTTGTTTGCTTTATGTATGTGTATGAGCTCGGCTATTGTATTGCTTTATGTATGCGTATGACTCGGCTAAAACTTCATAAGATTATTGGTAGACACATCAGTGCTGTTAATGCTGTGTTTAATATGTTCTTGTAATTTGCTTGTTTGCTTCATGTCCAAGATTCCAGTATTTCAGGACCAAGATTCCAGTATTTCAGTATTTCATGTAAACGATTTCAGTACTTCAATATTTCAGTATTTCATTTCCAAGATTTCAGTACTTCAATATTTCAGTATTTCAAGTCCAATATTTCAGTACTTGAATATTTCATGTAAAAGATTTCAGTATTTTAATATTTCAGTATAAAAAATATATCTAAAGCCAAAGGATGACTTCATTGCGCCGGGCTTGACCACATATGGCTTGATCAATCTAAGCAGAAATGGGGTACGCCACCTGCCGCAGGTTTACACGTAGCACGAACTTCGTAGCTTCGGCAACAATCCTATGAATCCCTGGAAAAAAATGCACTTGTGAACAGAACTATTTGAACCCATGACTTTTGGAACCCAAGGCAACAACTTAGCCCTTTAACCACACACAAGATGGAACAACGGCATCAAGAACAACTTAGCCCTTTAACCACACACAAGATGGAACAACGGCATCAAGAACAACTTAGCCCTTTAACCACACACAAGATGGAACAACTGCATCAAGAACAACTTAGCCCTTTAACCACACACAAGATGGAACAACTTAGCCCTTTAACCACACACAAGATAGAACAACTTAGCCCTTTAACCACACACAAGATGGAACAACTGCATCAAGAACAACTTAGCCCTTTAACCACACACAAGATGGAACAACTTAGCCCTTTAACCACACACAAGATGGAACAACTTAGCCCTTTAACCACACACAAGATAGAACAACTTAGCCCTTTAACCACACACAAGATAGAACAACTTAGCCCTTTAACCACACACAAGATGGAACAACGGCATCAAGAACAACTTAGCCCTTTAACCACACACAAGATGGAACAACGGCATCAAGAACAACTTAGCCCTTTAACCACACACAAGATGGAACAACTTAGCCCTTTAACCACACACAAGATGGAACAACTTAGCCCTTTAACCACACACAAGATGGAACAACTTAGCCCTTTAACCACACACAAGATAGAACAACTTAGCCCTTTAACCACACACAAGATAGAACAACTTAGCCCTTTAACCACACACAAGATGGAACAACGGCATCAAGAACAACTTAGCCCTTTAACCACACACAAGATGGAACAACGGCATCAAGAACAACTTAGCCCTTTAACCACACACAAGATGGAACAACGGCATCAAGAACAACTTAGCCCTTTAACCACACACAAGATGGAACAACATCAAGAACAACAGCCTTTAACCACACACAAGATGGAACAACGGCATCAGAACAACTAGCCCTTTAACCACACACAAGATGGAACAACGGCATCAAGAACAACTTAGCCCTTTAACCACACACAAGATGGAACAACTTAGCCCTTTAACCACACACAAGATGGAACAACGCATCAGAACAACTTAGCCCTTTAACCACACACAAGATGGAACAACTGCATCAAGAACAACTTAGCCCTTTAACCACACACAAGATGGAACAACGGCATCAAGAACAACTTAGCCCTTTAACCACACAAGATGGAACAACTTAGCCCTTTAACCACACACAAGATGGAACAACTTAGCCCTTTAACCACACACAGATGGAACAACTAGCCTTTAACCACACACAAGATGGAACAACTTAGCCCTTTAACCACACACAAGATGGAACAACTTAGACCTTTAACCACACACAAGATGGAACAACGGCATCAAGAACAACTTTAGAGAAACAAATACCAACTTACAAATTGAATTAGACTAAACACACAGAAGTTCCCTACATCTTCACCCCCACCCCTCCCATCCAAGGCAGCGACTTAACCTTTCAGCCACATAGTCTCCTAGTAAATATATAACCAGAAGAAATGTTTTTCTCGTATATGTGACAGACATTTGTGACATAGTATATCAATCATATTTCTGACATAGTTGACATACCAATCATATTCTAGAATGTTGCTTACTGTTGATCTATTAAATTCGACATTATATCTGCCAGTTTGTCCATGATACCGATATATTGAAATCAACTCATGTTTTGTTTATTTTCAACTTGCAATATTAGTTGTACTGGTTGTTTTATTCTGCGCATATTCTCAGACGTTAGTGGGAGAATTGTTGCTAGACCTAGGATAGGAAAACAAATGTTAGCATACTATGAGTGTACATATTCCCAGTGGCAACTTATAGGTATCAAGCATGGACATTTAACATCATCATCAAATAGCTAGTTCTGGACAGAAAAGTTTCACTCTGACAATATTTCGGAATTCTCTTTCTCTCTCATATGTCAGATGTCTCACCTCTGTAGTCGTTATGCTATAATCATCAGTTACATCCTGATTCCATCATCACCTTGGTCTTCTTATTCTCCTCTATGCAGAGGTGTCTCTTTCCATAATAGTCTTCTTCAAACCCTTCGTTTCTTTTTTATGTGACCAAAATGCTTCAGTTTTCTCATTTATATTTGTAGTATCAGCCATTTTTCCTTAGATTTTCAGTAATTTCTGTATATATATATTCTCTTATCTGTCCATGATATATTCTTCCGTATATCATGGACAGAAAATAAATATATTTATATATATATATATATATTTATATATATATATTCTCTTATCTGTCCATGATATACGGAGGATATATATATATATATATGTATATATATATATATTCTTTCTGTGTATGATATACGAAATATATATATATATATATATATATTATATATATATATATATATATATATATATATATATATATATATATATATAAATATACTCTCTTTTCTGTCCATGATATACGGAAGAATCTTCCGTAACACTTCTATTCAAAAGCACTGATATATTTGTCCACTGCCATGTTCAAAGGAATTTTACTGAGATAGTGAGCATTGATTTGAGAACCGGGCTCAACAACGGCACCAGTAAACGATGTTTCGGAAAGCAAATGGAGGCCGGCAGTAACAGTCTCAACCTCCATACTCATACTGGAAGAGTATACTCATACTAACATTGTGGGTTTCTGCGGCGAAATGGTTAAGCAATTGCCTTTCGTTCTGAAGGTCGGCGGTTCGAAGTCGGACCACGTCGATGGGTTCAAAAATGAATTTTTTTTTCCGGAGAACTTTTATGATTATTTTTTTTAGCTACGGAGTTCGTGCTTCTGCAATACTCGTGACAGATGGGGTACCATTTCTTTGAAGAATGACCTAGTCATAGTGGGAAACCTGGTGCATGAAGTCAATCCTTCGCCTGTAGACCTCCATCTTAGATCTTACTGAATTAAAGATTGATCATAAAGCAAAGCTCTCCATGTCACACGAGTCACTGGAAGTCATTATATGATTTGAACTGTGTGATTTGTTCAATTATTTGCTGCTACACATCAAACATACATTGGATATCATTTGGTTACCTTCAATTGTACAATGCAAGCGGCAAATCAACATCGATCTTTATAAATGTGATGTGCCGGTTGAGTTCGTATTCATTGCTTATAGATCAAGCAACGGCACGCGATATTGAATTATTCTTCTGTGATTAGTAACATTGTCACCGATACGCATGATTCAATATTATTACAACAAAGGATAACATAATTGCAGTCTGTTTCAATATTAGAACATAGGATGACATTGCAGTCTGTTTCAATATTAGGACATAGAACAACATTGCAGTCTATTTCAATATTAGGACATAGGACAACATTGCAGTCTGTTTCAATATTAGCACATAGGACAACATTGCAGTCTGTTTCAATATTAGGACATAGAACAACATTGCAGTCTGTTTCAATATCAGGACATAGAACAACATTGCAGTCTGTTTCAATATTATAACATAGGATATCATTGCAGTCTGTTTCAATATTAGGACATAGAACATTGCAGTATGTTTCAATATTATAACATAGGATATCATTGCAGTCTGTTTCAATATTAGGACATAGAACAACATTGCAGTCTGTTTCAATATTATAACATAGGACATTGCAGTCTGTTTCAATGTTATAACATAGGATATCATTGCAGTCTGTTTCAATGTTATAACATAGGACAACATTGCAATCTGTTTCAATGTTATAACATAGGATATCATTGCAGTCTGTTTCAATGGTATATGCCCTTTGTCGTATTTACAGACGGTCAACTTGAAAGTATTTTACTATGACAACTTCTGAGTTTTCGCTTTTCTCTCTTGTCTTTCAACTTATCCCAAAGTCTCTTTTCAACAATTATGTATCTTTGCGTAATGTTGCTTTCAATATAGCTCGTTTAGCTTTTCTCATTTGTGTTACCGATAAATACGTTCTTCATTGAGGCCTTGCAGACATCTTTATATCTCAGCAGCTGTCTGCCTACCTCTTCCCATCCGAAAGTTCACAGAACATGTGTTTTGGTATGCGGCAATTGCCCATTCTTCTCACATGCCCTAGCCATCTTAGTCTTCTACTGTTCAGCATGGCCATGATGGAAAGCTAGTTTACATGTTGCAGTACTTCTGAGTTGGTTATCGTGTCGTACCACCTGATATTCATAATCTTGCAAAGACATCAAAGGTGAAAGATGTTAAGTAACCTTTCACGACCGTGAGTATGCTGTCCATGTTTCTGAGTCATATAGTCAAGAACTAATTACGCAGACTCAATAGATTTGAATCTTCGACTGCAATGTTTTGTCACAGTTCTCTTTCATAGTTTGTCGATTGTAGTAGATGCACTACCTATTCGAGCCTTGTTTTTTTGTATTTTATTTGTCAAGAGTAAGGCTGACAGTGATTATTGACCAAAGATAGGAATATCTTAAAACTGCTATTAGATGGTTACCATTTAACCTCATATTTATTGATGTGTTATTTCCTGACAAAAAAACCCCACTGTTTTGTTGACAGTTATATTCAGAGAGAATAGGTCACATGCACTGGACAAATTATGAATTAGGGATTGCAGGATAACTTCGCCGCTGTGTGTGCGACTAGTGCAGCATCGTCAGCAAAAAGTTCCATGAGAACATGGTCGCTCACAGCTCCTATTAAGATGAACCACCCGAGTGTTAACGTGTTCGGCTAGGCGGTAAAAAAAACGTTGGCTACAAAATCCATCTAACCATGAACTTGCATACGTTTTGTTGAGTGTTTATGCCCCAACAGGGTCTTGAAAGGCAAGAGAGAGAGAGAGAGAGGGGGAGAGGAGGGGAAAAGAGGAACATCATAACAATAAGAGATGAGGTGTCTTAGCTACCTCTTAGGCCAACGAAGGCTCGCCTGCATGACGGGGACACTAGTCAATCGGTAGAAGCTGGCCTTCACGCAAAAATCAGTCTAAAGCGCCATACCAGGCGTCATGGCGAACGCAGAAGAAGAAGAAGAATATGTCTTAGAAGAGGCAGTAGATATACAATAAGAGATGAAGTTAGATGTGAAGAAATGAGATGTGAAGAAATGAGATGTGAAGAAATGAGATGTGAAGAAATGAGATGTGAAGAAATGAGATGTGAAGAAATGAGATGTGAAGAAATGAGATGTGAAGAAATGAGATGTGAAGAAATGAGATGTGAAGAAATGAGATGTGAAGAAATGAGATGTGAAGAAATGAGATGTGAAGAAATGAGATGTGAAGAAATGAGATGTGAAGAAATGAGATGTGAAGAAATGAGATGTGAAGAAATGAGATGTGAAGAAATGAGATGTGAAGAAATGAGATGTGAAGAAATGAGATGTGAAGAAATGAGATGTGAAGAAATGAGATGTGAAGAAATGAGATGTGAAGAAATGAGATGTGAAGAAATGAGATGTGAAGAAATGAGATGTGAAGAAATGAGATGTGAAGAAATGAGAAGAAAACTAAGAATGAAACCAGATATCAAATAACAACAGATGAAATGAGATGTGAAGAAATGAGATGTGAAGAAATGAGATGTGAAGAAATGAGATGTGAAGAAATGAGAAGAAAACTAAGAATGAAACCAGATATCAAATAACAACAGATGAAATGAGATGTGAAGAAATGAGATGTGAAGAAATGAGATGTGAAGAAATGAGATGTGAAGAAATGAGAAGAAAACTAAGAATGAAACCAGATATCAAATAACAACAGATGAAATGGTTTAGTCTTAGATGAAGACTAAGAATGAAACCAGATATCAAATAACAACAGATGAAATGAGATGTGAAGAAATGAGATGTGAAGAAATGAGATGTGAAGAAATGAGATGTGAAGAAATGAGATGTGAAGAAATGAGAAGAAAACTAAGAATGAAACCAGATATCAAATAACAACAGATGAAATGAGAAGAAAACTAAGAATGAAACCAGATATCAAATAACAACAGATGAAATGAGAAGAAGACTAAGAATGAAACCAGATATCAAATAACAACAGATGAAATGAGAAGAAAACTAAGAATGAAACCAGATATCAAATAACAACAGATGAAATGAGATGAAGACTAAGAATGAAACCAGATATCAAATAACAACAGATGAAATGAGATGTGAAGAAATGAGATGAAGACTAAGAATGAAACCAGATATCAAATAACAACAGATGAAATGAGAAGAAAACTAAGAATGAAACCAGATATCAAATAACAACAGATGAAATGAGATGAAGACTAAGAATGAAACCAGATATCAAATAACAACAGATGAAATGAGATGAAGACTAAGAATGAAACCAGATATCAAATAACAACAGATGAAATGAGAAGAAAACTAAGAATGAAACCAGATATCAAATAACAACAGATGAAATGAGATGAAGACTAAGAATGAAACCAGATATCAAATAACAACAGATGAAATGAGATGTGAAGAAATGAGATGAAGACTAAGAATGAAACCAGATATCAAATAACAACAGATGAAATGAGAAGAAAACTAAGAATGAAACCAGATATCAAATAACAACAGATGAAATGAGATGAAGACTAAGAATGAAACCAGATATCAAATAACAACAGATGAAATGAGAAGAAAACTAAGAATGAAACCAGATATCAAATAACAACAGATGAAATGGAGAAACTAAGAATGAAACCAGATAGTCAAATTCACAACCAGATGAAATGAGAAGAACTAGAATGAAACCAGATATCAAATCAAAACAGATGAAAGATGAAGAAAACTAAGAGTAGAAACAGATATCAAATAAAACAGATGAAATGAGAAGAACTAAGAATGAAACCAAGATTCATATAATCAACATGATGAGATGAGAAGAAACTACAGGATTAAACCAAATAACAACAAATGATAATGGATGAAGACTAAAGAATGAGAACCAGATAACAAAAGATGAAATGGTTTGTCTTAGATGAAGACTAGGAATGACCAGATATCAAAGATGAAATGGTTTAGTCTTAGATGAAAACTAAGAATGAAACCAGATAAAACAGATGAAATGGTTTAGTCCCCTCAAATGTTGGGTATTGGCTACTGAACCAACATTATAGCACACCGACAACCTCGTTGGTGCTAGTCCCACCAACTGATGTCAGAAGAGCATCATAACTGGTGATTCTCATGACTCGCTGATAAACAAAACTCTCCTTTTCCTCTCAGGCACCAGTTCTTCATGAAGTGAAATAAAAAATCAGACGTGAAATTATAAAATTTATGAAGTGAATGTAAAAATCATGAAGATGAAATTATAAAATTCATGAAGTGAGATTATAAAATTATGAAGTGTAATTAAAAATTCATGAAGTTAATATAAAAATTCATAAGTGAAATTATAAAAATCATGAATAAATTATAAAATTCATGAAGTGTAATTATAAAATTCATGAAGTGTAATTATAAATTCTCATGAAGTGAAATTATAAAATTCATGAAGTGAAATTATAAAATTCATGAAGTGTAATTATAAAATTCATGAAGTGAAATTATAAAATTCATGAAGTGTAATTATAAAATTCATGAAGTGTAATTATAAAATTCATGAAGTGTAATTATAAAATTCATGAAGTGTAATTATAAAATTCATCAAGTGAATTATAAAATTCATGAAGTGTAATTATAAAATTCATGAAGTGAAATTATAAAATTCATGAAGTGTAATTATAAAATTCATGAAGTGTAATTATAAAATTCATGAAGTGTAATTATAAAATTCATGAAGTGTAATTATAAAATTCATGAAGTGAAATTATAAAATTCATGAAGTGTAATTATAAAATTCATGAAGTGTAATTATAAAATTCATGAAGTGTAATTATAAAATTCATGAAGTGTAATTATAAAATTCATGAAGTGTAATTATAAAATTCATGAAGTGTAATTATAAAATTCATGAAGTGAAATTATAAAATTCATGAAGTGTAATTATAAAATTCATGAAGTGTAATTATAAAATTCATGAAGTGTAATTATAAAATTCTGAAGTTAATTATAACGATGGATTGATTCAACATGAATATTAGTGCCCTCATCCAACAAGATCACCCAACATGAAAGCATCGGTATCTTCTACCATAGAGAGCCACATTGAGAAAACATCACGAATACAGTACAGAGGAATAGGAAAACCACACAGGAAAGATGGAACAACGGCATCATGAACAACTTTAGAGAAATGAATACCAACTTACAAATTGAATTAGACTAAGCACACAGAAGTTCCTTACATCTTTATCCTCCCTCCCATCCCCGCCTCTCCCCACCACCCACCCCTAACTACTGAAGTAGAATTGAGAAAGAGAAGAAGAATAAGTAAATAGATAATCAACATATACTGTTCTTGTGTAATAAAGATTGGAAAAAGTTGACTATGTTGGATATATATGTTACTGTTTCTATTAGTTATTTGAAACTATGAATGTATTTCTAGCGTTATCCTTTTGTGTGTGAGTGAGTGTTGGGTGGGTAAGTGTTGGGTGTGTGAGGGCTGGGTGAGTTAGTGTTGTTGGGCGGAGAGATTTCATGTGAAGCAAGATTGCTCGACGCTTCAAGAGCAGCTAAGGATTGAAGTTATAATCAATAAAATAGCGTGCTTATCTAACCTTCTGAATACTGACAAGCATGCGAGCCAGTCTACAGCTCGTGAAACAATGATCGTATTTCTGTTGGCTAGAGGGTCGTTTTAATTAACTTTCACGGAATTATTCATTCATTCGTTCATCAACTAGGTATTTTTTTATTTTTTCCGATCCGAAGCACTTGAGCTGAAAGCTCTTCGGCTCGGTGTCATGGCCATCGTAACCCTTCGGCTCGGTGCCACGAACACCGTAATTCTGGGGAACCTGTAGCTTTTCTGCCAATCCACGGAGTTGAACCCGCACTTACAGAGGACTAGTCACCCGTAGTCCAACGCGCTACGAACACGCTGGGCCGTCAGCTAGGTATAGAAATTACTATATAACAAATATTATATTCTTTTTTTTACTATGTTTCTTTATTTAAACACCCAATTTCCGACCTGACCCCTTTCAACCTTGAACTTCAACGCCTTTCCCCCACTTCAACCTCGGACTTCAACCTCGCACTTCAACCTCGCACTTCAACCTACCATCAACCATCACCAATCGTTCAGCGCTGACTATTTCATCCTTTTCAGTTCAACATGTCATTTACCCCAACATTACCAGCATTGCAAACATAATATTTTTGTAGAGGAAGTGCTTTAAATTATTGACTAAAATTATTTATTATATTTATATCATTCATTCTTCTTCTTATTTTCTTTTGTCAGCACACTGTTACCGGGTTGTTAACCCAGTGTCGTGGTTTTATGTACTTGTCTTACGCTTCTCTGCTTTTGTCAACACACTGTTACCGGGCTGTGAACCCAGTGTCGTGGTTTTATGTATTTGTCTTCTCTGGTGACTTGTGAGATGGTCTTCTTAGTCTCCTGGCAGAATTCTACTACGCTACCTATCCACCTTTTCCTCGGTCTTCCTCTCGCCTTCCTTCCTGATATTCTGTTGTGGAAAGTTTCATAGGGAGTTTGGTATGTTAACATTTTTACTAAGTGGCCAACCACTTCATTCTCTATTTCGTTATATAGTTCAAGCACGGTCTTGTACCAACCTTTTCTCTGATGCTGGTATTCATACTGCTAGCAGGTTGTTGCCCAGTGTCGTGGTTTTCTGTTTTGTCTTGCGCTGTTCTGGTGGCTTGTGTGATTGTTATTTTTGCTCTTTCACATGAGAATGCTATACCATCTAACCATCTTTTTCATGAATTTCCTCTCGCCTTCTTTCCTTATGTTCTGTTGTAGAAGACTCTGTATACTGTGGAGTTTGGATGCATTCTTATTAAGTGGCCATACCACTTCATTCTTTGTTTCTCTATTATGTAATTCAGCAAGGTTCTGTACCAACTTTCTTTCTTATGCTTGTGTTGGTGATTCTGTCTTTCCTGGTGTTGTTAGTAACGTTTCGCACTTTATACACTAATTGTTCCCATGGTTTTACGTCAATCTGGTGGCGAAATAAAGGGAGAGAGTGTGGTGTGAAGGCTAAGCAGGTACTCATCCCTTTCTCAAGGATTACACGAAGAGCATCTGTGGCCTACAGGTTAAGCGGGTACTCATCCCTTTCTCAAGGATTACACAAAGAGCATCTGTGGCGTACAGGTTAAGCGGGTACTCATCCCTTTCTCAAGGATTACACGAAGAGCATCTGTGGCGTACAGGTTAAGCGGTACTCATCCCTTCCAAGGATTACACGAAGGCATCTGTGGCGTACAGGTTAAGCGGTACTCATCCTTCTCAGGATTACACAAGAGCATCTGTGGCGTACAGGTTAAGCGGGTACTCATCCCTTTCTCAAGGATTACACGAAGAGCATCTGTGGCGTACAGGTTAAGTACTCGACTCTCGTTCCAAAGTTACCAGGTTCCTCCTCGTTGTCCATCGTGATATAATTTCAGAGATCTCTGATCTCATGAGTTTCTAGTCCTACAGGAGGCGAACAATAAAGCGTGGGTCCATGTTCAACTTGAGCTCGTAAAGAACTTTTAGAGTTCAAATTCGAGAAACAGGCTGGAAAACTCTAACCTTATCAAATAAAATTCATTAGAAAGATTACAAATACAATTCTGCAAATATATCAACATCTTCAGAATTATATCAACATCTTCAGAATTATATCAACATCTTCAAAATTATATCAACATCTTCAAAATTATATCAACATCTTCAGAATTATATCAACATCTTCAGAATTATATCAACATCTTCAGAATTATATCAACATCTTCAGAATTATATCAACATCTTCAGAATTATATCAACATCTTCAGAATTATATCAACATCTTCAAAATTATATCAACATCTTCAAAATTATATCAACATCTTCAGAATTATATCAACATCTTCAGAAATATATCAACATCTTCAGAATTATATCAACATCTTCAGAATTATATCAACATCTTCAAAATTATATCAACATCTTCAGAATTACATCAACATCTTCAGAATTATATCAACATCTTCAAAATTATATCAACATCTTCAAAATTATATCAACATCTTCAGAATTATATCAACATCTTCAGAATTATATCAACATCTTCAAAATTATATCAACATCTTCAAAATTATATCAACATCTTCAGAATTATATCAACATCTTCAGAATTATATCAACATTTTCAGAATTATATCAACATCTTCAGAATTATATCAACATCTTCAAAATTATATCAACATCTTCAGAATTATATCAACATCTTCAGAATTACGTCAACATCTTCAGAATTACATCAACATGTTCAGAATTATATCAACATCTTCAGAATTATATCAACATCTTCAGAATTATATCAACATCTTCAGAATTATATCAACATCTTCAGAATTATATCAACATCTTCAGAATTATATCAACATCTTCAGAATTATATCAACATCTTCAGAATTATATCAACATCTTCAGAATTATATCAACATCTTCAGAATTATATCAACATCTTCAGAATTATATCAACATCTTCAGAATTATATCAACATCTTCAGAATTATATCAACATCTTCAGAATTATATCAACATCTTCAGAATTATATCAACATCTTCAGAATTACATCAACATCTTCAGAATTACATCAACATCTTCAGAATTATATCAACATCTTCAGAATTATATCCTGACCCTCGCTGTTGTTACGGAGTTCGTGCACTGTCGCTGAAATCTTTCTGTGTAAGAAATATATCGGAGCACACATGGTTACTCACCGAAGTGCAATGATGATGGTCGAATCAATCAATCAATCAATCAATCAATCAATCAAACAAACCATAAGAGATAAGGAATCAATTTTCTTCTCATTTGATAGGAAATACTCATACCCCACTAACTGAAAGTGGGAAAGACCAAGACGATAAAAAATGCTGAAAGTGAAAGACGAAATACACAATATTTTTTTTAAATGCTGGAAACCTTGTATATAGCAGAGACGTCTTTATGACTACTGTCATGGGAGCGAGGCTCTACGAGGAACGTTACGGATCGTTCTGTTGAACGAATGAATGAATGCATTAATTAATTAAATTATTTACTAATTGTTAAACGAATGATTGAATGAACTAATTAATAACTTAATTAAATTATTAATATATGACATAATAGTGCAGTCAGAAGTAAGCGCTGGGTTTAAAAACATTTCACAAGATAAATATCAAATGAAAATCCTTGCATATTCTTGAAAGGACGTCGACATTAACCACAGTAAAAGAGTCGTTGATTTTCTAGGCACCACGTATACGTTCAGTAGTTTGCTGTCTGAACAGTGACGTCTATTTTTACCATTCGCATAAAAATCCATGGAGCGAATTTGCTTCCAAATTGCACCCCGCGAAGTTTGAATGAGGTAAGCTTGGGTTGTGATCGAGCTCACTATCCTTAAGCTACAGACGCCCCATCTAACACCAGATGGACAGCTACAGACGCCCACTTACACCAGATGGACAGCTACAGACGCCCACTTACACCAGATGGACAGCTACAGACGCCCACTTACATCAGATGGACAGCTACAGACGCCCACTTACACCAGATGGCCAGAAATAACACATAAAAATATGAGAATAATCCATGTCTGTGCATTAAGACTTCTTCAATATTTGCTAAATTCTCATTGAATTATCTGCAGGTACCATCGTCGGAGCACTTACATGGTAGTTCAATAGAGGATATCCATGAACACCGTTGACGGATGCGCAACTCATCTGTCTGTCACTGAACTGTGCTGCTTCCAGTCCTTGACATGTCAATTATAGGAAAGTGTATTTGATATTCAAATAATATATTTTGTCAAATAATAATTAGAAAGTATGACAGCAATGTAGAACAATAGTTACACTGGTAGAATATAGAATGTAGAACATTTTTAGAGAGCATTAATTGCACTGGTAGAAATATGAATGTGGCACTGCCAAATAGAACAATAGTTACACTAACAAAAGTTAGAATGTAATGTACCAAATAGACAATAGTTGCACTAACAAAAGTTAGAATGTAATGTACCAAATAGAGCAATAGTTGCACTAACAAAAGTTAGAATGTAATGTACCAAAGAGAACAATAGTTGCACTAACAAAAGTTAGAATGTAATGTACCAAAGAGACAATAGTTGCACTAACAAAAGTTAGAATGATGTCAATGTACCAAAGAAGAAGTCAATGAGTTGCACTAACAAAAGTTAGAATGTAATGTAACAAAAGACAATAGTTGCATAACAAAAGTTAGAATGTAATGTACCAAAGAGAGCAATAGTTGCACTAACAAAAGTTAGAATGTAATGTACCAAAGAGAGCAATAGTTGCACTAACAAAAGTTAGAATGTAATGTAACAAAGAGAGCAATAGTTGCAATAACAAAAGTTAGAATGTAATGTACCAAAGAGAACAATAGTTGCACTAACAAAAGTTAGAATGTAATGTACCAAAGAGAGCAATAGTTGCATAACAAAAGTTAGAATGTAATGTACAAAAGAACAATAGTTGCACTAACAAAAGTTAGAATTTAATGTACCAAAGAGAGCAATAGTTGCACTAACAAAAGTTAGAATGTAATGTACCAAATAGAGCAATAGTTGCACTAACAAAAGTTAGAATGTAATGTAACAAAGAGAACAATAGTTGCACTAACAAAAGTTAGAATGTAATGTACCAAAGAGAACAATAGTTGCACTAACAAAAGTTAGAATGTAATGTACCAAATAGAGCAATAGTTGCACTAACAAAAGTTAGAATGTAATGTACCAAAGAGAACAATAGTTGCACTAACAAAAGTTAGAATGTAATGTACCAAAGAGACAATAGTTGCACTAACAAAAGTTAGAAGAATGTCGAAAATGTAACAAAGAGAATAATTAAGGTATATGCACTAACAAAAGTTAGAATGTAATGTACCAAAGAGAACAATAGTTGCACTAACAAAAGTTAGAATGTAATGTAACAAATAGAATAATAGTTGCACTAACAAAAGTTAGAATGTAATGTACCAAAGAGAGCAATAGTTGCAATAACAAAAGTTAGAATGTAATGTACCAAAAGACAATAGTTGCACTAACAAAAGTTAGAATGTAATGTAACAAAGAGAGCAATAGTTGCACTAACAAAAGTTAGAATGTAATGTACCAAAGAGACAATAGTTGCACTAACAAAAGTTAGAATGTAATGTACAAATAGAGTAATAGTTGCACTAACAAAAGTTAGAATGTAATGTACCAAAGAGAACAATAGTTGCACTAACAAAAGTTAGATGAATGTCAAATGGAATGTGCTAACAATAAAGTAATGCAATCAATAGTTGCACTAACAAAAGTTAGAATGTAATGTACCAAAGAGAACAATAGTTGCACTAACAAAAGTTAGAATGTAATGTACCAAAGAGAGCAATAGTTGCACTAACAAAAGTTAGAATGTAATGTACCAAAGAGAGCAATAGTTGCACTAACAAAGTTAGAATGTAATGTACAAAGAGACAATAGTTGCAATAAGAAAAGTTAGAATGTAATGTACCAAAGAGAACAATAGTTGCACTAACAAAAGTTAGAATGTAATGTAACAAATAGAACAATAGTTGCACTAACAAAAGTTAGAATGTAATGTAACAAAGAGAACAATAGTTGCACTAACAAAAGTTAGAATGTAATGTACCAAAGAGAGCAATAGTTGCACTAACAAAAGTTAGAATGTAATGTACCAAATAGAGCAATAGTTGCACTAACAAAAGTTAGAATGTAATGTAACAAATAGAACAATAGTTGCAATAACAAAAGTTAGAATGTAATGTACCAAAGAGAGCAATAGTTGCACTAACAAAAGTTAGAATGTAATGTACAAAGAGACAATAGTTGCAATAACAAAAGTTAGAATGTAATGTACCAAAGAGAACAATAGTTGCACTAACAAAAGTTAGAATGTAATGTAACAAAAGAATAATAGTTGCAATAACAAAAGTTAGAATGTAATGTACCAAAGAGAACAATAGTTGCACTAACAAAAGTTAGAATGTAATGTACCAAAGAGATAATAGTTGCACTAACAAAAGTTAGAATGTAATGTACCAAAGAGAGCAATAGTTGCAATAACAAAAGTTAGAATGTAATGTAACCAAAGAGACAATAGTTGCACTAACAAAAAAGTTAAAGAAGAATGTTGATAACAAAAGAGTAGCTAAAAAAGTTGCAATAACAAAAGTTAGAATGTAATGTACAAAAGAACAATAGTTGCACTAACAAAAGTTAGAATGTAATGTACCAAAGAGAACAATAGTTGCACTAACAAAAGTTAGAATGTAATGTAACAAAGAGAACAATAGTTGCACTAACAAAAGTTAGAATGTAATGTAACAAAGAGACAATAGTTGCACTAACAAAGTTAGAATGTAATGTAACAAAAGAAAATAGTTGCAATAAGAAAAAATCGTGTTGGAGACAGTCATCGTGAATAATGGATGCACTAGAATAAATAATGATGATTTGAAACAGCCAAATTGAACAATCTAATGATTGGGTGTAGAGGTGTAATGATTACTATGTGTGTGTGTGTGAATAGTTGGGTGTATGGACGAATGAGTGGTTGTTGACTAATGTGTGGTGTAGGACGAGTGTTCAAGTGCATGTAGGAAGAGAAACATCAATTGATCAGCAGTTCAAGTGTATGTATGAAGAGAAACATCAATTGATCAGCAGTTCAAGTGTATGTAGGAAGAGAAACATCAATTGATCAGCAGTTCAAGTGTATGTAGAAGAGAAACATCAAAATGATCAGCAGTTCAAGTGTATGTATGAAGAAAAACATCAATTGATCAGCAGTTCAAGTGTATGTATGAAGAGAAACATCAATTGATCAGCATTCAACTACAATGAAAATACAAAATGATATGGTCAAGTGTGTAGAATGATTATCAATCTGATACATTCGATGATGGAAGAGAACTCAATGACAGCGTTCAAGTGTTGCTGTAGATCAAAGGTTGTAGGTTCAAATGAAGAACCAAACGTCATAAGAAACATATTATCAGAGTTCTAGGATTGTTAGAGTACGAGTCTGATCAAGCTTCTGGCTATGTGGAGACCAAATCTTCTGTAGAGAAAAGGAATGCGCTCAATGGTGAGACAAATGATTAGTTCTGCAGCAGGTAGCTTGATAAGACATTCAGGGCTATGTGTCAGATCAATCATGATCGGCGTTAAGTGTATTGTGAAGAGAACATCATTGATCACCCAGCTTCAATATGTATACAGGAAACACAAGAAGCACAAGGTGACTGATGATATGACACATCAATCATCAGTGTCGATGATCAAGAAAAAACACTAATTGATCACATTCAGTTATCTAGAGAGAAACAAAAAGGTTCATTTATGTATTTAAGACTAATCTAGACAGCCGTTCATGTATGTATGACTAGAACTAACAAATGATCAGCAGTATCTAGTGACTTAAGAATCAATGACTGCATTTACTGGTATTATGAAGAAACAACAAATGATCAGCAGTTCAATGTATGTAAAGGAAACAACAAATGATCAGCAGTTCAAGTGTATGTATGAAGAGAAACAACAAATGATCAGCAGTTCAAGTGTATGTAGGAAGAGAAACATCAATTGATCAGCAGTTCAAGTGTATGTATGAAGAGAAACAACAAATGATCAGCAGTTCAAGTGTATGTATGAAGAGAAACATCAATTGATCAGCAGTTCAAGTGTATGTATGAAGAGAAACATCAATTGATCAGCAGTTCAAGTGTATGTATGAAGAGAAACAACAAATGATCAGCAGTTCAAGTGTATGTAGGAAGAGAAACATCAATTGATCAGCAGTTCAAGTGTATGTATGAAGAGAAACAACAAATGATCAGCAGTTCAAGTGTATGTATGAAGAGAAACATCAATTGATCAGCAGTTCAAGTGTATGTATGAAGAGAAACATCAATTGATCAGCAGTTCAAGTGTATGTATGAAGAGAAACATCAATTGATCAGCAGTTCAAGTGTATGTATGAAGAGAAACATCAATTGATCAGCAGTTCAAGTGTATGTATGAAGAGAAACATCAATTGATCAGCAGTTCAAGTGTATGTATGAAGAGAAACATCAATTGATCAGCAGTTCAAGTGTATGTATGAAGAGAAACATCAATTGATCAGCAGTTCAAGTATGTATGAAGAAAACATCAATTGATCAGCAGTTCAAGTGTATGTATGAAGAGAAACATCAATTGATCAGCAGTTCAAGTGTATGTATGAAGAGAAACAACAATTGATCAGCAGTTCAAGTGTATGTATGAAGAGAAACATCAATTGATCAGCAGTTCAAGTGTATGTATGAAGAGAAACAACAATTGATCAGCAGTTCAAGTGTATGTATGAAGAGAAACATCAATAACTCTACAATGTAATATACTACCATGGATATGGCAATTGGTGCTAGGAATTGATTATAATCTATATTCGATGATGGGAAGGGGGGGGAGTCTCTATGGTGAAGCGGTTAAAGCGTTTGCCTGTAGTTCTGAAGGTTGTAGGTTCAAATGCGAACCAAGTCACATAACATTATTTTCATTAGATTCCTAGGATTGTTACTGGAGCTACGGAGTTCGTGCTTTGTGCTTTGCTCTCGGCAGGTGGTGTACCATTTCTGCCGAGAGAAAAATATGGGTAATCCCGGTGGGATGAAGTTATTCCTGCAGCAGCGTAGTTGATGGTGAACTCGCTTCTTGGGCTTGTGCTCCAGATTCAATTCCATAGTGGGCGTAGAGTATTTTTCTGACAGTAACATCTCTCAGACCAACCCAGCCTGAATTGGGTAACAGGTAAGCTACAGGGAAGTAAAGGCGGACCGCATGATATTGAGCACATCACCCATCGTGTGCCGATGATCAAAGAAAAAACGGGCCTAACACTTTATTACCCAATTCACTTCTCTAGGTATGAAACACGGTTCCTTTACCTGTATCTAAGACTTAGATCTAGACTGCCTTTACCTGTATATATGACTTAGATCTAGACTGCATTTACTTGTATTATGACTTAGATCTAGACTGCATTTACTTGTATTATGACTTAGATCTAGACTGCCTTTACTGTATACTATGACATAGATTTAGACTGCCTTTACCTGTATATATGACTTAGATCTAGACTGCATTTACTTGTATATATGACTTAGATCTAGACTGCATTTACTTGTATATATGACTTAGATCTAGACTGCCTTTACCTGTATATATGACTTAGATCTAGACTGCATTTACTTGTATCTATGACTTAGATCTAGACTGCATTTACTTGTATATATGACTTAGATCTAGACTGCATTTACTTGTATCTATGACTTAGATCTAGACTGCCTTTACTTGTATATATGACTTAGATCTAGACTGCATTTACTTGTATCTATGACTTAGATCTAGACTGCATTTAACTGTCTGTATTTCATTTTGTGTCTGTACAAGCGCTTGGTAGAATAGTTATTGTAAGTTAAAGGAACGATTGTATACCACGAGTTACATTCATGTAAGACGGTGTTAGATCTATATTTATCATTGACCGTGGGCACACGATGGATGATGTGATCAATATTTCCCTGGTCTCCTATACCTCCGAGTGCTTTCCCTGGTCTCCTATACCTTCGAGTGCTTTCCCTGGTTTCCTATACCTCCGAGTGCTTTCCCTGGTATCCTATACCTCCGAGTGCTTTCACTGGTCTCCTACACCTCCGAGTGCTTTCCCTGGTCTCCTATACCTCCGAGTGCTTTCCCTGGTCTCCTATACCTCCGAGTGCTTTCCCTGGTGTCCAGTTATGGCTGGGTCGACCTGAGAGCTGTTACGGTGTGACAAATATTCCACGCTCATCCCATGCTCGACTACGTCTGGAGCTTTTGTTCGTTGTTCTCATATTAATATCAAATTTGTGTAACAATTTTGAGATATTATGACTAAGAAAGTAGAAAAGGTTAGTTTACAAAAATATGTCAAAGCGCTGCCATGGAAACAATACAAAATGGCTACCAAATACAAAATTTCAAATCACTAAGGCTCTGAATCTAATGAATATAAATGAATTATGTTTTCACTCTAAGGTGAGCAATTGTAATATCTAAAATATTACACATGCTTTATAGGATACTAAATATTGAATTTAAAAAAATTGGGTAAACACACCCCCAAAATTTGGTCATAAAAGAGCTGTGTTTTTACCCAAAAAAATTTGCTTACAATGTAATATTTAATATATCCTAAAAATACTTGTGTAATATTTTAGATATTACAACGGCTCACCTTATAGTGAAAACAGAATTCATTTATATTCATTATATTCAGAGCCTTAGGGATTTGAAATTTTATATTTGGTGGCCATTTTGTATTGTTTCCATGGCAGCGTTGACATATTTTTGTAAACTAACCTTTTCTACTTTCTAAGCCATAATCTCTCAAATTTGTTATACCAATTTTATATTAATATGAAAACAACGACAACCAATTCTTGACCCACATACCCCGAATCCCTCGTAGTGCTGGCAGGGAATACTGAAAATATTCGATTCTTAAATTTCACAACGTACTTGGTATCTAATTAAAGGTTAACGAATTGTGGATACATTTCTTTTTCAATTTTTTTAGAATTGTTAAATAGTTTCAAGTTATGATGACTCAAAGATCATCAAATCTTCTTTGCATGAATGGTTTTCGATTTTGTTCAAAAATTAACAATTCATGATAATTTTTACATCATAACTTTGTCAAATATTAACCAATCAGCATGTAACTTTGCGAGTGTATTTACATTAGAATTGTCTCTAGCGTATACTAAGGGCATTCCAATATATTAATTACATTCATTTTTATGTTTTTTCACATTAGACAATTTTAAAACCTTAAAAAGATAATTTTCAGGTGGGCAAAAAATAACATCTATTAAACATATACTATTTCCCATAGTACTTGTCAAAATCACACAATCTGTGTGTATGCTGTTTAATTTTGAATGAATTTGACTGTTTCATTTCATAAACAATTTGTAAAAAGTGAGACCTGTATTTTACACATATCTAATATAATTTGTCATGTCAAAATTCTCATTTACCTTCTTGTATATAATGACCCCCAGAGACAATGACTATTTTACATAGCTTAATGATATGTTAAGTACATCTGAATATATGGGATCAAAATATTTAACATTTAAATTGTAATTGTTTTTTTTCTTTCTATCGGCACCCAATCTCTGCTAGTCATCAACATCAAATGGCTTGTCCTGAGCAGAACTTTGCCACCCCAAAATGTAACAGCGAGGATACACCCAAGGTTGAAATAATGACGCTGTTCGTTAGATGGTAAACAAGGTTACGTGACACCCATTTTGAGTGCAATATTTGAGGAAAATGAGTGATCCAGTTGTAGGTTTAATTTTCGCGACAACTTGGCTTGGACTAAAAATGTGTGGTAAACATGCGTAATAATTTGAACAGTGCAGAATAGTTGGTGGAAGTTTTCGACCACAATTAGCAGTTTGAGGCGTTCGAAAGTCTTCTCGAAACCGGAAGTATTGCGTAACCAGGTCGACTTGGAGAGAAAATATATTTAATCATCTGGAATTAGGTTAAGTTGTTTTGTAAACACCATAATAGTACATTTCTGGTACTTTGGAAATTCTTGTGGCAAAATTGTTATTCAGTATAAATAAGGCTGAAACCGACAAATCAGGGAGAGACAGAACATTGGGCTGATTGAAAATCGAGCAGTTCATGGTTTCTGTCCAAGAGATTCTTTGATGGGGGAATAGAAGCCAGTGGCAAGGTCTGTAGCAGTACTTGAGAAGATTGACAGAAACGACACCGAGTTAACTGATTCGATACACAGAATTCTGGACGTACATGAATCACATGGTGGGGATGAGACTTGTTTGTTTCTGTTCTTATTGAGGTAGTGCTGATTTATATATTACTGGGAAGATACACTTGGAATTGACACCACGTTAATCTTCGATATGGTAGAAGAGTAGAATTGAGACATTGTTAAGGGGTTATACTACTGACGGTTGGGTCATGTTAAATATATCGATTTTTCAAATTCATCATATTATGTTAGTATTGCATCTCTACAATCAAATTACGTAAAGAGTTTTTATTTATGATCCCGAAAAATGCTTCAAAATTATTTTTGAACAGCCCTACCCTCTAAAAATTCGTTATAGAAAATGTCTACAATTGTCTTTCTTTTGTCCCTAGATACAGTGCATGGCATTCAATTAACACAATCGAGTCATGTATCATTGTAAAGCTTGATCTGAGTACTAACAGATATATTAGATTTAATTAGGCTAGGCAATGAGTGTATGCTCTAACAGACGATTTCCCTGACAATTTAAACTAAATTCACATTACATTTTTAAAACGCAGTTTTCTCCCATTTGTAATTTTCGTTAACGTGGGTAATGTACGTTTTCCACAGTGAAAGAAATCTTCAAGATATCAATATGAGATTAGGCGCAGACATGTATCTATTAATATGGAAGGGACTAGACAACAGAAAATGCACCTTTCTCAAGCGAATAAATATATATGAATTTTTTAATTAACCAATGGGTCCTATTTTTGGCTGTGAATTGGGTAGGCCTTATTCGTTGCACCCCCAGAAATCAGTTACATGTTACAGAACAATTTAAAGTTGTCAGGTACCTAGAATATTGGTATATTTAGGCTGTGCAGTCAAAAAAATTGCAATTGTTATTTATTTCACTCTGTTTGGAGACCGTACGACGTTGTTTACGATCCAACATGGCTGCCGTTTCCATGCAACCCGATAATTTATTAATGCGAAAGATATATACATTTTCATTTTAGACCACTCTAGTAGTAACTGCTATGTATCACATAATTTTATTGAGAGATAAGAAAGTTGAGAAATCCTGTAGCATAACCCCTAGATGCAGTAAGAATATCTGGCATTCGTTACTATTAGAATACTGGTTATTTTTGTGTGATTCTGGTTGTTGTTTAGATTTTTATATAATATGAGGTCTCAGGAAAGTGACCTAAATAAAATAAAGTGTGAGTTGACAATTATTTAATGACTGTTGGTGTCATTATTGACAGAATTGAAAGAATAGAATAATAATAAATTTATGTCTACAAAGAATCATCTTTATTCCGGTGTAAATACCAGTGGTGCCATGGCCAAATAATAGAAAGAAGGAGTATTCATCAGCGTTCTTCAGAGTGGATGATCTGGTGGCCATTAACGGCTCTGATCTCGGTGTCGTGCCCAGTGTTAGATGCATAATACTAATCATCATCACGCCCACTGCTACAAACAGTCCCTCGAACTTCTCTCTCTCATAGACCAGATGTCCTGCCTCTGCAGCTGTCATGTTCAAACTATCAGTTACATCCTGAATCCACCTTTCTCTGTGTTTCTTCCTCCCTTCTTCTGTTTGCCGGTATGCCTCCTTCCATGATGGTCTTCTCAGTCCTTCATGGTCTTTCCATATGTCCACTTCATGTCTTTTTATATGTCCACAATATCTCAACTTTCTCTTTCTTATTTGTAGCATCAGCCAGTTTTCTTAAATGAATTTCTTTTTGCAGACGATCAGGCAATCATATCAACAACAGAAGAACAGCTACAACAACACATCAACAGACTCCAGTTAGCATGTAACGAATACAACATGAGAATTAACATCGACAAAACAGAAGTAATGACATTCGCCAGAGAGGAAAACACTACCAACATCTCCATCGATAATCACCTACTAAATCAAGTAAAAGATTTCACATACCTGGGAGCATTTTTTCAGCAAATGGAAGAATAACTAATGAAATTCAACACAGATGCAACAAAGCAAATCACATGATAGGGCAAATGGCGCCAATTTTATGATGCAAACACGTCACCATGAACACAAAAAGAGCAATGTTCAACACAATCTTTCTCCCCACATTGTGTTACCAGTGCCAAACCTGGACGCTGACAACAAACGATAGAAGACAACTGGTCACAACAGAGATGAAGTGTCTACGCAGAATGCTGGGTGTAACAAGAAGCGACCGGTTGAGAAATGAAGACATCAGGAAAAAGTGGGTACAACATCAGTACTAGACTTCATCAAGAAACAACAAATTAAATGGTTCGGTCACGTAAGCAGATTACCATCAGACAGTGCACCCAAAGAGCAATGCTGCTCCGATTCAATGGGTACAAAGCAAAAGGTCGGCCACGCAAAAGATGGACCTCAGAGATAACAGAGGCGACGAAAGAGACTATCTACGAAGCGCATACTAGGGCCCGTTTTAGAAATCTCTTCCTGACCTGACGCTGTGAGGCATACAGGATTCGAGAAAGAAAGAAAGAAAGCCAGTTTTCTTTGATTTTGAATTCTTTCTGGGTAGATCTATTTGTTCTCTTCTCTGTCCAAGATATACGGAGGACTCTTCTGTAACACTTATATTCGAAAGCACATATACGTTTTTCACTGCTTTATTAAATGTCCATGCTTCACACTCATACTTTGCCACTGGTAACCCTTCAAGTTCGCCATACATCAACTATTTGGGGATGCGTTTATCAGGCATCCGAGCAACGTGACCGACCCATCTTACTTGGGCCTTCTGCAACAGGGTGTTGACGCTTGATATCTTTGCTCTTGTGAGGCTTTCGGTGTCTGGAATTTTGTCCTTCCAGTTTATTTTTAGTATTCTGCATAGACAGCTTGTGTGGAAGTGGTGTAGTTTTCTTGGCGAAACAAGTAATAACAAAGTACTGTAGTTTTACAAAATAAGAAAACAATGACAATACACAGCAACGTTTCGACCAAAAGGCCTTTATCAAGCAAACAATACAACAAAAGTGACGAATGTCACAAAACACCACATATAGACTTTCACATAGTTCATAGTTCATAAGTACGGTTCCAGCTTCACTGCAACGGGTCACCCCATAATTGCTCCGTTCCTGTGCCAATGAAAATCACACGAAATGCTAACAACTGTGAAAAGTTTCCTGTGTGAACTAATTCCAGAATGAAACAGCCGCGTACCGCCACAAAAGCAACCTGCTCCGCATAAAATGCATATGGCCGTCGCTAATGTAGCAACACAAAACTGTTCATTACTTGAATTGTAATTCTTGTTGAAGGAACATCAATCACGACAAAATCCAGCTTTCTGCACCCGCAATATAACTGCATACAGCAGATTGAGTTTGTTTGTCATAACCGCTGTCCGCCATTTTCTGAATACACACAACAAATGCACGGTTAACACTGCAAAAAGCATTCCATGTAACCTTCATAGCTCACAGCGTTGCTCAAGCACTAACTCAGTAGCTCGACAAACGAAACCGGAAAATACCTGACCAAACATGGCAGAAATGCGCTAGCAAAGTTGTGTTCAGAATCAAACAGTCCGGACTCTGAATGGCCCTCCCGCATTCCACCATTGCTGGCCAGATTTTCTCCAGGAATAATTATGTTCTCCAGGAACCAGTACTAACAAACAAAACCATAGAACATGTCAGACAGTAAACATATCATAGAACACAGTTCAACCACTAATATCGCAACCTGCCATTCTGGACCTTTCAAAGCATTGACTAAGAGTCAGAACCAACAACAGTTACAGTAAACAGTCAAAGAGAGTCAATGGAGGGCCTCAAACTCATAAAATAACATGATTGGCTAATCACAAAACTGAACAACACATTTTCTTGAAGTATGTACATGTAGAAAACCAAAAATAAACTAAATAAAGATTACTTATTATGCTTTCTTTTGATCAGCTCTTCTATACAATATTATCAATTGATACAACACACAAACTTAAAGAGTTCAGTATCTGTGAATCAGAGTTGACTTTCACAAGATATTACAAAGATATTACAAAGATATTACAAGATATTACAAAGATATTACAAGATATTACAAGATATTACAAAGATATTACAAAGATATTACAAAGATATTACAAAGATATTACAAAGATATTACAAAGATATTACAAAGATATTACAAAGATATTACAAAGATATTACAAAGATATTACAAAGATATTACAAAGATATTACAAAGGTTAAAAATGAATGTAAATATGTGACTAAAAACGAATAACAAAATAATGATAGAAAAACTAGAAGTGGAACAAGAAGAGAAACAATAAAAAATTAAGTAAATATGTGACTCATATACATTTAACATATACACATATCAAATATAGAGCATGAGAAGAGAAAGAACTAAGAAGCATAGGAATGTAGAGCGTTGAGTCCATGAGGTCGCAAGGTACCATATAAAAAAATTAAGCGATTCTCCAGAGTAAATCGACTACGATCATCAGATGAACATGATTGGATGGCATTGACCTGGACGTCGCGAGAATCCAAATGGTCTGTTCCATTGAAAGGACAGGTTACAGGGGTCATAGATCATTGGCGTATATCGCGTAAATGTTGTCCCAAACGGTCACTGAACATTTGCCTGTTTCGCCGATATAGCACAACCGATTGCAAGTGATAGCGTAGACAGTACGAGTTTGTATCACATAAGCACACGTATTGCAACGCCGAGGGCAACACTGGACAGTGCCAAAATGACTCTGGATATTAGACTTAAGGCGACTGTGTACCAACATATCCTTAAGACTTCTGTCCCGTCTGTAAGCCACCAAAGGATAGTTGGGGAAGAATGAACGGGTCTCAGGATCTGACTTATGGATAGACAGATGACGGAATAAAACATTTTTCACCAGTGAACTATGGGGTGGAAAGTTAAGATAAGTTTTACTCTGTAGTTCTATGCTGGTTGGTAATGGCCTGCTGGCGAGTGATTTTCTGAACTCGATGCATAGCAGATACAAGCACCTTCTCTGGGTATAGGAGCTTGTGGAAGAAATCAAGCATCTCGCGAGCTCTATCAAGAAAATCATCGTCCTTGCTGCAAAGGCGACGAAGTCGCAAAGCTGTGCGAATGGCAAAGAGTCACGACAAGCCCGGGGATTGGAAGAAGTATAAAGGAGAAAACTATGTGCATCAGTAGGCTTATAATAAACTGATGTAGTGATAGTGGATAGGTTAATTGTGATAGTAATGTCAAGAAAGTTGACACAAGAAGTGGAGATGTGAGCGGTAAAATGAATAACAGAGTTGAAAACATTATTGAAGTTAATTAAGCGTGACAAATCAGCTTCAGGCATATCAGTAATGCCATTTAGTTTTCTTGCGTGTCTGCTATACACTGTCCATTTCTCGCTTGCGTACAGCATCGTTGTTAGCACTATGGCCTGGTAAACTTTCAGTTTTGTGGCTACGCTTATCCCTTTCCGCTCCCACACAGGGACACGTAGCCTTCCGAACGCAGCGCTGGCTTTGGATATCCTATTGTTGACCTCAGAATCTATGTTTGTCGATCTGGATAGGAGGCTGCCAAGATAAGCAAAGTTGTCCATTGACTGGAGACGTTGATGTTTAATGTTGATGACTGGATCGTAGTACTGCTTTCTAGAGGCGGGCTGGAACATGACCCCTGTTTTCTTGGTGCTATTGGTAAGGCCAAAATTATCACAGGTCACTGAGAACTTGTCCATGTATGTCTGCATTTCTTCCTCAGAGTTGGCAGCGAGGGCACAGTCATCAGCAAACAACAGGTTTGAGATAGTTGATTCTTTTACCTTGGTGGAGGATTTTAACCTCCGAAGATTGAATAGATTACCATCTGTCCTGTATCTAATCTTTACCCCATGTTCGTCGCCTTCCCAAAAGACATCCATGAGCATGGCAGCAAACATCATGCTGAAGAGTGTTGGGGCCAGTTCACAGCCCTGTTTGACGCCGCTGGTGACATGGAAGGCCTCCGCAGCTCCCTTCATCAAGTACACTTGCCATCATGCCCTCGTGAAACTGTTGGACGATCTTAATGAATTTCACTGGGCATCAAAATTTTCCATGATCTTCCATAGACCCTCTCTGTTGACCGTGTCGAAAGCCTTCGTCGGATCGACAAAGACCATGTAAAGGTTACGGTGCTGCTCTAGACATTTTCCTGTAATTGGCGAGCAGCAAATATCATGTCTGCTGTTCCACGACCCGCTCTGAAGCCACATTGATTCTCAGGGAGCAAGTCCTGTTCCAGATGAATTAGGCGATTAAGGAGGACTCTGGCCAGTATTTTGCCAGCAATTGACAGGAGGGAGATCCCCCTGTGATTATCGCAGGCTTGGCGGACACATACATACACATACATACACATACATACACTACATACATACATACACATACATACACATGCATACACATACATACACATACATACATACACATACACACACATACACATACATACACATACATACACATACATACACATACATACACATACATACACATACATACACATACATACACATACATACACATACATACACATACATACACATACATACACATACATACACATACATACACATACAAAAACTACATACACTACATACACATACATACACATACATACACATACATACACATACATACACATACATACATACACATACATACACATACATACATACACATACATACACATACATACACATACATACACATACATACACTACATACACTACATACATACACATACATACACACACATACACATACATACACATACATACACTAACAAGTTGAAACAGGTATATCATATAACTGACTCGTTTATTTACACGCGCAAACAAGGTCAACTTTAAAGTTAAGTTTCTGTAAATTTCAGACTTGATGTCACTCTGCAATTCTGCCAAATTTTCTAACAGGTAACACTAGCACACCCCCACCCCTCGTTTACCCCAGTTGTAAAATACTCAATCTACATCTGACAACTAATTTGTAAACTGTCTGCTTTTTGGTTGGTTTTCTTTTTGTTTTGCTATCTAGAAATTCCAATATAGAAAACACAAGGATTATCTATGGACAGTTTCACCAATAATTGTACTTATAGTGGGCGCATTTTTTATTAAGGGGTCATCGCCCGCCTGCCCATCGTGTTCGTAGCACGTTGGACGACGGGTGATAAGCCCCCTGTGACTGCGGTTTAATTCCGCTGGCTGGCAGAAAAGCCACATGTTCTTCAGATTTACGGTGTTCGTGGCACCGAACCGAAGGGTTATGATTTCCATGGCACCGAGCCGAAGAGCTGAAAGCTCAAGTGCTTCTCGATCGAAAAAACAAATTGTGGGTCTAAAAATGTTAAACCCTATGTCTTGCGAGTCGAAGGTCGTGGGTTCAAATCCGGACCGCGCCGTTCTGTTCACGATGCACTTTTTCCAGAGACCCTTAGGATTGTTGCTGGAGCTACGGAGATCGTGCTTTGTGCAATACTCTCGGCAGGTGACGTGCCATTTCTGCGGAGAGGGACCGAGCCATATATGGTAAAACCCGGTGCAATGAAGTCAATCCTTCGACTTGAAAACCCCTTTTAAACACATTTGATTGATTCAACTTTCTCTAACTGATTGCAAATGTCTGAATATATGTGTGTGTGTGTGTGTGTGTGTGTGTGTGTGTGTGTTGTGGTGTGTGTGTGTTTGTGTGTGTGTGTGTGTGTTGTATATTTGTATGTGTGGGTTCACGTTTGTGTGTGTGCCTTTGTACTATGTGTTCGTCTGCCTGTATTCCAATATCATCTAATAGCGTTTCCTCAGAAGAATTGCCACCCTAACAGTCCATCAGACTTTCTTTCTCTCATATACCAGATATACTCTGCTGCCGTCTTGCTTGAATCATCAGTCGCATCCTGAATCCATCTTCTCTGTGGTTTTCATTTTCCTTTCTTTGCAGGGATACCCCCTTCCATAATGATCTTCTCCAACCATATGTCTTTTTATATGTACAAAATACATCCATTTTCTATTTCTTATTTATAACATTATAGAATGAATACATCCGATCTATGGAAAAAACAGAAAAATAGGTTGTAGCTCATGGAAAGAAAAATAAATAACTAAGTTCTAGAAAAACTAATAATGAAGAAGAAGACAAGAGATCAAAATAAAGTAAATAAATATTTCAGGCACATAAAGAGACATACCACATTGATCAAAACCTTATTAGATTGGAAAGTTGAAGAACGACAGGTAAGAGAAAAAACCGAGGCACGCTTGGGAGGGAAACATTAAGAGATAGACACATAACCTGGCAGAAAGCAACATCAAGGCTTGGGAGGGAAACATTAAGAGATAGACACATAACCTGGCAGAAAGCAACATCAAGGCTTGGGAGGGAAACATTAAGAGATAGACACATAACCTGGCAGAAAGCAACATCAAGGCAAGAGACAGGGAATGTTGGAGGTCTATTCCAGTCAACATTGTGACCATACCTGATGATGATGATAAGCTATAACTATCAACGCTAGACTACGTTCTGATCTATTACTACAGTAGCAGCTTGGAAAACGAACCGATCACCTTCGGAGTAAGAGGCAAGCAGCTTACCTCTACGCCACAGATACACTATATCATGAATTATGATCTGAACTTCTGTACTGTACAACAGAAGCTTTAAGACTGACGCACATATGATAAGCCGAAACAAGCTCACTGAACTACTGAACTGCACAACAGAAGCTTTAAGACTGACGGACATACGATAAGCCGAAACAAGCTCACTGAACTACTCATGCAACAAGCTCACTGAACTACTCATGCAACAACCTCACTGAACTACTCATGCAACAATTAAAACAAAAATTACTCGGAGCTGCATCTTTCTTTCTTTTTCTTTTGTCAAATATTGTTTTGCCTCACAGCGTCAGAACAAGAAGATTTTTCTAGAACGAGCCCTTGTGTGCGCTTCATAAATAGTATGTTTCGTTGCCTCTGTTATTTCTGAGGTCTACCTTTTGTGTGGCCAGCCTTTTGCTTTGTATCCATTGTATCCATTGTATCCATTGTATCCATTGTATCCATTGTATCCAAGCAACATTGCTCTGTGAGATGCACTGTCTGTTGGTAATCTGCTTACGTACAGAGCTGTATGTGATCTACAAAACACAATGAAGTTTTGACAAGAAAAAACACTGCAAATGTAGTCAATATTTCTAGCTAACGAAAGGAAAGACGGATATACGCAGTTTAAGTACTGCATGTAACTTGAATTCATTTTCTGAATGTCTGCTGTCGGAACATGTGTTGAAATATTCCATTGTTCTCAGGAGAGTGGTTTCACAAATAAACTTGTGTATGCTGAGTTTTCTTATATATGGCATGGAATCGTGGAGTACAGAAGAAAAAACAAACTTTGAACCATTCCTTGGGTTCTTCTGAAGTGACAAAGTAATAAACGACGAGGTATTGTACGCACAGCCTTCAATAGCAGAAGACCGTCCTGCTCAATCGGAAAATCGGGAATTTTTGTTTGAGCAGGATGACTTTTACATATATTTGATAAAACATTGTCGGTTTTATTGCAATTTTAAACGATTCTTGAGTGCATGTTTATTTATTTTTTAAATGTGTTAGTACTGATACTGATACCTTTTAGTGTCAAATTTAATTGGTAATATAATATAACCTTGTTTTCTCGTTGTGTGTTATTTTTAAATGAATTTCCTGGAGTATTCCACTTGATTTATACGACTTTCAGGGCACTGTGTGTGTCACGATTTCAAAAACTGTCACTCACTTTTACCCAAAACTTCAAAAGATAACTAGGGCACATAAGAACTATAGGACAGTCCTTCCTTCGCTGTAAAACATGCGCGCGACATTTTGAAACTATGGAAAGACATACACAAGCTTGTAAAGCATTGCCATGGGCAGGTGCAGCTGAATGCAGAATCTGAACACTGGTTTAGAAACTGGTGGGTAATCTTCTTGGTGACGTAAAGCATGCATGTACACAACAGTGACTCATACACATTTCAGCACATGTGTTCTACATGACACGTCTCCGGAGACTAATAAAATGACATCATGAAACATAGCACATCTATCAATGACTATTATTAACAGTAATAAATATATTGTCTAGTCTATATTTACACTGAATAAGCAGTTTCAATCCTTGGGGTTTTTCTTTCAATTATAGTCAAGCGTCTAAGAAATTGGTGTCTGTTTCTGCATGCGCTCAGAACAATGCATTATTAGTTCATGAAACTGACGTTATTAACATTTGTGCAGACCCATAGGTACTCAGTCTTCTCCAACTGACGATGAGAGGTATTATTAATGATTTATGATGTGGGTGGTTGCAACTAGAATCTCCGAAAAGAGTTAGTTCGTATTTGTCATATCTATTTGCAACTAGCTTCTCCGAAAAGAGTTAGTTCGTATTTGTCATATCTATTTGCCTACAGGCTGTGATGTAACAAATCAAATGCTCGTCCTTATGTTGAAAGAGGCGCGTCTCAGTTTAAAGAGGCTTTTAATTCCTACATAACAAACAAATGAGAATGAAATATAAATAAACCACCAATAACAGCATACAATAACAAGAGATCGGATGCTAGAGCTAAGGGAAGACCAAGAAAAAGAGGGAAAGACAATAACAAGACCACACTACATAACACGGATATAACACAAGGGCGACTCATCTGACACTAGAACGCAAATTAAAGCTTCCATCCCTAGGCTTTGGTGTCTGTGGCTTAGGCATAGTGACTCGGTCTTCTTCTTCTTCTTCTGTGATCGTTCTTCACGGCCAATTTGATCATTCTTATTGTGATGTATAATTGGTCCACTGGCAAGAACGGAGTGATCTACGTCGGGACGATTGTGCGCCCATGGTGACTAGGCCCGCCCGTCCGGTTTCAGCCAGCTTTTGATTTACTAGGGTGAACTTTTCCTAGGTACGATCCTTTCTGCCGACTATGTCGGCTCGGATCTACGCCTTTGAGATCAACTTTGCCAGTATTTTGGGCTTTGTGATCTACGCCAAGACAGTGAGTTACGCTGTTTTGCCCGTTCTGACTGAGAGATATTTCTCGGGGCTTGTCAGCTTGTCCTCGGACGGCGTCTTACTCGTATAAAACACCGTGTAAAGTATCGGCCTTCGCCAATGTTCGGACCCGACTTCCTGTCTGATCTGTACATTGTCGGCCTTGCTTTACCGTACATTTTTAGTTTGATCCGGAGAAGGAACATTCTCAGCCTTTTCTAGACGCGCATTGGTACGTGGCAATTTGCAATTAACCTCGAAAGCACTGGCATGGGGCCGAGTACAAACAATGTAGATGGTCGTTTCAGTCTGCGCTATCAGCGTAACTGAGGATTTTGCGCTCGCCGCCATCACCCGCCCCAGTTATTCCAGGGATGTTAGTTACGACTGCAATCGAACCTTGCCCGGTTGCCCCAAGGCTGGCAGTTCCGTTAGGTATCACCAACCTCAGTTCTTCCGGGGATGTTAATTTTTAATCGCACAGTACCTTGCACGGTTTTCCCAGGGCGGGTAGTTTCGTTATGCACTAAAACGCAACTTGTTCTTTTGCGCTCGGCAAACCTTGCCCAGTACATGTATCTGCACCAGGCTACCGATGCGGGGTCAGCTGCAATCTTCTCTCGCACCAACACGATGGTAGACTTTTATTCGTTACGGTCCTGTCTTATTTATTCTTGCCGACGGGCTGGCAATGTTTGCCCCCTCCTCAGGGTTTCGGGCTTCGCCCTACGTGGGCATACGTTTGGTCACTGGATGCACCTCTCATCCATGTCAGAGATGTTTCGTTGCTGTTTCTTTGCGTTCAGGGACTTGGGCAATATCTTGTTGGACATCGGTCAGGAGATTTGTGCATTTTGTTTGTATGTATCTGTATTGCATTACCGTACTTGCACTGCTACCACTACCAGTAGTTCTCCCCGATCCCTGCCCTCTTAGCCAGACCGGAACCAGAGTCTGTTTCCAGGGTCACCGCGTGGAGGTTGGGGCAGGGTCTTGGTTAACGCGCCCCTCGCTAACCCTGGCTCATGTTACCACCATAACCTCATGAGCCTTTGACCCGTGACCGGTCTATTATCCCCGACGTTCGAGTTCGAATCACGCTGTGGAAAGTTTGGTTGCAAATTGTTTCGCGTGGATTTTAACAAAGGACGATGGCACCATCCGTTCAGAAAGCAATGGCAAACTACTGAACGTAATAATGCCTAGAAAAATCACAAACAGCGTTAAAAACGCTGGAATTGATTCGTAATGTCCTGTAATGGATATGCAATTAACTTAACTTTCCTAACGGCTAGAGTAGACAGCCAACTCCATCTTCCACCTGGGAATAGATAATAGACAAACAAACACAATCGTTGGATAAATACATTACTCATTCTGCCCTTCAGGTACCCAATTCTACTCTTGTAATGTTTGATGCAATATTCCTTCAAAATCAGTATGTTTGTAAAAACCTTTACAGGAATAATACAAATTGTCATTATTTTCCTACGTATAACATCATATTTCCTGTTGTAAATATAGATTCATATTGACACTTGAGTGATTGAATGATTGATTGATTGATAGGACCATAATCATTGCACTTCGGTGAGTAACTATGTGTGCTCCGATCTCTTCTTTACACAGGAAGATCTCAGCTGCAATGTACAAATTTCGTAGCACCGGCGAGGACTCCCGATGTAATTTTGAAGATGGTGAGTATATTTTGTAAGAATTTTATTTGTAAATCCTTTCTAAAGACTTTTGCCCTAGCAGTAGCTTTCCTGCTTGCTCTTCTCGTTTTTAAACTGCCAATGATTCTTGAATATGCTCATAACACAATTATTTAGTAGGAAGACAAAATAACAGAATCACTATACAAAGGGAGATAACAGATATTAAAATTTCAGTTTAGAAAGCCCAAATGGTTGTTGCTGTTCTTGAAATGAAATGTAACAATCGGATGAACTGTATCAACTTTCTTGATAGATAATGTCGGATTAAACTAGTATTATCTGTTAGATAGATAATGTCGGATTAAAATAGTATTATCTGTTGTACTCTTCAATGTCATACCGGATCGATACAATAACACATTTGAAATTGGTTATTGGTTACTGAACTGACGTCATAGCACTCCGAGCAAAATCATTGAAGCTCAGTAACCCCCGACAGAAGTTGAAGTGTATGCCTACTGATGGTTCCCGTGGCTCGCTGGTTAAACACACGCCTCACTCTACTACTCTGTATCAATGTCGCCTTGTACAGTAATTTTCAAGTAGTAGAATGCCCCTTGTTGAACGTCACTTTCATTAAATCCCACCTGAAAAACTTTTATCTCTAGAAGTTATCCTTCCTATTCCAGTGACACGTTCAAGGTTTCTATGATGTCATGTTGCCACATTCGCCTTGGTCGTCCCCTGCCTCGTACTCCAGGAACCATGCATTCCATCACCGTTCTCTCCAAACCACTGTGACGTTTAACGTAGCCAAAATATTTCATCTTCCGGGACGTGATGTTACATGTATTTATGAGCCAATGCTCCTTGATATGCAGGTCTTGTAGGATGTCTTTGTTTCTTCTCTTCTCTGTCCAGGATGTTCTGAGAACATTTCTGTAACACTTTGTTCGAAAGCTTCAATTTTGTCTTTCAATATTTGTGGTATGGTCCACGATTCACATCCGTATGTTGCCACAGAGAATATGCATGTTGCCACAGAGAATATGCATGTTGCCACAGAGAATATGCATGTTGCCACAGAGAATGTGCATGTTCTCAGAAATCTTACTTTTGTTTCTTTGCTTGTGTCGTGCTATAGTTTCTTCAACTTCATGCTGACCACCATCTGGAAAGCCATGACTAGTCTTCTTCTAACTTTTTTCGTACAATCTCCATTGTTGGTAATTATAGAGCCAAGAGATTTACACTATGTGACATTCTTAAAATATTCATTATTGATGGTAATTTTGGATAGAGACTTTGCTATGTCTGTGGACATAATTTAAGTTTTCTTTGTTTTCAGAAAATGTTCTAATCATCGATGTGGTATGTTTGTTGTGTGTGATCAATTACAAACTCATTTTCTTTGTTGTGTGTGTGATCAATTACAAACTCATTTTCATCCAAAAGGCGGTCGTCGAGAAACTGAACGACATTTCAACTATACATCTTCAATTTCCTGCGATTGATACTGTTGATGCAAGCATGTCCCTTCTCTCATTACCCCGAGCAACCCAATGTCCAGGACAGTAGATCCAAGTAAGCCTCTGTAGGGTTGGAAACTTCAATAGTCAATATCCGCTCATACCGCAACGTGCAATTTTGAACTTTCCAAAGCATCGACAGATAGTCGGACACAAGAAATGTCCAACTATACAGAGTCTCAGAGAAGAACTAAAGAGTAGCAGTATCCATGACAACCTTTATTCTTATAGTGGAAGTAGTCCGCTATCTTTGCAATAACCGTACCATGTGCTTCAGATTGGACACACGAGCCTGACCTCTCTCCATGATACACAGTCACATCGGTATATACAACATCATCATCAGCACCTGTGTTATCTGCTATCAGCTGCTTAATTATAACTTCATCCTTTATCAATCGAGATTACATTCGTTGTAACAATACTACTATTAATGTCTATCTAGATAAATGTCTATAAAAGTAATTACATAACCGTTGATAAGTCTAACTACATAACTAGTGATACGACTAACTAACTACATAACTGTTGATAAGTCTAACAACATAACTAGTGATACGACTAACTAACTACATAACTGTTGATAAGATCTAACTTACATAACTAGTGATACGACTAACTAACTACATAACTGTTGATAAGACTAACCAGAAAACTACATAACTGTTGATAAGACTAATCACATAACTAGTGATACTACTAACTAATTACATAACTGTCGATAAGACTAACTAATTACATAACTGTTGATAAGTCTAACTACATAACTAGTGATACGACTAACTAACTACATAACTGTTGATAAGTCTAACTACATAACTAGTGATACGACTAACTAACTAGTGATACGACTAACTAACTACATAACTGTTGATAAGACTAATTACATAACTAGTGATACGACTAAATAACTACATAACTGTTGATAAGACTAACTAACTACATAACTGTTGATAAGACTAACTAATTACATAACTAGTGATACAACTAACTAACTACATAACTGTTGATAAGACTAACAAACTACATAACTATTGATAAGACTAACAAACTACATAACTATTGATAAGACTAACTAATTACATAACTGTTGATCAAAAGAAATAAACTAAACAGCATATAATGTCTATTATCTATTGTCTTTCCCCATGGTGGATGATGGCTGTCCACTCTTACCGCTACGCATAGTGGTTGGAGCTTTAATTTGCGTTACAGGGCCAGTTGAGTTGCCCTTGTGTTAAATCCGTGTTTATTTAGTGGTCTGGATATTGTCTATCCATCTTTTTCTTGGTCTCTAGTACCTGATGGTCATCTTCCCTTGGCTCTAGTACCTGATTTCTTTTTTTAATATATGCTGTTATTGGTTGTTGATCATCATCAAATGCAAATTTCGTATCTAAATACAATGTTTGTTTCTATTAATGTACGTATCATAAATACAATGTTTGTTTCTATTCTAGACTATAAATTTGAAGAAAAAAAGAGTTGCCTGACATCTGGATCATATAAAGAGCATATATCACTGTTGACAGCTGTGAAAGTAGCAAATATATCACTGTTGACAGCTGTGAAAGTAGCAAATATATCACTGTTGACAGCTGTGAAAGTAGCAAATATATCACTGTTGACAGCTGTGAAAGTAGCAAGTGAACTTATTTCGTTGTCGCGTTATCCGGGGTCAATTAAACATCGGTGTGGAGTGTTTTTTATCTGACTGTAGCGGCTCTCATGTTGACCCAGCCACAATTGGGTACCAAGGAAGCACTGGGATGTAAACGCGGCCAATGATATGTTGACCCTCCGTTGTGTGCCAAATGGTACAAGAACAATATGGGCCTAACACCGTATACTTGGCATAAGACTAACGGGTTTTCTCCCTTATTCATCAAACTTCTCTAGCAAACTTCTAGAGTTGAACTGTAGAGCAGTTACACAACGTGTACATGCGCTGTTTGTAACTCTCTCTCCCCTTAGTTGCTATAGTAAATCATTCTCAATGGTTCCGCATCCGCAAGCAACTTGAAAATATTTAAATGCTAGTTATTTGACGTTGTATGATGGTATAAATCTGAAATATATGAACTGTAATCGCTTAAAATTCACAAAAATTAGAGACAATTATTCAGAAAAAAATGGAAATTAAATTCTTACAAAGTTTCACTATCATCGCTGAGAATTGTCAGTGCTACAGAGTTGGTGTACTGCCGATGTAATGTTCCTGTACGAAAAGGTATCAGAGCACACTTGATTATTCACCTAAATGCATTGATGATGTAATGTTCCTGTACGAAAAGGTATCAGAGCACACTTGATTATTCACCTAAATGCATTGATGATGTAATGTTCCTGTACAAAAAGGTATCAGAGCACACTTGATTATTCACCTAAATGCATTGATGATGTAATGTTCCTGTACGAAAAGGTATCAGAGCACACTTGATTATTCACCTAAATGCATTGATGATGTAATGTTCCTGTACAAAAAGGTATCAGAGCACACTTGATTATTCACCTAAATGCATTGATGATGTAATGTTCCTGTACAAAAAGGTATCAGAGCACACTTGATTAGTCACCTAAATGCATTGATGATGTAATGTTCCTGTACAAAAAGGTATCAGAGCACACTTGATTATTCACCTAAATGCATTGATGATGTAATGTTCCTGTACAAAAAGGTATCAGAGCACACTTGATTATTCACCTAAATGCATTGATGATGTAATGTTCCTGTACAAAAAGGTATCAGAGCACACTTGATTATTCACCTAAATGCATTGATGATGTAATGTTCCTGTACAAAAAGGTATCAGAGCACACTTGATTAGTCACCTAAATGCATTGATGATGGTCCTATCATTAGTTAAGCATGTGAATTAAAGGAGACTGATACAACTAAGTTTGAACATCATGAAAGAAGACAATTCATAACTCATGAGTGACTCCTAGAGCAACATCAGTGACTCCTAGAGCAAAATGAGTGACTCATATAGCTAAATGAGTGACTCATAGAGCAAAATGAGTGACTCCTAGAGAAAATGAGGGACTCCTAGAGCAAGATGAGTGACTACTAGAGCAAGATGAGTGACTCCTAGAGCAAAATGAGTAACCACTAGAACAGAATGAGTGACTCCTAGAGCAAAATGAGTGACTCATAGAGCAAAATTAGTGACTCCTAGAGCAAAATGAGGAACTCGAGCAAAATGAGTAACCACTAGAACAGAATGAGAGACTTTAGAGAAAATGAGTGATATTTTCAAGATCAATTGTTATATAACATGAAAAAAAAATAAGTCTGGAAATGTGTGACTAACTTTGAACTCAACGAGTATTGAAATATTACTGAACATACACAACAATGAGTTACGTTGAATAAGGTATTACTTAGAACCAGCACAGATGTCAATAATTAGAAGTGTTATACACTGTTAGGATACTATCACAAAGGACAAGAGTAGCAGGGAAAGGCTTGGAGATACCTGGAGACCAGAGCTAGAGACTGATATTCTTCTTCATCGAACGTTCTATATCCACCACTTGTCAACCACTCTGTGTGAATTGTATGTGATCTGAGCCTAAGAGCGATTGTACGTTTTGTCAGTTATGCGCCTACAAGTAGGCAAGCACATCTGATTTCTGCAATGCTTTTTATTTACTAGGGTAGCATCCTTAGGACTTACATCAGTCACCTCTTACGCATGCATTGTTGGTCACAGTGGTACTATTCTTTGCTTCCCTTGCGGGCCCCGGCCCCACACTGACAGAGACTGATATTAAAAGGATAAGCAAAGACGTGCAAAGAATTGGTGAAGGGGAAGGCTAAACGAAGGGTTTGTTGTTGAAGAACTGTGTTTCTTTGCAAGTTGAATCGTCAAGAAGTTTGTTGTTGAAGAACTGTGTTTCTTTGCAAGTTGAATCGTCAAGAAGTTTGTTGTTGAAGAACTGTGTTTCTTTGCAAGTTGAATCGTCAAGAAGAAGAAGAAGAAGAATAGAAATTTCATTATGTTTAATATATAATGTTGCTATATGTTGTTTTTGTTTTTGTTTAGGGAGGGAGGGGCTGTTGTAGTGAAAACGGGTTTCTGTGACAAAGTGGTTAGGTCATTTACCTTGCGTTCTGAAAATCGTTTGTTTGAATCCAGACCATGTTGTTCGATTCATGATATTTTTTTACGGAGTCGGCATAATTTTTATGGAGCTACGGTGTTCGTGCTCTATGCAATTGTCTCTACCTTTGGCGTGTCATCTCTGAGGAGAAAAACCGAGTCGTATATTAAAACCGTGTGCGCTCAATTTCTCTCACACTCTCACTCTTACTCTCTTGCTCTCTAGGCTGTGACACCTCTGTAGCTTAGGGTATCAACAAACGTACAGCATTCTTCTCTATTCATGGCTTTCATCTGTATTGTGTTCCAGCTATAATTCATTTCTTTCAGTTCTCGATATACTGTTCTCTTCCAGATTGTTTCGAGTCTTCCATGTTTTCGTTTACCCTCTGATGTTCATCACAGTGCAGCTTTCGTCACAGAGTTAATCTCCATGCGTATAATATGTCCCGATTCATCTCCATGCGTAGTGCACTCAATCCGTCGTTTTAAATCTTTAGTAAATTTTTTGAAGTTCTACTCTTTTGTTGCTGAAAACTACCAGATAATGGAAACGGAAACCATTGGTCAATTCTTTTACTGCAGGATTCCAATACGAATTGTAATCTTTTTCTGACATCATTCTGCATAGCGATAAACGCTCATAGGGTAGTCAGAAAAAAGTGATTCAAAGACACACTCAAGAATTCGATGAAATCCTTTTGGCATAGATGTCGACAACTGAGAGAATGTTGCTCAAGACAGATCAGCCTGTCCCACACCTCTTCGATACGGTTCTTCGGCCTGCGAGGCAGGTACAACAGCACGGATGGAACAAAAACGTCAAAATAGATAGACAGTCGCCCGAGTGGTTACCGGTGTCCAAATTTGGGGTGTAAAGAATAGAACCACTGTTACCTGCCACTCATGTCGTAAGAGGCGACTAAGGAGGCTTGGATGAAATCGGATGCACATGTCCTAAACGTGTAGAAGTCTACGCATTTAGGGGCCTACCAAACCAATGTGCAACGTATACACGTTCTTGGCAAATATCAAACATATCACAAAGAGTGAATAAAATTGGTCGTAAAGAACGAACGCAAAGAAGAAGAAGGAGAAGAAGATAGGCAGTAAAACTCCCCACAGGTGCAAGTATACCTTGCCCGTATCGGACTCACTAGTCATCTACACACACACAGACAAACATAACGCAACTACATTTCCTTGGATGAAAATTGTATGGCCATCATGACCCATTATGGACGAGCATCATCCTTCTGCAGAAGCATAATGTGAACATTCTTTATCTGATTATCATCTTCTATTGAAACACAAGATAGAGCATGCATTATGGTGACGACAGCGACACGAGCGATAGAGTCGAAAAGAAGAGACCGGGACAATTAAAAGCCCTCTGTGGCTAGCTGCTCGTCTCTTGTGCCATTTTTACTAGGCTTGCTTCCTCGTGGAGCCGTCTGGATATTTTCCCAGAGATCCTGATCTCAGTGTAGGTGAGATCGAGTTCCTAGTCCAATGCAAGACGGACTGCAAAGCATAGTTCCCGTGTTCAATTTGAGCCCGTAAAAGAACCCTTGGCAGTTCAAAATCAAAAAGAGCAGGCTGGAAAGATACTGCCAGGGCAAAATTAATCAGAAAAGATTACAAATAAAATTTCTATAAAAATATCTTCACCATCTTCAAAATTACATCGGGGACCCTCGCCGACCTACGGAGTTCGTGCACTGCAGCTGAGATCTTCCTGTGTAAGAAACAGATCGGAGCACACATGGTTACTCGCCGAAGTGCAATGATGATGGTCATATTAATCAATTAAAAGCTCAGGTTATGAATGAGAAAGGTGATCTTCGTACATCTTACAAAAGATGGCTAAAAAATATAGATGATGAGTTACTTATTAAGTGTGAGACATCGATAGTTGGAAGTGGTTAACAGATCAATACCACTACAACTATGACAGTGAACCTTGAACATACATACAGTCAAGTTAACCCACTTTCAATAGTCTCAGTAGATTGATCAGAATCAAGAAATATCATAACTTATTACATCATCATCATCAAATAACTTGCCATGGGCAGAACTTTGCCACCCCAACAGTACTCCGGAATTTATCTCTCTCATAGGCCAGAGGTCCCGCCTGTCATGTTCAAACCATCAGTTACATCCTGAATCCATCTTCTCCGTGGTCTTCTTCTTCTTCTCTGTGCCGATATGCCTCCTTCCATGATAGTTTTCTCCAGCCCTTCATGTCTTTTTATATATCCATAATACCTCAATTTTCTCTTTCTTATTTGTAGTCAGTTTTCTTTGATTTTGAGTTCTTTCTTGATATATCTATTTGTTCTCCTATTTGCTGTCCATGATATACGAAGGACTTCTGTAACACTTATAAGTATTACATAGCGAAGTTTTTATAATGGTTAAATGACATTTAATCCCAAGCTTCTATAGACTGTACAAATAATATCGATAGGACACAATATGTGAGACGAATGCCTCGTAAACACATTCCAAGACAACTCTTGTTTAACAAACTCTTCCGATGATGACATAAAACATCAAGACCGACATAAGAAATGATTAAAAGCTTCCCTGAAAATGTCTCTATAAAAGGGATTTGAAATGACTGGTAGTTTCTATAACATCATTAGGCTGGACGGTTCAACATGGTAGCACTATTTGGTTGGGGAAGGGGTGGGGATATCAAGGAGTGTGAGTGGTATGCATTGCTAGTTAATGAGAAATTAGGGAGGTGAGGACAACTATGGTTAACCGAAAAGACAAATTTATACCTCGACACTGTTTTCCATATTCAAAACATATATTCATCAGTGAAAACAAAATATATAAGTTATGTATCAATTATATGAATCATTCAATCAAGTGAAATACCTTCCGGTATAGACGATACGATATCTTCACAACTCTCTATCTCTCTTATTTTCTTCATGTTGAAGTTTATCAGTTCTGATACCGATCTCTTGTCAAACCACCCAACATGTTCTCCCTCTGCTTTCCATGAACTCCTTCCTATATTTTACACGTTGTTATCAAATGTTCCAAACGTCATCGTTGCATTATATGTCCGAACAACACAGGATTCGTATTCTTGTGATCAGATTTCGTTCTGTGTAATTCTTTTACAAAATATAATCATCTGTTGTTGTTTTCTCTGATGTCATCCAAGTTTCAGTATTCTTTTGTAAAACCACATCTATGTCGCTTCCAGCGATGTTATTTACTGTATGTTTATTGTCCATGATTCGCAGCCATACAGAAGTACTAGTTCAATGTTGCACTAGAGAATACGGAAGTAAGCTCGATCACAACCGAAGCATATTTGGTTCAAACTCTGCGGCAGGCAGTTTGAAAGTAAATTGTGTCCATGGATTTTACAAAATAAACCCCACCGTTCCGAAAGCAATGGCAAACTACTGAACGTAAAAGTGGTGCCTAGAAAGTCGACGACTCGTCTACTGTGGTTGATGGCTAAGTCATGTAAAGGATATGTCACGATTTTCATTTTGGTTAAACTCCTTATCTCTGATGTCCATTGTCCATCTGATGTTATTTATGTAACTTGACATATATTTGAGTTGATAAACTTGTTTCAGCGTTGCCTTGTTTATTTTGATATTGAATTTGATATTACATAATACATCCGCATACTTTTCAAAGCTTTCCATAGCTTTCAATTGTCTACTGAATTCATGTTCTGTCACGAGATACATCATTGACTATCTCACGGCGCACTAGTTCAATTTCAGTTTGGAATATCTTCATTGCACTTCAGGCATGTCCATGGTACTCCGTCTCTTTCGCAATATCTCCAACAGCTTCAACGACTGACCGTCCAGTTCATTATTCCAACAGCTTCCAACGACTGACCGTACCAGTTCAATATCTCCAACAGCTTCCAACGACTGACCGTACCAGTTCAATATCTCCAACAGCTTCCAACGACTGACCGTACCAGTTCAATATCTCCAACAGCTTCCAACGACTGACCGTACCAGTTCAATATCTCCAACAGCTTCCAACGACTGACCGTACCAGTTCAATATCTCCAACAGCTTCCAGCGACTGACCGTACCAGTTCAATGTTGATTGATGAGTCTACTCATGTACCTGATGTTAGCAGTTGAAATGGATTAGTTTAGATCAGCGTTTCCCAGATGGGCGATACCGCCCTGTGGACAATTAACCTTCCAGGGGCTGGTAGGGTTCAGAATCATTTTGGTGAGTATTTTCGTGATTTCGCGATTGAATAATCATTACAAATTTGAATTCTACATTTTAATTCATCTTATGCCCACCTTACACGATCCAATTTTCATCAATTTTCTATTTTAATATTAAATCATTTGAAAATTGACCATGTATGAAGAAATATATATCAATTTTCTATGTCAAGTGAAAAAAGAATATTGGGACGGGGGTCGTTGGCAAACTGTTATAATGGGAAGGGGACGTTACAGTTTATGTCTTGCAAAGTGGCGGTGGGGAGGGGCGTTACAAAGTTTATGTCTTGCAAAGTGGGCGTGGGGAGGGCAGCGTTACAAAGTTTATGTCTTGCAAAGTTTATGTCTTGCAAAGTTTATGTCTTGCAAGTTTATGTCTTGAAAGTTTATGTCTTGCAAAGTGGGCGGTGGGAGAGGGGCGTTACAAAGTTTATGTCTTGCAAAGTTTATGTCTTGCAAAGTTTATGTCTTGCAAAGTTTATGTCTTGCAAAGTTTATGTCTTGCAAAGTTTATGTCTTGCAAAGTTTATGTCTTGCAAAGTGGGCGGTGGACCAAGAAAGCTTGGGAATCTATGGTTTAGATGAACATCCTCTTTGCGGCCACACTCTGTTATGGCGGTCTTAGATGACCTCTTTGCGGCCACACTCTGTTATGTCGGTCTTAGATGATCTCTTTGCGGCCACACTCTGTTATGGCGGTCTTAGATGACCTCTTTGCGGCCACACTCTGTTATGGCGGTCTTAGATGACCTCTTTGCGGCACACTCTGTTATGTCGGTCTTAGATGATCTCTTTGCGGCCACACTCTGTTATGGCGGTCTTAGATGACCTCTTTGCGGCCACACTCTGTTATGGCGGTCTTAGATGACCTCTTTGCGGCCACACTCTGTTATGGCGGTCTTAGATGACCTCTTTGCGGCCACACTCTGTTATGGCGGTCTTAGATGACCTCTTTGCGGCCACACTCTGTTATGGCGGTCTTAGATGACCTCTTTGCGGCCACACTCTGTTATGGCGGTCTTAGATGACCTCTTTGCGGCCACACTCTGTTATGGCGGTCTTAGATGACCTCTTTGCGGCCACACTCTGTTATGGCGGTCTTAGATGACCTCTTTGCGGCCACACTCTGTTATGGCGGTCTTAGATGACCTCTTTGCGGCCACACTCTGTTATGGCGGTCTTAGATGACCTCTTTGCGCCACACTCTGTTATGCGTCTTAGATGACCTCTTTGCGGCCACACTCTATTACGTCGTTCAATGTCGAAACACGTAAGAAAGAAGTACGTAGTTTACCAAATACAAAATCAATGACAGTACACAGCAATGTTTCAACCAAAAGGCCTTTATCAAGCAAAGGATACAAGAGAGGTCAAGAATTTCACTTCTCACACAGCACACAACATGTAGAGTTCAACAATAAGTTCCTAATGGCCCTAAAATGAAAATGTGGACTAAAAACGAATAAAGAAATAAATTCAAAAAAACTAGAAGTGGAAAAAAGAAGAAAAACAATGCAAATCAAATATTTCTATATCGACAACACTGACGACGTTCAGAATGTAAGCTCTATCCATTGAACGATGGACAGAGATAGAGAAGTGTGTTTAACTAGCGAGACATAGGAAGCATCACTATACCCTTGGACATACGTTGGGGAAGACTGAACACATATGGGTATGTTCCAGGCTGCTGGGACTGCAGTTCAGTAACCAATAACTAAATATATATGTACATAAGATAAAATAAAGACATTTTGTTGGCTAGTTATATTATATATATATATCGTTGGACAGAGAAGAGTACAAATGATTTATCCAGAAAGAAATCAAAGTCAAAGAAAACTGGCTGATGGTACAAATAAGACAGAGAAAATTGAGATATTTTGGACATATAAAAAGACACAAAGGGCTGGGGAAGACCATCATGGAAGGAGGCATACCGGCAAAGAGAGGAGGAGGAAGACCACGGAGAAGATGGATTCATGGTGTAAATGACGGTTTGAATATGACGGCTGCAGAGGCAGGGGATCTGGCCTGGGAGAGAGAGAAATTCCGAAGGACTGTTGGGATGGCAAAGTTCTGCCCAGGACAAGCTATTTGATGATGATCAGTTATATTATAAATCGCAAAACCAAAAATATGAACTGTCTTGTAAACCCCATGAAGAAATAAACAAATAAATCCCACCCTGGAATTCAGTTACAGAAAGAAATCATGTGGGCCAAAAAAGGTGTGTTGGTCTATTTTTATCCAGAACGCACTACCTGAGCTGACGTCAACTCTCTCTTTGAGATGTGCGACAGTTACCCAAATGGTTTCAACAGGTGATTGCCTTCTATATTTGTCTCTGTCAAAAGCCTAACGGATTTTCTTCAGCTAAGAAAAGTTCTTTACGATGGCTATTCTTGACGGTTAGGTTTGCTGTGAGGATTTCTGGGTGTTCATTTTGGCATGAGATCCTGGCAGACCAGACCTGATTCCTATTAATATGCATTGCGCATTATGTCTGCTCCTTGATTCTACAAAGATGTCAATACTTAACGCTGGCCAGTAGCTGGTGTGATCTGGGAAATGGTTTCTCTCAGACAAAGCTAAATCTTATAACAATTACCCCATGATCTGTTAGTTTTGGAGATTCTGAAACTAATCTGCTTGACGTAATCATATCGTTTCTGTGTGAATAAGGCGTCAACTTGTTATGAAACAGGCTAGCTGCCAGCGCTATCAAAACATTTTGTAAATTGCTGTTGGGAGAGGAGTCGGGGGATGCACTGTGGCGTTGAGGTACTGCGCTCGTTTCACGTGCCAAAACGACTTGGTTCGATTCCCGTGTGAAGAAATCACAATAGTTTCCAATCAAACTCTGATCTCAGTATAGATTAATTCGTTTTATAGTCCTAAGTATGTTAAGTACTAAGTATGTTAAGTACTAAGTATGTTAAGTACTAATTATGTTAAGTACTAAGTATGTTAAGTACTAAGTATGTTAAGTATAAATGTTATACTAAGTATGTTAAGTACTAAGTATGTTAAGTACAAGTATGTTAAGTACTAAGATGTTAATCTAAATTTAAGTCTAATATGTTAAGTACTAAGTATGTTAAGTACTAAGTATGTTAAGTACTAATGTAAGACTATGTTAAGTACTAAGGATAAACAATACAAAAGACAAACGATACAACATAAGACACTCAAGTTAAGCAACATACAAGAAACATTGACAGTTACAACAAATCAGTCAGAATAACAAAAAGCTGGCGTTGGGTTAAAATTGTTTAAAAACATTTAAAATTAAAAATTGTTGCATAATTTTATAATCTTGAAATTTAATCATAAACGTTTGTCTGCCCTACGATGATTGTGTATATATGCTTAGATACACTTGTGCAAGATGGCGATCGGATCGCACATGATTATTCAACAAAATGATGTCATGATTGTCCTATCACAATCAATGATAACGTATCGTGAGAATAAGCAATAATCTTTTGTAAACCAATTTCTGTAGAATGTGAGTTTGATATATGTTAAACGTTAATACTTCCTGCAGTCAGTACGTAGTTACTTGAGAACATGTCTATCTTTCTTTGTTCTAAACCGTTTCTGTCATTTCTCATCTTGAACATACTTCTCTTTACTCTTATTTACCACTACTTCTGCGTGCAGGTTTGTTTGCTCAATTTGCCAGAGGCCAGATGTACACCATTATTTTTAAATATGCATATTTTCTATCAAATTGCTTAAAGATTGTATTGTCTTGTTATTAAATTCTGCAGTTTAATTTTTAAATGTGTACAGTACTGGTGGAATGTGACTTCTCTATGATCATACCAGGGGCTGACACGAACATATGTTTACCTACATATGTAATATACCAGTATAATATTGTGTAGCGTAATAAAAGGTGATAGTTTCCACATATAATAGCATCTGCATTTAATAGTTTCTAATGATTCAATTTGCTTCACATTTATTTACTTATGTCTTGTGCTTAATTCAACATGTAAAGCTTACTGAAGGTGGTGACAACACACCTGAAGAGAGTCTTGAAAAGTTCTTAAAGTGAGGGAAATCTGAGATTTCATATGTAATGAAATGTCAATAGCTACTGTAGAAAATACTGAGGCTGTAAATGAGTTAGAATGATTTGATAATGTAAACGACACAAGAAGCTAAACATTATAATGTGCATGACACATTCAGCTGTACAAATCTGTATGAATGCACCATCTGTGGTTGGAAAGAAAGCAGAAATATACTGACTAGATCTGAGTATAGTGAAACAATATTTACAACGTTTCTTATGATTGACACCTATATTAAAGGTAGCCAGGACTTTATGACTGACACCTATAGTAAATGTAGCCAGGACTTTATGACTGACACCTATAGTAAATGTAGCCAGGACTTTATGACTGACACCTATAGTAAAGGTAGCCAGGACTTTATGACTGACACATATAGTGAAGGTAGCCATGATTTAATCATTTTGTCTTGAACATTTGGAGAACTATATTGTTCTTGATACGAAGGTTTCGGTATAAAGTGAAGATAACTATATTGTTATTGACATGCAGGTTACGGTATAAAGTGAAGATAACTATTGGTTATTGGTTACTGAACTAACGTCAGAGCCCTCCGGGCAGATAAGTGCCAATCTCCCCCAACAGACTTTGAAGGGTATGCATACTGACGGTTCCTGTGGCTGCTGGTTAAACACACTTCTCTCTCTGCCCCTCAAGCAACCAACTCTACTTGTTCAACGTGTAATTTTAAACTTCCTAAACCGCTCTATTGATTGAAGGTTCAATTTAATGTCCACGCCCAAGAGTAGGTGGCCAAGACACAGAAGAACTTTCCTCGTATCCATTCTAAACTCTCAAACAACCGATGCAAGCATATCCGCGCTCTCATTGTCGCGAACACTCACATGTCCATGACAATAAGATCTACGTGAGTCTCTTGAGGTTGGAAACCTTTATAGACCTCATCAACTCATACCGCAGATTGCCATTCTGAATCTTTCGAAGCATCGACTACGAGTCAGAAACAACAACGGCCCCAGTAAACGGAATCTCAGCGAGTCAATGGAGGGCAGCAGTAACGGAATCAACCTCCATCCATATACTGGAAGTAGTTGCCCTGAAATCGTCTACATCTTGGTTCTGCAACAAGCATACCAAGAAACCCTATCAAACTCTTGAAATAGCCTGTTTTTATTTACATATCACTAATCTTTTCTAATCCATACTTGATCCGCCCTCCCCACAGCAGACATTTCTAAACCAAACATTAACCATACGGTACATCTCCTTACATAATGACGCAGCAGAATACAAACACCGACATCGACTTGAATTTGTTTACAATGTAGGTCCCATGTTGCAACATCACCCTATCTCTCTTCTCCTCTTTCCCCATTCCACGAAGCAATGACACCTGGGATCCCTAACGTTCGATGACACATATATTTTTCCACTCTAATTTCAGAACGGTTTTTTTTCTGTTACCTGATTGCATTCTGCAATGAAACGGTAAGGTATGTGTACATATCTAGTATAGTCGTGAGATTCTAAGTACATGCGCTACCTGTGCTCCAAGGAACAGTGTCACTAGACATGTCACTGTTGAAGTTGAAACTGTCAGTCTCTCTCTATCTCTATCTCTCCCTCTCTCTCTCATATATATATATATATAATATATATATATATATATATATATATATAATATATATATATATATATATATCACTTTCGTACCTTTCTAACAGTGATTGGGACAAAGACTCTCAACCAAATCATGTAAAGTCTTCATATAACTCTTTAGCTGCTAAGGACGTACTTAGACGTTTTTCCATTCACTGCTAAATACGTGTTAACACGTCTGTTATTTCTCTCCTCTCTGGGCTAAAGACGTGCTAACACGTTATTTATTTCTACTGTCACTGTTATAGGCGTACATTCACGTTTGTGACCTAGAAACAAAGAGTAGCTACTTTTAGATCCGTCTTCGGAGAGTATATCTCTCGCACATTTAGTCCTTCTATCTGTCCCGTATATCATTAATCTATGCTTCCAACTTTCTTTTCCGTGTATACTTCTTCTAGAAGAGCTTGCTTTCTTCTTCGTTTGCGCATTTATTAATTGTTCTGATATTTGACGTATTTTTATTATTGTTTATGATTGGTTTAATTTTCGGACACAAATTTACTACTGGATGGTTCATACTCCCTTCGAACTCTACCTCTATGCCTTTAACGTCATGCTTTGTTAGTCACAGTTTTACTATTCTTTGCTCCCCTGCAAACCTGGTAATAGAGGGCAAAACTATCAGTATAGTGTAGTTATTTGTTTTTTATTCTATCTATCCAATTGATGTGATCGTCAAGTCTAATAAGTTATTGGATAATTCTAGAAACACATTATGCTTACCTGTTTATTTTGACATTCTATATACTTTATATTCATTATTTATTCTGATAGTTTTTCTTCTTTTCTTTCTTTCTCCAACCATGTTTGACTCACAGCGTCAGGTCAAGAAGAGATTTCTAAAACGGGCCCTTGTATGAGCTTCGTAGATAGTCTCTTTCGTCGCCTCTGTTATCTCTGAGGTCCATCTTTTGTGTGGTCGGCCTTTTGCTTTGTATCCATTGTATCGGAGCAGCGTTGCTCTTTGAGGTGCACTGTCTGTTGGTAATCTGCTTATGTGGCCGAACCATTTAATTTGTTGTTTCTTGATGAAGTTTAGTACTGATGTTATACCCACTTTTTGTTCCTGATATCTTCATTTCTCAACCGGTCTCTTCTTGTTACCCCCATAATTCTGCGTAGACACTTCATCTCTGTCGTGACTAGTTTTCTTCTATCATTTGTTGTCAGTGTCCAGGTTTGGCACTGGTAACAAAATGTGAGGAGAAAGATTTTGTTGAACATTGCAGATATGTCTTATAGTGTTAAGTAGAGCTATCATCATATTAAACTCGTTTTTTAGGCCGGGGTTTTGGGCTCTTTTCCTTCTTCCACTGTGAGCTTCCTAATCTCAGGGTTATAAAAAAGCGAGATCAGTTGTTTCCATGGATCTAGTTGTCAGCATGGGGCCCTTGGGGTTGTCACAACATTTTCTCTCAGCTCAGTCTCACAGGGTCATGTTAGCCACCACTTCTTCTTCTTCTTCGAACGCTCCATATCGACTACTTGTTGACCACTCTGTGTTTGTAAGTGATCTGAGCTTAAGAGCGATTGTACATTGTGCCAGTTATGCGCCTACAAGTAGGCCAGCGCATCCGATTTCTGCAATGCTTTTTGTTTACTATGGTAGCTTCCACAGGTCCTACATCAGTCGCCTCTTACAACATGCCTTGTAGGTGGCAGTGGTACTATTCTTTGCTTTCCTTGCGGGCCCCGGCGTCACACGGGCTCTAGCGATCTTAAATCGTTGAGGAGGGGCAGGTTTGATGGATGTGTTCAGAGTCTGAGGGCCATTTTGGCATGAACATTTATCAGTTTGGGAAGCTATTCTGGGCTTGTAATCTGCAGTATCCAGTGCGGATGCTAAAAATAGTGCTTTCTGTGTTTCTTCCCAACTTTAAGATAGGGTCTTTTGGGTAATTGCTTCCTGCTCTGTGACTTTTGTAGTTCCATTTGATAAATATTTTTGCTTCTTTCAATGACATTCTATGGTTGAATAGTTTATGTTTGGTGCCTGCTGCCTTGTTAACAATTCATTCAAGGTGTGTATCCTTTATAGGACGTTGCTCTCTTTGCAGCACATCTTAAATTCACTGTCTCTAGTCAGCTCACCCACTTCACCGATGGTCATGTTCATGGTTTCTTTAATACCATGTAGCCATCTTCGTCTTGGTCTGCCTCTGCGTCCTGGGACCCTGCCCTCTAGTATTGTTCTCTCCAGGCCATCGTAATGCCTTGATGTGACCAAAGTATCTAATTTTTCTCTATAGTATTCTTCTGTGTTAACAATTACACAGAAGAAATGAGAAGTAATGCAGTTTTATAGTGTTTCTTATTCTTCTTCTTCTGCTCTCGCTGTTATCACCACTGATTGGGTATCCTCTATTATGGGATGTATAGTCGAAGAGCGGGACTACGTTGTGCTTCTAGTTTGCAGTGTTATCGAAACAGCTGCAATATTTGCACATCTCGTACCATTATTTCCAGGATTAGTTATTGATGATATTCGTGTTCATCTCTATATCTCATGACAGTCTCCTCGCTGTCAGATGAACACACTCTTTCTGTGCAGGTACCGGCATGTCTTTTCTCTCTTATATTGACCACTTTTCAACCACTCTCTTTTTAACTCGTAAATGATCTGAGCCAAAGAGGAATCTATTTACAATGACCGCCTGGATTTGGGTAGTGTGTTGGTCAGAGACAGCTCAATGATCCTGGCATCTCTGCCCTGTCATCTTATTTTTTTGCACATGTGACCACATTACATAGTGCAACAACAATAACCTATGTTTCGACAGAAAAGACATTTTTCAAGCAAAGCCTGCAACATATAAATATAGTAAAGTAACTACGGAGTAAGTGGGAAAATGTAATTGTAAAAATTGTAAAGCGCATGTAAATCCAATGCTTAGATTCTAAACAAGGATTCACTTCTCCTGCTGGGCTCTCTGTGACTTGGATGTACAGTGGTCACATTTTGTTCCCAATGTTTCTTATTCCACTTGGCGCAGTCGGGATAGTTTTCCGCTGAAATGTGTCAGATAGATATCGAATCACCTCTGAGATGTGTCAGATAGATATCGAAGCACCTCTGAGATGTGTCAGATATCGAAGCACCTCTGAGATGTGTCAGATAGATATCGAAGCAGATATTTGTTATTACCCGAAGTGCAATGAGCAAAATCGTACCCCTACCCCCTCTCTCTCTCTCTAATGCCGTTTTAACCCGGATTGAGGCATAGGCACTAAAGTAAACCATGCCAAGTCTTCATATCTTTAGTTATCTCCTGCAACTCACTCTACATCTTCTTTATATTGTTGATCTCTGTCTCCAAATCTCGTCTTCGTGTAATGCTAGGCTTCCTCGCTCTCTCTCTCTCTCTGTCCCTGTGAATTCCAGGAAAGAACCTTTCTTATTATATCTCCTCTGATTTCAATGACGAAATCTTTCGCTACTGGTGTAAAACATGTTAGATTTCAATAAGTTCAAAAAATATTTGTAATACATTAGTTTTTACGCCCCTGAGACATGTCTTTGATTCATGTCATCAGGAGCGGATGAAGGTTTATGTTTGAAGACTAGAATCTACAGTCACTATGATGTATATACAAGTGATTGTGCACAAATGCTGACACACATTTTAAGAAACATTGAAGAAGAACTATAAAAGCTTCATTAGATTATGTCAATAGTGTTGCCTGGCCAAGTTTATATACCCGACCTTCACATACTAGAACTTAGTCTGATACGGTAAACATCTCTAGCACTTTCACTTCATAGTTCCTGTGAAAATCTTATTCCATCATCTCGTTATGTTCAGTTCTGATTCTGAGAACGTTCAGTTTCCAACACTATCCCTTCGGCTTGGACGGGACAGAAGCAAGATTTGTTGGACACGTCGCCTCAAGCCTAATATCCAGAGTCACTTTGGCACCATCCAGTGCGGACGTCGGCGCTGTAATACATGTGCATATGTAATACAGACCCCCACTGTCTCTTTTCCAAAAGCTACGTATGCCATTCAAGACAGTTTCACGTGTGAGTTCCGCAATATCATCTATGCCATCACCTGCAAACGATGCAACAAGTCCTATATTGGCGAAACCGGTAAGAGACTCAGTGACCGATTCGCCCAACACTTACGCGATATTCGCCAACGCTCTGTGACTCCTGTGGCCACTCATTTCAACGATACTGGCCATTCAGGAGTTGACGATGTCCAGGTCACAGCCATCCGATCATGTTCCTCCGATGATCGCAGTCGATTTGCCCTGGAGAACCGCTTTATTTCATTCTATGGCACTTTGCGACCTCTTGGACTCAACGCATTACATTCCTATGCTTCCTAGTACTGTCTTATCTCGTGCCTTGTTATCTATATGTGTGTTTGCTCCATATATGTGTCATTTATCCACTATATTGTTTATTGTTTCTCTTCTTTTCCACTTTCGGTTTTTGTGTTGCACTCATTTCGTTGTTCGTTTTTATTCCCAGATTTTCATTAGATAGGTTTATGTTTCCACGTGTAATCGTCCATTTGTAGTGTTCCTCGAAATTCGTCATTCTTGTTGTAATGTTTGCTTGATAAAGGCCTTTGGTCGAAACGTTGCTGTTTATCGTCACTGTTGATGTATTTTGTAAAACTGTAGTACTTTGTGTTTACGTGTTTAGCTATACCCGACCTGCACTTCTTAAAGCTTTCTGTACTTCGGCAAAGACAGGTTCGAGCACTTGTCAATTTTACAAGTTCAAAATCGAGCATCAGTTCGGTTATGTCAGAGTTCTGCATTCGAATATTATCAACGATTTCGAATAGTTAATCGCCCGGCCGTGTGGTACCGGGACCCGTAAGGAAAGCAAAGAATAGTACCACTACAACCTACAATGCATGTCGTCAAGGGGGACTGGATGTGACCAGTGAAGCTACTCTAGTGAAATAAAAACATGCAGAATCGGATGTGCTGACCTGACTTGAGGCGTATAACTCGTACGTACAACGCTCTAGGCTTGAGATCATACAAACCACAGTTATTGACAAGTGGTGGATATAGAGCGTTGAAAAGAAGAAGAATAGTAATTTTTTTCTGTTAAAACATGACATTGATTGACTTTGAACTCTCATGAAATGTTGGCATGTGCATTATCCTGTTTGCATTAGCAATCTTCTTCTTCTTCTTCTTTTGTCGTCACACTGCTACTGTGTTGTTGCTCAGTGTCGTCACACTGCTACCTGGTTGTTGCTCAGTGTCGTCACACTGCTACCTGGTTGTTGCCCAGTGTCGTCACACTGCTACTGGGTTGTTGCTCAGTGTCGTCACACTGCTACTGGTTGTTGCTCAGTGTCGTCACACTGCTACTGGGTTGTTGCTCAGTGTCGTCACACTGCTACTGGTTGTTGCTCAGTGTCGTCACACTGCTACTGTGTTGTTGCTCAGTGTCGTCACACTGCTACTGGTGTGTTGCCTTCAGTGTCAGTCGTCACACTGCTACTGGTTGTTGCCCAGTGTCGTCACACTGCTACCTGGTTGTTGCACAGTGTCGTCACACTGCTACCTGGTTGTTGCCCAGTGTCGTCACACTGCTACTGGGTTGTTGCCAGTGTCGTCACACTGCTACTGGTTGTTGCTCAGTGTCGTCACACTGCTACTGGGTTGTTGCTCAGTGTCGTCACACTGCTACTGTGTTGTTGCTCAGTGTCGTCACACTGCTACTGGTTGTTGCTCAGTGTCGTCACACTGCTACTGGGTTGTTGCTCAGTGTCGTCACACTGCTACTGGGTTGTTGCCAGTGTCGTCACACTGCTACTGGGTTGTTGCTCAGTGTCGTCACACTGCTACTGGGTTGTTGCTCAGTGTCGTCACACTGCTACTGGGTTGTTGCACAGTGTCGTCACACTGCTACTGGGTTGTTGCACAGTGTCGTCAAACTGCTACTGGGTTGTTGCTCAGTGTCGTCACACTGCTACTGGGTTGTTGCTCAGTGTCGTCACACTGCTACTGGGTTGTTGCTCAGTGTCGTCACACTGCTACTGGGTTGTTGCTCAGTGTCGTCACACTGCTACTGGGTTGTTGCTCAGTGTCATGGTTTTCTGTTTTTGTTTTGCGCTGTTCTGGTGGCCTGAATGATTGTTATTTTTGCTCTTTGACAGGTTTCTGCTATACCATCTAACCATCTTTTCGTGGTCTTCCTCTCGCCTGCTTTCCTGATGTTCTGTTGTAGAAGACTGTATACTTGGCCATTAACCACAGTAAACGAGTCAGCGATTTTCTAGGCACCACTTTTACGTTCAGAAGTTTGCCATTTCTTTCTGAACGGTGATTTCTATTTTTACCGTTCGTAAAAAACCACGGAAACGAACGAATCTGGCCCTAGAACGCAAATTAAAGCTCCCATCCCTACGAATAACGGTAAGAGTTGACAAGCAACTCTATCTTCCACCTGGGAATAGATAATAAAATAGACAATAGATCTTTACTTACGTATCAGTTTCATTTCAAAATGTTCTTAGTTTATTTAAGATTTTGTAATGCTTTCTTGTTTGTTCTTATGTTGATTTGCTTGGTCTCATTTTCATCTTTTGCTAGCAATGATATGAATTATCAAAAACCTATCACATTTTCCATGATATATAAAAACTTTATTTTCTTAAAACAAACTAGCAGTTTACCCGTTTTTGCACGGGAATTTCGTTTAAATCTATTCGTAAAGTTCGTTAAAGAAACATGCCACGTTGCTTCAAAATCTGCTTCTTCCCCATTAAAAACAATACGTTTTCTCTATGCTGTTGAAAACTTTGTCGTTTGACATAAGATAGCTCATTTCGATTGCCAGTAAACCTGATCAACAAATTCGTTCCGTGAAGTTGACAACATAAATTTAAAATGTCCCTCATTTCGATTGCCAGTAAAACCTGATACAACAGAATTCCCTGAGTTATTGTTTAAACTACCTTTAAAGTTAATTGTTATCTTCTATCTCAGCTCATATAACTGTATCATTCGATACCATACCTGATACAATTAATTCGTAAAAAAATAACAATTAATGTCCCTCATTTCGATTGCCAGTAAAACCTGATACAACAGAATTCCCGTCCCTATGAAAGTTAAATTTAGTTTAAATCTAAACCCCTTTTAAAGTTAATTTGTTATCTTTTCCGCTGATCTTCCGAGCTCACATAAACTGTAGCTCATTCCGATAGCCAGTAAAACCTGATACAATTGAATTCCCGTGAAAGTTGAAAAATAACAATTGGCAAATTAAATTTATTCAGATTATTAAATTATCGACGTGTTTAAAAAAATTTTTTTTTTAAATTGGCCGAGTGTGAGATTGAACATGTCCTTAGAATAGCAGTCGAGCATCTTTTGCATTTGTCTACAGAACTACCAATACCAATTGAAATACCAATACATATGTTAGTATTCGTATTATGTGTGAAAGACGGCACCAGACTATAAAAACATGATCGCTTTTCGCATCATGTGACCGCGAACTTCGTAAAAACATGGATATATATTTTCGGCGCTTCCTACGCAGAATGGTCCTGTGCGTTAAGTTATAATATGGTTATAGAAACGTACAAAAAGTCTAGTTTTATAATTTTTCCTCTTCATATCTATGAAAGCTACCTTCTTGCCAAATTTCAAGTTCGTAGAATGTCCAGATATCTTCAAACAATTGGGACAGACACACAATTCCATTTATCTGTTTGTCTTATATATGTATAGATTGTGTTTATTCGTGAAACTGTCCTGATCGTGTTATCTTATCTTAAAAGTTGTGATATTTTTCGTTGATGATGTTTTATCTGTAAATATAGATATTACAGTAGATACGACATCAACATCACGTGATGATGTATGTATGCCATATAAAGTTGAATGGAATATCATCAATACTAATTAGAAAAATATTACTACAAATTATATCCATTGCTATCAAATCAATGGGGAGTATTGTCGTTACTACGAAGTTCGTCCACTGAAGCTGAGATCGTCTTGTGTAAGAAATATATGAGATTACACATGATTTTACACTGATGCAATAATGAGAGTCTTATCAATCAATCAAGCTATCAATCAATCAAGCAATCAAAGGCTTGAAAACGGAAGATTGATTTCCTTGCTTGCAGAACTGGTAAGTCGTATGCTGATAGTAGTTAACAAATTATGAACTCAGTAGCACCAGCAACATCTGCATTAGGAACAAAAATGCACTCCTGAACGTACACTACGTAGTTCGGACTCAAAGCACGAACGTGAAGCAAAGACTCGACAATTCAATTTCGCCCTCAGCCCCCTTTTCCCCTCTCAAATAATCAAGCAATCATTCAATCAACCTAGAATTAAATATGCTGACTTAATGATAGACATCACTATTTGTACTGTCAACTCACCTTACAATATTTGAAAACATGAGATCAGAGCAAGAAATACAAAGCAAAATACCTGTACTAAGTTGCACCTCGCCCGCCACCGCAGTTTGTGCCAAGCAGCCGTCAGAAGGTAAAGTCCAGGGCGTAATCGTCATATAAAGCTGGAAGTCCGCTAGGTTGTTCATCTCAGTTGCGTGTAGGATACCATCATTGCTGGCGTGTTGTATGAATGGTGAGTGTTACATAATATTCATTTCTTGTTAACAATAGTCAGTATACATCATACTTGAACAATATAACCAAATATTTGCAAGCTTTCTAGTTAGTAAGATCGTTTTGTCAGCTTCTCATTCTTAACAAAACAAAACAACTTTTTTCCATGTCAACGGGAATTATATTAATATGTTTTCCAAAGTTTCGAATTGTTTTCACAATTAATCATAATTTTATCAAATATCAGACTTGTCGATACTCATTAAATATTTGACAACAAAGATTTTATGTTCTCTTTATTTCACTTGTTGACCAGTGTGATAAATTTGGTATGATAATTTACAAGACATTGTTTAGTTTCTGATATGTTGATAAAATATCAACATACATTGGCTTATCGTATTACTATCCTTAGTTTCAAACATGTACACAAATGTACATTCATATAGCTAAACTAATAGATAAACTAATTACATTGTTGGGCTAACATTATTATATAACAGGAATGTCTCATTGAGTTATTCATCTGTGTATCCATTTTGTATTTGGTTATTGTTTGATTGATTGATAGCACCATCATCATTGCACTTTGGTGAGTAACTTTGTGTGCTCCGATCTCTTTCTTACACATGAAGATCTCAGCTTCAGTGCACGAACTCCGTAGCACCGGCGAGGGTCACCTATGTAATTTTGAAGATAGTGAAGATGTTTTTGTAGGAATTTTATTTGTAATCTTTTCTAATGAATTTTGCCCAGGCAGCTGCTTTTCAGCCTTCTTTTCTCGATTTTGAACTGTCATTTGCTCTTTTACGTGCTCAAATTGAACACATGATGATGATGATATATTATTATTGATATTTTATATATAAATAGATATATCATATGTAGCTGTAACTTTAGTAGTCATAATTGTGGTATATCCCGTGTAAATTAATCTTTCTAGTCGCATACGTCATTCGCCAGGGACTATAGTTGTTATCTAATTAGAACATTGACTACTTACACTTTTCTCTTCAACAACAGAAAAATTTGAGCCAACTATCGTACACAAACGAGTGTTGTTGTATTACTGAGATTAGATTATGAGAAGGATTTCTAGATATTACCTTCTTGTTCTTCGAAACGCAAGAAATTATTAGTTTTCACTACTTTTCCTTTTAAGATCAGGGGAGAATATCTGGCTTCTTATTTGCATGCGTAGAAGATTACAAGAAATTCAGACATGTGGTGGTATACCTAGAGTTGCAGAAACTCCAAGACAGATAGACTGTATACAGTCTTACTTTACTGTAGCAAACAAACAAAGATAATAAACAAAATAAAGATATAAAGGCATTAGAAATGATGGTAAAGAGACTGGAACAAGAGTCAAGTTATGTATATCTTGGACATGTAACAACAGAAGACGGAAGATGTGAGAAGGAAATTCAGAAGAGAACAGAAATAGCAAGTGAGATATCTAACAACATGAAAAGTGTATTTCAAATAGCAAGTTAGATATCTAACAACATGAAAAGTGTATTTCAAATAGCAAGTGAGATATCTAACAACATGAAAAGTGTATTTCAAATAGCAAGTGAGATATCTAACAACATGAAAAGTGTATTTCAAATAGCAAGTGAGATATCTAACAACATGAAAAGTGTATTTCAAATAGCAAGTGAGATATCTAACAACATGAAAAGTGTATTTCAAATAGCAAGTGAGATATCTAACAACATGAAAAGTGTATTTCAAATAGCAAGTGAGATATCTAACAACATGAAAAGTGTATTTCAAATAGCAAGTGAGATATCTAACAACATGAAAAGTGTATTTCAAATAGCAAGTGAGATATCTAACAACATGAAAAGTGTATTTCACATCCAAATAAATAGTAAATACACAAAAGATAATACTTCACAATTGCTACATATATCCGTCATTTTTGTATGGAACAAAAACATGGACATTAAACAAACAGATAGATGGAGAAATTGAAGCTTGTGAAATACGCATATACAGAATAATAGAGTGAGTGTCATGAAAAGTGAACTAATAAACAAGTTCTTCAAGAACTAGAAACAAAAAGACAAATACTCATGCGGGTAGAAATTAGGCAAATGAGATATATTGGACACATTTATTTTCAAGAAAACTATCTTGAAGGAGGAAGGTAGAAAAGAGAAGATCAAAGAGAAAAAGTGATCCAATTAGAAAGGCCAGCCGCCTGAAAATCTCTCTGTCTCTTGTAAGCTCTCCGGCCTCTTCCAGTGTCATGTTCAAGGTTTCTTTGATGTGATTCTGCCACCTTCCTCTTGGTCGTCCCCTGTCTCGTGTTCCATGAAACATTCCTTCCATTACCTTTCTCTCCAGACCACTGTGGCGTTTAATGTGGCCAAAATATTTCATCTTCCCGGACATGATGTTATTTATAAGCGGTGGACCCGCAAAATTCAGGAATAGTGTATCATCAGGGTAAAGGATAGACCGTTGTTGGAGAGCTATTAGAGTTAACCCTTGATACCGAGACGGTTCACTATTGATTCATTGAATGGTGTATATAGTAAGGAACGATACAGTATAGCTATACAAAATATATTCAATATTTGAAGATATGTATAGTCATTGTGCTTCATGATCTCGGATACAATATTTCTTAATGCTTTATAAGTATTAACATCGTTTCGTCAGTTTCTACTTCTTAACAGATTAAAACTCCGTTATTTTTTTTTCATTTCAATATCAATTATGTTTGTTTTCTAAAGTCATGTGTATGTTGCATTGCAAACCTCACAGTTAAATGTAAACTAACTAAAGCGATGATTTCTATATTATTTTTACAAATTTATATTAATTATATTCAAGGTGCGTATCCTTTATAGGACGTTGCTCTCTTTGCAGCGCATCTGAAATTAACTCTGTCTCTAGCCAGTTCACTCACTTCGTCGATGGTCATATTCATGGTTTCTTTAATATCTTGTAACCATCTTCTTCTTGGTCTGCCTGTGCACCCTGGGACCCTGCCCTCTAGTATTGTTCTTCCAGGCCATCGTGACGCTTGATGTGAACAAAGTATATAATTTTTCTGTATAGTATGTTGTTTATCAGTCAATTCTCTTTAACATTTAGTTCTTTCAGGGCATCAGTGTTCTTTCTTTTTCTGTCCATGGTATTTGTAGGATCTTTCTGTAGCAACTTGTCTGAAAAAGATCTTATGCGTGTTCTGGCCAAGAACTATCTATATCCAAGAACTACTTACGTTAGCGATAGAAAATGAACGTCATCATCCAAAAGAAATCCCTAACAATCCTTTAAAATTGCTCTCTCTCTCTCTCTCTTTCTCTCTCTTATATGTCTTCCGACTGCTTTGTTAAATGTCCATGCTTCACACCCATACGTTGCCAATGGGAATACGCATGCTCTTAGTATTCTTATCTTTGTTTTCTTAACAGATCCATTCTCTACTGTTTTTAGTTAATTTATTTTTTTGTAATGCCATGTTTGTTCTTCTGTTAATTTCCTTCATCCCATTTTAAATCTAGCTTAAAGCCGTCAAATCTAACACCTTGCTGTAACCATGCCCTACATCCTAGTGAAGAAATGATGTATAATTCATTCACGGATAATGTGCATCGAAATGTTGTAAATAGTGGGAAATACTTGTGAGTGGAATTTCAAAGTGACATTGATCGGTTCGTCCATGACATAGAAGCATACATAGCTACAACACATTCAACGAAAGTATTATCAAGTTGTTTACATGCACACAGAACTGTTTATTCATATATTTATCATATATCAATACTTATTTAGTACATAACAATATTATATCAATGCTAACATATGGACAGCGTATGAGACAATATTATATCAATGCTAACATATGGACAGCGTATGAGACAATATTATATCAATGCTAACATATGAACAGCGTATGAGACAATATTATATCAATGCTAACATATGGACAGCGTATGAGACAATATTATATCAATGCTAACATATGGACAGCGTATGAGACAATATTATATCAATGCTAACATATGGACAGCGTATGAGACAATATTATATCAATGCTAACATATGGACAGCGTATGAGACAATATTATATCAATGCTAACATATGGACAGCGTATGAGACAATATTATATCAATGCTAACATATGGACAGCGTATGAGACAATATTATATCAATGCTAACATATGGACAGCGTATGAGACACTATTATATCAATGCTAACATATGGACAGCGTATGAGACAATATTATATCAATGCTAACATATGGACAGCTTATGAGACAATATTATATCAATGCTAACATATGGACAGCGTATGAGACAATATTATATCAATGCTAACATATGGACAGCTTATGAGACAATATTATATCAATGCTAACATATGGACAGCGTATGAGACAATATTATATCAATGCTAACATATGGACAGCTTATGAGACAATATTATATCAATGCTAACATATGGACAGCTTATGAGACAATATTATATCAATGCTAACATATGGACAGCGTATGAGACAATATTATATCAATGCTAACATATGGACAGCGTATGAGACAATATTATATCAATGCTAACATATGGACAGCGTATGAGACAATATTATATCAATGCTAACATATGGACAGCTTATGAGACAATATTATATCAATGCTAACATATGGACAGCGTATGAGACAATATTATATCAATGCTAACATATGGACAGCGTATGAGAAAATGAAACAATAAAGAAGAACTGTGGAAAGAGAGTTAAAATAAAGTGGCCTAACATAGGAAACAATTGGTGGAAAGGGGGCAGAACGGCAGCATTAGAAATCTGTTGTGTAAGCCTTATGTGTCAAATAGAACACAAAGAGGATATATATAACATATGCCAATAAGAGTTGTAGAATAATCTCAAGAAATAGAGATATAGAATATAGGAAACAAGTTGAATATGCTGCTTTTGAAACTCACAAGAAAGTACGAGTTTTTCAATCATTTTTTCTATGTATCGATGGAGAAGTATTTCGTTCGATATTGTTATGTTAATTGCATATCCTTTACAGGAATTTGCGAATCAACCCCATCTTTTTAACGTTGTTTGTCATTTTTCTAGGCATTCTTACGTTCAGTAGTTTGCCACAGAAGACGGAAAACTAGATAGAGAGATAGAGGCTAGAGTGCAAAAGCAAATGCTGTAACCTACCAGCTAGCCCCATTGTTAAAGCACCCAAAATTTCACAGGCAGCTAAGCAGCAGATGATCAACAGCATTTTTATACCTACTTTGTGTTACCAGAGCCAAACATGGACATTGAACAAAGCGCAGTCACAAAAAATAAGTACATGTGAAATGCGTTGCCTGCGAAAAGTTACCAACAACACGAAAAAACAGAATCACTAACATCAGCATAAGAAAGAAAGTTGGCACAAAACCGTGCTTGAATTACATAGATAAACAAAGAATGAAGTGGGTTGGTCACTTAATAAGAATGCATCCAAACTCCACAGTATACAGAGTCTTCTACAACAGAATATCGGGAAAGAAGGCAAGAGGAAGACCACGGAAAAGATGGTTAGATGACGTAGCAGAATCCTGTGAAAGAGCAAAGATAACAATCACACAAGCCACCAGAACAGCGCAAGACAAAAACAGAAAACCACGACACTGAGCAACAACCCGGTAGCAGTGTGACGACACTGTGCAACAACCCGGTAGCAGTGTGACGACAAAAGAAGAAGAAGAAGTAGTTTGCCATTACACAGTTCCTTCTCCAGCCGTCTCGACTGTCCTGCCACTGGACAAAGAAGGAATTGGGCAAGAGTGTGAGATCGACGAACTGCGCAAATCTTTCTCACTTTAACCAAATCATCGCGCAAGTCACCATTTCATCCATCCATCACAAGTGCAAGTATACCTTGCCCACACTGTACAAGAACATTTCAAGCCCGTATCGGGCTCACTAGTCATTTACGCACACACAGACAAACATAGCGCAACTACATTCCCTTGTATGAAAATGTGTGTAATCATCATCACCCGTGATGGACGAGCATCATCATATCAGTTTGCCATTGCTTTCTAAACGAGTGGTATCATCGTCCTTGTGTAAAAATCCACGCGAATTTACAACCAAACTGTTCGCAGCGTGATTCGAACTCAGAACGCCGGGTTTAATAGACCGAGTCACTATCCCCTAAGCCACAGACACCATCGATATTGTACGGGATGTATTTCTATATATAGATTTTTTTTTGGTTGTAATCAAAATATTGAAAAACTATTTCATCTTCTAATCATTTGTTTATATCCTAAGTGACGTTTGTTATTTATATTTTCCATTGCTGCAGATTTATTCTACACGGCACATAGAGACTAACACAAATGGGTCAGCACACGTCTAGGCCTCAATTGGAGCAGACTAGTCCCAGGTCTCCCCAATCCCACTCATCTCCATCCCATGCCTGGCCTAGTTGGGCGTCTTCGTTGACACAAGGACTGCCACCAGAAGGAGACAGAGGTCTGTTCAGGGGAGAGTTTATACTGGTACAAGCTCCCATAACGGGTACATTAGGAAGAATACAAGAAACACATCCAAGGTCGTCACACATCTACAGGCATCAGTTTCGTAAGTTCTAATACTCGCTCACTGTGTATTTTATGTCAGTATTATGTTTTTGTATTTCTCATTTCATTTGTTTTGTTCTCCTTTGTTTTACACTTTCATGTCTTTCTAGAAGATTGTATTTCAATTGAAAATGTAGAAGTCTAGACAGAAAGATAGAGACTAGAGTAAAAGAAAGCAAAAGATGTAACCTACGAGCTAGCCCAATTTAAGGCACCCACAAATTTCACTGGCAGCTAAGCAACAGATGATCAACACCATTTTCATACCTATTTTGTGTTACCAGAACCAAACATGGACAATGAGGAAAGCACAGTCGCAAAGAATAAGTACATGTGAAATGTGATGAATAAGAAAAGTTACCAACAACACCAGAAAAGTTACCAACAACACCAGAAAAGTTACCAACAACACCAGAAAAGTTACCAACAACACCAGAAAAGTTACCAACAACACCATAAAAGACGGAGTCACCAACTTCAACATAAGAAAGAAAGTTGGGACTCCTTGCTTGAATGACATTGAAAAACAAAGAATTAATGGGTTCAGCCACTTAATAAGAATGCCACCAAACTCCACTATTTACAAGCTTCTACCACAGAACATCAAGAAAAGGCGAGAGAAACCACGGGAAAAATGATTAGATGGCACAGCAGAATCCTATCAAAAAGCAAAAATAACCTGGGATTAGAGAATAACTGATGACTAGAAAATCGCATAACAAAAACAGAAAACTACGAAATTCGACAACAACCTGCATTTTTCTTATAGCAACGCTTGGGTGTGAGTTAGTGATTATTAATCAAATCGAGGAAAAATCGATTAATGTCTTTGAATGCAATTTCTACTGACAAAATAACACCAAATATGTCCTTTGTGCAACATCTTAAAATGGAAGAGATGTTGTTGATACAGGCGATACAAATTAGACAAATTGACATATTTTGGAGATATAAAACAACGTGACTTTCTGTGGAAAAATCATTCTATAGGACATGATACTGGGCAGAAGAAGGAGAGAAAGGCCAAGTAGAAGATTGATGCAAGATATCGTAAACAATCTGAGTGTATGTCTGCGACAGACGCTTCACACAGAACAGGTAGAGATTTAGAGCTGATGTTATGGAAGCCAAGTTCCGACAAAAACAAACTCTAGATGATGATGTTTCTAGAAATATTGTTATCATCTTGTATATCCAGTTATGGCAGTATATCCAGTTAGGGCAGTATATCCAGTTAGGAGATGTTAGTAAAAATCCAGTCTATGGTAGTGCGTACATTACTGGATTTATAGACTATATAACTTTCTATGTCTTAGAACATAAGTCAGAATATGATAAGACTTAGTAACATTACAGTTGAGAATCTGATAAGACTTAGTAACATAACAGTCAGAAGGAATAGTGGATAGGACTTAGTAACATTACAGTCGAGAATCTGATAAGACTTAGTAACATTACACGAGTTGAGAACTCTGATAGGACTTAGTAACATTACAGTTGAGAATCTGATAAGACTTAGTAACATTACAGTCGAGAATCTGATAAGACTTAGTAACATAACAGTCGAGAATCTGATAGGACTTAGTAACATTACAGTAGTCTGAGAAGTCGTGAATCTGATAGACTTAGTAACATTACAGTCGAGAATCTGATAGGACTTAGTAACATTACAGTCGAGAATCTGATAGGACTTAGTAACATTACAGTTGAGAATCTGATAGGACTTAGTAACATTACAGTCGAGAATCTGATAGGACTTAGTAACATTACAGTTGAGAATCTGATAGATAGATAAAGAAATAATAAGAAAACTTGTAGGAAACAGCTAAAAACTGTCTGGAATGGAACTAAAAGTAAAACCAGAATCAGAGTACTACGAGCATGTATATTCCTAATGACTACGTATGGTTGTGAAACATGGACATTTAATAATGTCTTGTGATAACATATACGTGCTTTTGAGCATAAGAGTTACAGAAGAGTCGTCCGTATATCCAGGACAGAGAATAGAACAGATAGATCTTACAGAAAGAACTCAAAATCAAAGAAAACTGGTTGATTCTACAAATAAAGATGAGAAAATTGAAGTATTTTGGACATATAAAAATACAGGAAGGATTGAAAAACACCATTATTGAATCAGGCATGCCGGCACAAAGGAGAAGAGGAAGATCACGAAGAAGATGTATTCAAAATGCAACTGATGATTTGAACATGACGACAACAGCACAGGTGGGACATCTCACCAATGAAAGAGAGCAACTGTGAAAAAACTGTTAATGTGGCAAGGTTCTACTCAGAACAAGCTAGTAGATAATGAATATCTATAGACTGTCTTATTATTGTATTATCAAATCAAGATACTCATAAATCTATGTAACTAAAGTCTTTGAACTTACTAAATCACAACTTCAGTAAATAAATATATATCTATAAATATGGGATTATAGAGATAATATATAGATACAGTGAGACATTGTTAAATATACATCAATAGATACAGCAGATAAATGTCTTCATTCAACAATTCTACAAGATTCAGAAAGTAGCTTTCATATTTCTACTGTCAATTACACAAAAACAGCAATGTTTCACAGAATCTTTCGTCCCACATTATACTATCAGTGCCAAACCTGGACACTGACATCAAATGATAGAAGAAAACTAGTCACGACAGAGATGAAGTGTCTACGCAAAATGCTGGGGTAACAAGAAGAGACCGGTTGAGAAATGAAGACATCAGAAAAAAGTGGGTACAGAATCAGTACTGAACTTCATCAAGAAACAAACAAATTAAATGGTTCGGCCACGTAAGCAGATTACGAACAGACAGTGCACCTCAAAGAACGATTTTGCTACGATACAACAGATACAAAGCAAAAGGTCGGCCACGCAAAATATGACCTCAGAGAAAACAGAGGCGACGAAAGACACTATTTATGAAGCTCACACAAAAGTTCTTTCTAGAAATCTCTTCTTATCCTGACGCTGTCAGGCAAAACAGGATTAGAGAAGAGCACACACAGTCCCGTTCTAGAAATCTCTTCTTATCCTGACGCTGTCAGGCAAAACAGGATTAGAGACAAGAAGAAAAAAAAGAAAGACTGTACATTAACAGGTGGTTCACAAAGACCCTTTTCTTTACAGACTCGACCTAGCAAAATCTCCACCTAGCACAGACTCCACGTAATGTTACAAATGTCCCACTTTTCTTTACAGACTCCACCTAGCTCAACCTCCACGTAATGTTACAAATATCCCACTTTTCTTTACAGACTCCACCTAGCTCAACCTCCACGTAATGTTACAAATGTCCCGCCATCAGTCAGTTGCGTCAACAATATGTAAAAACATTTGACAGAATTGCTGTATTGTTCTCATTGCTGTATCGTATTGCTGTCAGGCTAGCTATGTTGTATTTATTTAAATAAAGAACTGGAAGGAAAGGCCATACTTTGTTTATGTAGAGTAGGCTGTCTTCGTCAATAGTACAATTACCAGTTACAGCCATGTATGATTACAGTTCAAAGTAGTTACCAAATATGTCTATCATATACATCCCACATTTCCATAAACTGATGCTGTTAATGGTGATCGGGTTTAATATTCTTAAAGGAAGCTGTTTTGTTGGCATTTTTTGTAAATTGTGTGTTCTTCAAAAATTTCAGGCTCTCATACGATTGCGCTGCCACACCCACATTCACCAGATTCTGTAACTCAATTACATCATCAAGGAGGCTCCAGAACTTTGGGTCACTATCATAACAAAAGGTCAGTGTTTTCTTTGTCATATTTTCAAATCATAGAACATTTTTACTAGTTTTATAATCATTAATCATCATATCATTATCTGTCTTTGCCGCGCCACCCAGAAGCACATAAGACAGAGTAAAAAAATGTCCACTGAATTCTTATCTGTCTTTGCCGCGCCGCCCAGACGCACATAAGACAGAGAACGGCGAGACTGTCCGTATCATTATCTGTCTGTGCCGCGCCGCCAGAAGCACATAAGACAGAGAAAGAACTGTCCGATCTTATCTGTCTTGCCGCGCCGCCCAGAAGCACATAAGACAGAGAACGGCGAGACTGTCCGTATCATTATCTGTCTGTGCCGCGCCGCCCAGAAGCACATAAGACAGAGAACGGCGAGACTGTCCGTATCATTATCTGTCTGTGCCGCTCCGCCCAGAAGCACATAAGACAGAGAACGGCGAGACTGTCCGTATCATTATCTGTCTGTGCCGCTCCGCCCAGAAGCACATAAGACAGAGAACGGCGAGACTGTCCGTATCATTATCTGTCTGTGCCGCCCAGAAGCACATAAGACAGAGAACGGCGAGACTGTCCGTATCATTATCTGTCTGTGCCGCGCCGCCCAGAAGCACATAAGACAGAGAACGGCGAGACTGTCCGTATCATTATCTGTCTTTGCCGCGCCGCCCAGAAGCACATAAGACAGAGAACGGCGAGACTGTCCGTATCATTATCTGTCTGTGCCGCGCCGCCCAGAAGCACATAAGACAGAGAACGGCGAGACTGTCCGTATCATTATCTGTCTGTGCCGCGCCGCCCAGAAGCACATAAGACAGAGAACGGCGAGACTGTCCGTATCATTATCTGTCTGTGCCGCCCAGAAGCACATAAGACAGAGAACGGCGAGACTGTCCGTATCATTATCTGTCTGTGCCGCCCAGAAGCACATAAGACAGAGAACGGCGAGACTGTCCGTATCATTATCTGTCTGTGCCGCCCAGAAGCACATAAGACAGAGAACGGCGAGACTGTCCGTATCATTATCTGTCTGTGCCGCCCAGAAGCACATAAGACAGAGAACGGCGAGACTGTCCGTATCATTATCTGTCTGTGCCGCCCAGAAGCACATAAGACAGAGAACGGCGAGACTGTCCGTATCATTATCTGTCTGTGCCGCCCAGAAGCACATAAGACAGAGAACGGCGAGACTGTCCGTATCATTATCTGTCTGTGCCGCCCAGAAGCACATAAGACAGAGAACGGCGAGACTGTCCGTATCATTATCTGTCTGTGCCGCCCAGAAGCACATAAGACAGAACGCGAGATCTTCATTATCTGTCTGGGCGTAAGCACATAAGACGAGAACGCGAGACTGTCGTATCATTATCTGTCTTCGCCGCCTCGAAGCACAAAGACAAGAGAACGGCGAGACTGTCCGTATCATTATCTGTCTGTGCCGCCCAGAAGCACATAAGACAGAGAACGGCGAGACTGTCCGTATCATTATCTGTCTGTCGCCCGAACCATGACAGAGAACGGACTTCCATCTATCTGTCTGTGCCGCCAGACATAGACAGAGAACGGCGAGACTGTCCGTATCATTATCTGTCTGTGCCGCCCAGAAGCACATAAGACAGAGAACGGCGAGACTGTCCGTATGGTTGAGGGCACACGTAAGAAAGGGAGAATATAGGGGGAATATAGGGAATAAAAATCAGGTTCAGGAAGCGCAACACCAGGCGTTTTGACTTTCCGCCTGATTTAACAGTGGGCGTTTGAGAGAAGAAGAAGACGAAGAAGAAGACTTATCCATTAAGAGACAATAGATGTATCAGCCCATGGTGAGTTTTATAGTATTTCTACTTTCTCCTGGCACGTTTTATGTCAACAAGTTGTTTTAGTTTCACCAGTTCTCATACCTATACACAAATGAGTCCAGTTCTCATACCTATACACAAATGAGTCCAGTTCTCATAACTATACACAAATGAGTCCAGTTCTCATAACTATACACAAATGAGTCCAGTTCTCATAACTATACACAAATGAGTCCAGTTCTCATAACTATACACAAATGAGTCCAGTTCTCATAACTATACACAAATGAGTCCAGTTCTCATACTATACACAAATGAGTCCAGTTCTCTAATATACACAAATGAGTCAGTTCTAAACCTATACAAATGAGTCCAGTTCTCATACCTATACACAAATGAGTCCAGTTCTCATAACTATACACAAATGAGTGAAGAACATGTGTTATAAATTGTTACAGATATAAAAGAAAAATCATCAACGAATCATTCATTGTCTTCAGCGAACGCTCCATATCGACCACTTATTAAACCACTCTTTGAGGTTTGTATGTGATCTGAGCATTAGAGTGATTTTACGTTGTGCCAAGCTATGCGCCTATTGTGACTAGGCCAGCACATCCGACTTAGTGCCAGCATTTTATTTACTAGGGTAGCTTTCCTTAGAACTGTGGGACGGATGTGTTTGCCACTTGGACATCACATTGCTAGAAAAGGATGATCGGCGTCCGAAAAGTATCGCCCTTAGCCAAAGCTTGGTTTATACCAGTCAAGCCTTTACATTATCTGCCTTACTTTTCTATCCACGGTGAGTTTGTTCCTGAGTAGGAGTATTCTCAGTCGTTTCGGGACGCGTATCAGCACTTGACAACTTGCGTTGTCTACTCTGCATTTTCCCTGTCCCCGGGAAACACTGGACTGGGGATGAGCACATATATTCTGAAGGGATCGTTTCAATCGGCGCTAGCAGCGAAACTGAAATTTTGCACTCGCCAACATCGCCCACCTCAATTCTTCCGGGGATGTTAGTTGTTAATGCACTGAAACAATCCAGAAAAATCATGTGGAGAAAGACAAAAGGAGGATACAACCCATAACATGACAGTATAAAGACACTAAACAGAAAAGCACAGACCACAGTCTTCAGACTTAGAACGGGACACTGCAGTCTCATAGCACACCTCCATAGAATGGGTCTCAGGGACTCGGCTGCCTGCACCCGTGGAGCACCAAAGCAGCCCCAGAGTACATGCTGCAAGACTGTCCCAGCCTAAGCAGTGTGAAAATGGAAATCTGGCCAACAGAAACAACACTACAAAATAAATTATAGAGGATCGGTTAATACCTCAAGCGCACCACCCTGTTTATGACACATACCGAAGTAGTCGCATAGCAGAAGATGATTGCAGAAGAAGAAAAGTTGTTAATGCAACAGTACCTTGCCGGTTGTCCCGGGGGAAGGGGGCAGTTTCTTTAGGCACTAAAACGCAACTTTATAATTTGCGCTTGGCCAACCTTACCCAATAAATGTATCTGCGCTTGGCCTTTGGTACGGAGTTTGCCGCAATCTTCCCATGTGTCGACACGATACGTTACAGTGTTTTCAGAGACACGTGTCGAGACTGTTGGTTTGTTACGCATCGTTCTCATTGATTTTTGCCCCGGAGCTAGCAATGTTGGTGCTACCATTTGCTCCAAGGGAGTAGGCATTCGTTCACAGACGACTTGTACGCTGCTATTTCTTACGTTTCAGCAACTATTTTGACAACTTTTCATCGGACTTCGGCCAGGATATGCGTGCATTTTGTTCAGGGTTTTTGGACCTGCATTATTTTTCAGTACTTGCACTACTACCAGTACCTATAGCTCTCACTCGATCCCTACCCGCTTGGCCAGACAGGATCCACTGTCTGTTTCCAGGGTCCCAACGTGGAGGTGGGGTATGATCTTGAATAGGGTCAGCTCACTAAACCTGAGTGAGCGACGTTGTCCCTAGAACTGCGCCTTTGAAAAGAATCATGATAATTAAATATCTGCTTTATCATATGTACAAAAAATAGTAGGAAGTGAAACAGCAGTTCAAATGATAAGGAAGAATCGAAAAAAAAGAAACCGAAAGTACCAGTTTTGCATCAGAAGAAAGCGATAATTGAATCAATCAGAATGCCACCAATACTAGCACAGGACGAGTGCCAAAATATGAGCTGATTATAGCAAATTTGTATTTTGCGCCTTAGCACGGGACAAAATCGACTTTGCAGCTGGTTTTGTATACTAAATACAAGATTGGCAATTCAGATATGTGCACTTGTGTACAGACACACTGCCATGCTGTATATTTTCTCAGTATGATGCAAGTCTTCGAAATGTCGCCCCTTAAATATGTTTTCTTTAAAATAACTATCACACACAGGACGCAAAAGTAGTCCAATATTACCTAAATAACTCTCTATCTATCACACACAGACACACGTTCAGCATCTGAGATTAACCCAGTCCATGCAAATGCTAATTTTTAATTGTAATCCCTATTATCATAACAATCATTTTCAGTGATTAAAAGTAACAATAATTGCTGTTAAAAAAAAACCAATAACTCTCTTACCTGATCTATTTTGTAAACACAAAAAGTGAATTAGTATAAATGCAAAAATATGTATTATACTGATACAGATATATTATATATCTGATACTTTCTGATTTATACACAGCACAGACACTTGCCATTTCGTCGTGAGATAAACAAGCAATGAAATCAAATATTGTCAATAATTGTAAGCTCAAAGCAGAACTATCAACATGCAACACCTAACAGCATTGATTATGTAAAGATTATTTGAAACGAACGAAAGAAAGTAAAGAAGAATGTGATGATCTTTTTTTGACAAACATATTACTGTGTCTATACAAAAATTGCGACTAGAGGAACTCAAGATAAATACATTAAAAGAAATACAGTGTCTGTCTAGTTTTACATTACAAACTCATCAACGACAAAGAACTAGTTATTCACATTCCAGCCTGATCTAACTCTCTAATTAAATAAGGGACGATCTCTAAGTTTGCAATGGCAACGCTTGGTCATACACTTTTCATCTTTGAGCATACAAATAATTAGCTGCCATGTAGAACACTGTGAGGTCAAAGAATATTTACTTTAAAAAGCTAAATTACATTCTGGCACATTCCCAAACAAACACAGGATGAGCACGAAAAGCTAACGACAACATATTTTCGGTCAAATTCAAAAGCCAGAGCTAACCAAAACCAAATTAAGAAACACTTCTACTGTCAATACGGCTTATACACTGCAGACAGAATTCTTGACATCTCAAGATGCTCTGTGTCGTAACAAAACTGCATTTACTAACTACTGATCGGTGTTAGAAATAAAACTAGTTTCTCACAGTATTTGTTTAATAATCACGACAAGTTGCTAGCATCTTAGACAAAAATGAATGACGCATTTGCAGTTTACTTTCTTCTTTTCTTTACCCTTGTGATATCAGTGATTGCCTCATAGAGCTAGGATAAGAAGAGATTTCTGGTGTCAGTTTTGTACATGGTGTCTTTCACTACTTCTATTATTTATGTGTCCATCTTTTGTGTGACCGACCTTTTGCTTGTGTATTTACTGTATCGGAGAAGCATTGCACTTGAGACGCACTCTATGTTTGTAATATGCTTATGTTGTTCCTTGATGACGAACAGTACTTATTGAGACGCACTCTATGCTTGTAATATGCTTATGTTGTTCCTTGATGACGAACAGTACTTATTGAGACGCACTCTATGTTTGTAATATGCTTATGTTGTTCCGTGATGACGAACAGTACTTATTGAGACGCACTCTATGTTTGTAATATGCTTATGTTGTTCCTTGATGACGAACAGTACTTATTGAGACGCACTCTATGTTTGTAATATGCTTATGTTGTTCCTTGATGACGTACAGTACTTATTGAGACGCACTCTATGTTTGTAATATGCTTATGTTGTTCCTTGATGACGAACAGTACTTATTGAGACGCACTCTATGTTTGTAATATGCTTATGTTGTTCCTTGATGACGAACAGTACTTATTGAGACGCACTCTATGTTTGTAATATGCTTATGTTGTTCCGTGATGACGAACAGTACTTATTGAGACGCACTCTATGTTTGTAATATGCTTATGTTGTTCCTTGATGACGTACAGTACTTATTGAGACGCACTCTATGTTTGTAATATGCTTATGTTGTTCCTTGATGACGTACAGTACTTATTGAGGGACTTCTATGTTTGTAAATGCTTATATTATTCCTTGATGACGTACAGTACTATGAGCCACTCCATGTATTCTCTATTGTTCTTGGCGTCAGACAGGATCCACTGTCTGTTTGTAACGTGGAGGTGGGTTGATCCTGATGAGGATCAGTACTTAAGACCCTGAGTGATGCTTATGTTGTTCCTGAACTGCGACTTTGAGAGATCATGTATTGAATATCTATGCTTGTTCATTGTACGAAAATATTAGGAAGTTTGTAAAGGCTTATAATGATGACGTAAGAATCGAACAAAAACCAGGAAATATGCTAGTTGTTGCTATGAAGAAAGGATAATTGAATCAACTCTAGATTGTAAATACTATGCCTAATGACGAGTGCCAAATTGAGCGATTATGCTTTGTATTTTATGTGCCTTGATGACAAATCGACTTTTGGACGCTGTGTTTGTAATATCAGATTGTCATATGAGACAGTACATGTTAAGACCACTCCATGTTTGTATATTTTCTTCGTATGATGAAGTCTTATGAAATGTTGCCTTAAATTTTTATGTTTTCCCTTGAAAATAACTTATAACACTCATGTTTGTAATAGTAGTCCAATACTACCTAAAGAACTCTATGTTTGTAATACAGACACACGTCAGACATTGAGAGCACTCAGTTTGCAAATGTTTATGTTTTTAACCTTTTAACCCTCTATTTTTCATAACATCATTTTCAGTGATTAGAAAGCTAGAACGCAATAATTGCTGTTGTCTAACGAAACAATAACTTTTAACGATCTATTTTGTAATACTATTTGTTCCGTGAATTAGTATATAAGCAATTAATATGTATGTTATTCCTGATGACGAATATATTATATATCTGTTTAATTCTGATTCTTGATACACAGCACTAGACACTCTATTGCTATATCTGTGCCTGATGACGAAAACAAGCCAATGAAATCAAACTATGACGAACAATTTTTGAACGCTCAAAAGCAGAACTATCAACATGAGACACCTAGAACAGCATTTGTTTATGACGTACAGATTACTTTGAGACGACCTATGAAATTTTAAAGAAGAATTGAATGATCTATGTTTGACAAACATATTATGTGTCTATACGAAATTACTTATTGAGGAACTCTATGATTAATACTATGTTGAAGACGAAATACAGGACGCTCTATGTTTGTAATTGCTATTTTCCTGATGACGACAGAAGAACTAGTTTTAATTGCAGCTGTTCTATACTCTAATTAAATAGGACGACTCTAAGTTTGCAATGCTATGTTGTTCTCACTTTTCATCTTTGAGCCATATTTAATATTATGTTGCCATGTAGAACACTGTGAGGTCTAGGGAATATTTAGCTTTGAAAAGCTAAATTACATTTGGCACATTTCAATAAACAAGGCATGAGCACGAAAGCTTTAACGACAACATATTTTGGGTCAAATCTTAGGGTTCCTGAGCTAACAACCTAAATTGAGACACTCTAGTGTCAATATGCTTATCCTTTGAGACAGAATTTTGAGCACTCAATGTTTGTAATAACAAATCTGATAGTTTACTAATTAGTGATCGTGTTGTAATAGCTAGTTTTCTGCGTACAGTATTTTGTCTTATGTAATAGCTAGTTGTTCATCTGATGACAAAACTATTGAGACGCATTCAGTTTTATATCTTCTTTTTCCTTGATATCAGTATTTATTGAGAGCTAGTGTAAATGAGTTTTCTGATGGTCAGTTTATTACATGATGTCTTTAACTACTTATATTATTTATATGTCCACCTTTGTGAGACCGACCTATGTTTGTAATATTTATTGTTCTGAGACGAAGCATTACACTTGAGACGCACTCTATGTTTGTAATATGCTTATGTTGTTCCTTAATGACGTACAGTACTTATTGAGACGCACTCTATGTTTGTAATATGCTTATGTTATTCCTTGATGACGAACAGTACTTATTGAGACGCACTCTATGTTTGTAATATGCTTATGTTGTTTCTTGATGACGTACAGTACTTATTGAGACGCACTCTATGTTTGTAATATGCTTATGTTGTTCCGTGATGACGAACAGTACTTATTGAGACGCACTCTATGTTTGTAATATGCTTATGTTGTTCCTTGATGACGTACAGTACTTATTGAGACGCACTCTATGTTTGTAATATGCTTATGTTGTTCCTTGATGACGTACAGTTCTTATTGAGACGCACTCTATGTTTGTAATATGCTTATGTTGTTCCTTGATGACGTACAGTACTTATTGAGACGCACTCTATGTTTGTAATATGCTTATGTTGTTCCGTGATGACGAACAGTGCTTATTGAGACGCACTCTATGTTTGTAATATGCTTATGTTATTCCTTGATGACGTACAGTACTTATTGAGACGCACTCTATGTTTGTAATATGCTTATGTTATTCCTTGATGACGTACAGTACTTATTGAGACGCACTCTATGTTTGTAATATGCTTATGTTGTTCCGTGATGACGTACAGTTCTTATTGAGACGCACTCTATGTTTGTAATATGCTTATGTTGTTCCTTGATGACGAACAGTTCTTATTGAGACGCACTCTATGTTTGTAATATGCTTATGTTATTCCTTGATGACGTACAGTACTTATTGAGACGCACTCTATGTTTGTAATATGCTTATGTTGTTCCTTGATGACGTACAGTACTTATTGAGACGCACTCTATGTTTGTAATATGCTTATGTTATTCCTTGATGACGAACAGTACTTATTGAGACGCACTCTATGTTTGTAATATGCTTATGTTGTTCCGTGATGACGTACAGTACTTATTGAGACGCACTCTATGTTTGTAATATGCTTATGTTGTTCCTTGATGACGTACAGTACTTATTGAGACGCACTCTATGTTTGTAATATGCTTATGTTGTTCCTTGATGACGTACAGTACTTATTGAGACGCACTCTATGTTTGTAATATGCTTATGTTGTTCCGTGATGACGAACAGTTCTTATTGAGACGCACTCTATGTTTGTAATATGCTTATGTTGTTCCGTGATGACGAACAGTACTTATTGAGACGCACTCTATGTTTGTAATATGCTTATGTTGTTCCGTGATGACGAACAGTGCTTATTGAGGCGCACTCTATGTTTGTAATATGCTTATGTTGTTCCGTGATGACGAACAGTACTTATTGAGACGCACTCTATGTTTGTAATATGCTTATGTTGTTCCTGATGACGAACAGTACTTATTAGCACTCTATGTTTTTTCATATGTTTCCTTGATAAACGCAGTGCTTTTGAACACTCATGTTTGTAAATGTATTTTTTCCTGATACTAAGTTTATTGAGACGCACTCTATGTTTGTAATATGCTTATGTTGTTCCTTGATGACGAACAGTACTTATTGAGACGCACTCTATGTTTGTAATATGCTTATGTTATTCCTTGATGACGAACAGTACTTATTGAGACGCACTCTATGTTTGTAATATGCTTATGTTGTTCCGTGATGACGAACAGTACTTATTGAGACGCACTCTATGTTTGTAATATGCTTATGTTGTTCCGTGATGACGAACAGTACTTATTGAGACGCACTCTATGTTTGTAATATGCTTATGTTGTTCCGTGATGACGAACAGTGCTTATTGAGACGCACTCTATGTTTGTAATATGCTTATGTTGTTCCGTGATGACGAACAGTGCTTATTGAGGCGCACTCTATGTTTGTAATATGCTTATGTTGTTCCGTGATGACGAACAGTACTTATTGAGACGCACTCTATGTTTGTAATATGCTTATGTTGTTCCGTGATGACGAACAGTACTTATTGAGGCGCACTCTATGTTTGTAATATGCTTATGTTGTTCCGTGATGACGAACAGTACTTATTGAGACGCACTCTATGTTTGTAATATGCTTATGTTGTTCCGTGATGACGTACAGTACTTATTGTGTACTCATTTTTTTCATGATGTCTTAACCTATAAACCGGCGTCTTCTTGATACACCATTCTGCGTAGACATTTCATCTCTGTCGTGACTAATTTTATTATATCGTTTGATATCAAGTCCATGTTTGGCACTGATACCGTTATGTTTGGGGAAAAGATCGTGTTGTACTCTTTTAGTAAATAGATGAGACTGCAGTTAAACTATTTGATTGGCAAAACACGTAATCACAAAGTACTGTAGTTTTACAAATTACAAAAACAATGACAAAATCAAGCAAACGAACAACAGGAGTGACGAATTTAAAGAAAACATATGGACGACTACATACAAACGTTTCCAATGAAAATCTGGCAATAAAAACGAATAACGAAATAAATGTAACACAAAACACAGACATAAAAACTAGAAATAGAAAAGAAGAGAAACAATGAAAAATCTAGTAAACTTGAATACATGCAACAGATGCCCATACATATATTACAAAGCATTGGAAGATAAAGTACTAAGAAGCATAGGAATGTAATACGTTGAGCCCACGTGGTCGCAAGATACAACGAAAACAACCGATTTTCCAGAGCAAATCAACTGCGATCATCCGAAGTACATGATCTGATGGCTGTGACCTGGACATCTGGAGCTCCTAAATGGCCAGTATCATTGAAATGGGTGGCTACAGGGGTCAAAGAGCAATGGCGTATGTCGCGCAAGTGTTGGGCGAATCGGTAAAACATTTTTCACCAGTGAACTATGGGGGTGGAAAGTTAAGATAGTTAGTAGTCCTATGCTGGCTGGTAAGGGCCTGCTGGCGAGTGATTTTCTGAACTCGATGCATAGCCGATACAAGCACCTTCTCCGGGTATAGGCGCCTGCGGAATAAATCAAGCATCTCGCGAGCTCTATCAAGAAAATCATCGTCCTTGCTACAAAGGCGACGAAGGCGCAAGAGCTGCGAGAATGGTAAAGAGTCACGACAAGCCTGGGGATGGGAAGAAGTATAAAGGAAAAACTATGTGCATCAGTAGGCTTGTAATATACTGATGTAGTGATAGTGGATAGGTATATGGTGATAGTAATGTCAAGAAAGTTGACACAAGTAGTGGAGATGTGAGAAGTAAAATGAATAGAAGGGTTGAAAACATTAACGAAATTAATGAAGCGTGACAAATCGGCTTCAGGCATATCAGTAATGCCAAGACAGTCATCAATGTATCTATGATAGACAGACGGAAGGGGGCCATCATATGTAATCCATACTAGGTGTTCAAGATAACCCATGAATAGACAAGCATAACTAGGTCCCATTTTAGTACCCATGGCAACTCCACTGATCTGCTCAAAGAATTGGTCATTAAACTGAAAGGAATTGAGTGTGAGAACTAGTTCCGCAAGACGAAGGAGAGCAGAAGTTGACACAAGTGAATTAGTTCTCCTATTGAGAAAGAACTGGAGAGCTTTAAGGCCTCCAGGATGAGGTATAGAAGTGTACAATGAGCACACATCAAGGAGGAAGAGACGGTAGGTTCTCTCAGGTAGCAACTCAGCGGAAGAAAAAACAGACAAAGCGTGGTTCGTATCTTTCAAAAATGAAGGGAGTGTGGTGACTATGGGATTAAGGATACTATCAAGGAATTCGGAGATGTGTTCCGTATGGCAAGAGCAAGCAGAAACGATGGGCTTACTTAAAACATTTTTCACCAGTGAACTATGGGGGTGGAAAGTTAAGATAAGTTTTACTCTGTCAGAGCTAGTAGTCCTATTCTGGCTGGTAAGGGCCTGCTTCGCCCAACACTTGCGCGACATACGCCAATGCTCTGTGACCCTGTAGCCACCCATTTCAATGATACTGGCCATTTAGGAGCTCACGATGTCCAGGTCACAGCCATCCGACCATTTTCCTCGGATGATCGCAGTCGATTTGCTCTGGAAAATCGGTTGATTTCGTTGTAATATATATGGGCATATGTTGCATGTATTCAAGTTATATATTTACTAGAATTTTCATTGTTTCTCTTCTTTTCTATTTTTAATTGTTATGTGTGTTTTTGTGTTACATTTATTTCGTTATTCGTTTTTATTCCCAGATTTTCATTATAAATGTTTGTATGTAGTCGTCCATATGTTGTTTTTTTAATTCGTCACTCCTGTTGTTCGTTTGCTTGATAAAAGTCTTGTTGGTCGAAACGTTGCTGTATTTGTCATTGTTTTTGTAATTTGTAAAACTACAGTACTTTGTGATTACGTGTTTTACTCTTTTAGTGTTCATTGTGACATGTTTGCATTAAAAATGTTTGTGCCATTTGTAATAAGATTTGATTTGCTTTATTGAGTCTATTTTAGATTCCGTTAGTTATTCTCTCATTTGCTGAAAAATGTTTCCCAGATATGTAAAGTCTTTAACTTGTTTTAATTGATATTTTTCGATGGAGATATTGGTAGTGCTTTCGTCTCTAACAAATGTTATTGACATCCACTTGAATCTGTAACATGCCCTCTCAGACATCGACTTCAATATGTTACCTTCCTGAGCAAATATCAACTTTATTATGTTCAACAAAAGAAGTATCTAGCCCGTGATTGGTAATATTTTAAAGATATATTATCGTACTTGTGCTTTTGTGGTTCCGGTTTCAAGATGGAAGATGTTGTTTTCTTCCTACTTGCTATGGTCGGTTGATCTGAGGCCTAATAATCCTCAATCGTAAAAACCCCAGTATTTCTGAAACAGAGGATTTAATCTAAATGTGTATCGTTCTATTAATGTGTAATGGCTACCCGTTCTAGTTTATTAAATAGTGATTACATCCAGAAGTTATCTCTAGAGGCAGAAACAGCATCCAAAACAGGGAACAGTAAAAAAACTCTTTCATATTATGAACCAACTAACGAATCATCCGCCGACGGCAAGTGTCCTGTGAAAGGGAAAACAACGAATCCATACCATCACAACAAGCACAATCGAAAAGATGGGCTGAACATTTTAAAGAGGTATTAAATAGACCCAACCCAGTGATAACACCATTTTTTGAAACAGAAATACAAATGCCATCATTAAATGCACCCATTGACGACTTCTCAATGGAAGAAATTAAACAAGCCATCAGGAAACTGAAAAACAATAAAGCCAGCGGTAGCGACGATATTTCAGGAGAGATGCTAAAGCAACTGACGAGGAATCAATGGGATTCCTATGTACCTTAATGAACGATGTTTGGCAGAATGAGACCCTCCAAAAGATTGGAAAGACGGAGTGATATTCAAGCTCCCAAAAAAGGCGATTTGTCAAATTGCAACAACTGGCGCGGAATAACTCTGCTATCAACACCTGGCAAGCTATTCTGCAGTATTTTGATGGAGAGGCTGAAAAAATCCGTCGACGCAAGGCTTAAGAGAAGAACAAGCTGGCTTTCGTCCACATCGTTCTTGTACCGATCATATCTTCACGCTGAGATCCATTATAGAAGAATCAATTGAATTCCAGTCACCACTAGTGATAAATTTTATAGACTTTCAGAAAGCGTTTGATAGTCTTCATCGTTCTACTCTCTGGGAGATTCTTAAGACCTATGGCTTCCAGGAAAAGTACATCAATATTATAAAAGCCTTCTATTCTGAAGCATCCTGCTGTGTAAGAACAGATGCAGGAAACTCAGACTGGTTCACAGTCAATTCGGGTGTGAAGCAGGGCTGCGTTATGTCACCTATGCTTTTGGAAAAGCTATAGACTAGATCATGCGCAAATGCACCCAAGATGATCAACTAGGCATCAAATGGCTTAATAACAGCAGACTATTTGATCTTGACTTTGCCAATGACGTGGCCATATTGAATTCAACTACACAAGCAACCCACAAACTAACGAGCAATCTTTGCACACTTGCAGAACAGGTTGGTCTCCAGATCAATTCTGCCAAAACCAAAATTATGGACCTCACAAACTCGACAGACAACATCGTAATAAATGGCCAAACACTGGAGAAAGTTGAACATTTTACATATTTGGGTAGTAAAGTGTCAAACAACGGAGACACGATGAAAGAAATAAACTCTCGTATTGCTATAGCAGCTAGTGCCTTCACTAAATTAACGAATATCTGGCAATCTCAAGACTTTAGTATATGCACAAAAGTTAAATTATTTAGGTCATGTGTGATTCCTGTACTGACCTACGGTTGTGAAAGTTGGAAATCAACAAAGAAAATTGATAAGAAACTGGACAGCTTTGAGAATAAATGTCTACGAAAATTATTAAAAGTCAAATGGAGTGATTTCGTTTCTAACAACACGGTGAGAGATAGAACACACCAACAACCCATATCAAATATTATAAGGAAACGACGGTGGAAATATTTAGGTCATGTGCTTAGATCAGACGAAAAGAGACTAAATCGACAAGTCCTTATGTGGTCACCAGTTGGGAAAAGAAAACGTGAAAGGACAAAGACCACTCTTCGAAGAACCATCCAACAAGAAAGTAAACTATTGGGATGTAAAACCATACAAGATCTGCAACTGCTAGCAAAGAACCGTATCACATGGAGATCTAAAATCTCTGCCCTATGTGCCGCCTTTGGCACGAAAGGAACAAACTAACTAACTAACGTGCTAGTTATTAATAAAACAGCATTTTAGTCACATTAAAATGTAATTTTTGTTTCAAGACTTTTATGAAAGGACAGTAGAGAACAATAAAGCAAGAGTAAAATAGAGATATAAATGAAACATCAAGATGTGGACAAAGTACAAACATATCACAATTTACCATCAGGACAACAGAATTTGATTACAATTTGTAACAGTCGATCTTTAAAATAGAGATCGTACACGTAAATGATGATGATGATAAATATTAACGAAAATTACTTATAGCTATTTTAATTAACAAGTGTAATCAGTCAACCATGTTCAAATCCTATGCAGTTCCGTATTTGCTAAAACAGGATGTGGCATCCAATAAGTATCTAAAGTTTGCAATTCCGTTGTCAGTACAGGCTAATGTTTGATCAGGCGTGTTCGTGCCTACCCACTCAAGAGTGCTTGCTTTAGGTGTAATATTGACACGTCGGGGATGTAGTCATGGCTTATTATGTTCATCTTATGTTTCTCTTCCTTCCATATGTTACCGTTTTATAAAATGATATACGACTAAGGTGTCATATTACGTTATGCGCCGACATTTCTCACCACATGAAATACTATTTTTTCCGTGTGGGCAATCAAATAGAAATGCTTGTAAGATTCAGAGGGGCGTTCCAATCAAAGGATAGGTTTTCCCTCATACTTAGAACATAGTAAAGAGTGCGTTGTCATACCGTGTGGTATCTTTGGCATTTTTCTTTGACCAACAGTACACGATGAGTGGTATGATCAGCTTCACACTGGTCATCTTTTCTTAGGCGGTGTACAGAAACCTACAAATCTGAGGTGGTCAGAGCGGATCAGATCAGATCTGGAAAATACAGTGGGGTGCCTGCGGTGATATTTAATAAATTAGTGTTTTAGGACTGAGACATGTATGTATGGTATCACATAAGCAAACCGAGACATGTATGTATGGTATCACATAAGCAATCAGAGACATGTATGTATGGTATCACATAAGCAAACAAAGACATGTATGTATGGTATCACATAAGCAAACAAAGACATGTATGTATGGTATCACATAAGCAAACAGAGACATGTATGTATGGTATCACATAAGCAAACAGAGACATGTATGTATGGTATCACATAAGCAGACAAAGACATGTATGTATGGTATCACATAAGCAATCAGAGACATGTATGCATCGTATCACATAAGCAATCAGAGACATGTATGCATCGTATCACATAAGCAATCAGAGACATGTATGTATGGTATCACATAAGCAAACAGAGACATGTATGTATGGTATCACATAAGCAATCAGAGACATGTATGTATGGTATCACATAAGCAATCAGAGACATGTATGTATGGTATCACATAAGCAAACAGAGACATGTATGTATGGTATCACATAAGCAGACAAAGACATGTATGTATGGTATCACATAAGCAATCAGAGACATGTATGTATGGTATCACATAAGCAAACAGAGACACGTATGTATGGTATCACATAAGCAAACAGAGACATGTATGTATCGTATCACATAAGCAGACAAAGACATGTATGTATGGTATCACATAAGCTAGCAGAGACATGTATGTATGGTATCACATAAGCAATCAGAGACATGTATGTATGGTATCACATAAGCAAACAGAGACATGTATGTATGGTATCACATAAGCAAACAGAGACATGTATGTATGGTATCACATAAGTAATCAGAGACATGTATGTATGGTATCACATAAGCAATCAGAGACATGTATGTATCGTATCACATAAGCTAACAGAGACATGTATGTATGGTATCACATAAGCAAACAGAGACATGTATGTATGGTATCACATAAGCAATCAGAGACATGTATGTATGGTATCACATAAGCAAACAGAGACATGTATGTATGGTATCACATAAGCAAACAGAGACATGTATGTATGGTATCACATAAGCAATCAGAGACATGTATGTATCGTATCACATAAGCAAACAGAGACATGTATGTATGGTATCACATAAGCTAACAGAGACATGTATGTATGGTATCACATAAGCAAACAGAGACATGTATGTATGGTATCACATAAGCAAACAGAGACATGTATGTATGGTATCACATAAGCAAACAGAGACATGTATGTATGGTATCACATAAGCAAACAGAGACATGTATGTATCGTATCACATAAGCTAGCAGAGACATGTATGTATGGTATCACATAAGCAAACAGAGACATGTATGTATGGTATCACATAAGCAAACAGAGACACGTATGTATGGTATCACATAAGCAATCAGAGACATGTATGTATGGTATCACATAAGCAAACAGAGACATGTATGTATGGTATCACATAAGCAATCAGAGACATGTATGTATGGTATCACATAAGCAATCAGAGACATGTATGTATGGTATCACATAAGCAATCAGAGACATGTATGTATGGTATCACATAAGCAAACAGAGACATGTATGTATGGTATCACATAAGCAAACAGAGACATGTATGTATGGTATCACATAAGCAAACAGAGACATGTATGTATGATATCACATAAGCAAACAGAGACATGTATGTATGGTATCACATAAGCAAACAGAGACATGTATGTATGGTATCACATAAGCAAACAAAGACATGTATGTATGGTATCACATAAGCAAACAGAGACATGTATGTATGGTATCACATAAGTAAACAAAATGAATAATCAAATCATAATACTACTTCCCAGTGTTTATCTTTTAATAACCTCACGGACCTGAGAGCAGTTTTGTTCGCCAAAAATTGCACTTCTACTGCGGGATTTGATCCTGGAGCTGTAAGTCTTGAAAGGAATTGCGTTAATCATAGCTCTATCTCATCTCTCAATGGTACAGGATTATGATACAATATTGATGATGACTCTATGGTGTTTATTACCTCCCTTATTTGTTTATTCTTAACCCTTTCAGTCCGCAATTTAGTTTTCACATTAGAACGCAGTTATATTACAAAGTAATAGTTTTCACATTCGAACACAATTATATTACAAAGTAATAGTTTTCACATTCGAACACAATTATATTACAAAGTAATAGTTTTCACATTAGAACACAATTATATTACAAAGTAATAGTTTTCACATTCGAACGCAGTTATATTACAAAGTAATAGTTTTACATTAGAACGCAGTTATATTACAAAGTAATAGTTTTACATTAGAACGCAGTTATATTACAAAGTCAATAGTTTACATTGAACACAATTATATTACAAAGTATGCTGAAATAGTTTTCACATTCGAACGCAGTTATATTACAAAGTATGCTAAAATAGTTTTCACATTCGAACACAGTTATATTACAAAGTATGCTAAAATAGTTTTCACATTCGAACGCAGTTATATTACAAAGTATGCTGAAATAGTTTTCACATTAGAACACAATTATATTACAAAGTATGCTAAAATAGTTTTCACATTAGAACACAATTATATTACAAAGTATGCTGAAATATATATAACAAAGTATGCTGAAATATATATAACAAAGTATGCTGAAATATATATAACAAAGTATGCTGAAATATATATAACAAAGTATGCTGAAATATATATTACAAAGTATGCTGAAATATATATAACAAAGTATGCTGAAATATATATTACAAAGTATGCTGAAGTAGACAGTATACTGGCGTTGCGTTATCTTAAAAAAATACTGCTGGCCAGTATATCGACTCAAAAGGCCGAAGAGGTTAAATGTAAACTGATATCACTTGCCTGTTATGTATGTGCAGATATATTGTTTAAGATTTATGAATTTCAAAGTGGTCCATGTTATTACTCTCTGCAATTATATATTTTAAATTAATGTTTGTTTGTTATTTCTCTCGTTCTGTTTGATACGTTACATAGGAGGGCCTGTGTGTGTTTGTTATTTCTCTCGTTCTGTTTGATACGTTACATAGAAAGGCCTGCAAGAAATGCCTCTATACTGCTCTATATCGAACAACTCGTTCAAACTCTTCTTCTTCTGAATCCGGTGTTTGTCGTCTTTCTCAGTAAAGTTCGTTTCATGGTTACCCTGGTGTGTTCTTTCTTTTTTGAACCATTTGCTTCCCAATTCAATGCCTGCTTTGTGATTCTTTGATCATTTCTTCTCAGAGTGCGCCCAACATATCACCATCTTCTCTTTTTAGTATCAGTTGTTACTATTGGTTGAACAGACATTTTTCTGATTTCATCAATTCTCCTGAATTCGTCCCATTTTTTATTTTTTTATTTTTCACGGAGATCTATTTGCTGTTAAACTTACTTTAAGATTATTTATTTTGTATATAGTTTTAGATTTAATTTACTTTCTAAATCTGTAGTTATTTTCCAAGTCTCCCTGGCATATGTTAGAATTGATACAACATTGGAAGTGTAAATTCATAACTTAGTTTTAGAACTATATAAAATAGAGTTTCATATTTTATTTAGGCTTTAAAAAACGGATGTTCTTTTGACAATTCGTAGCATATTTTCTTTATTTTTTATTTTTATTTTTCAATATACCGTTCCCTCAAAATTGCTACCCAAATTACTCTGTTGTTTTTACCCATTTGAATTTCAGCGTGAAATCTGCATTACTTGTTATATGTCTTCATTATATTTGTATTATCTACAGTCCTAGTTTCAAGTTAAAATTATTGTATATTTAATTGATATATTACATGCACTACTGGTAGTATTAATAATTTTGATTCGTTTTTTCTTGAATTGCAGTGTAACGAAAGATGTTGTCCCAGTTCATCTGGCAATTCCACAGAGTCGGGGATTCACGAGAGGTCTCAGACATCAGCTAGGGCATATCACTGAAGAAGAGGAAGATTCTGTTCCTGGTGATGTAAAACTACGAGAGAGAACAGACAAGCATGGAACGCATATTCGTACGAGCAATGTGACTGGCATCGAGTCTGGACCCGTCCATAAGAACGGCGAGGGCAATGATGATTTTGGTGATGATTATAGCGAAGGTGATGATGAATCATCAGCTTCTAGTGATGATGATCGCAGTGGTCGTATAAAAAGAACTAATTCTGTTTCAGCTAATGAAGGAGTACCATATCATTATTTTGCAAACCATCTTGTAAAACCTTTCTTTGTGACCTCTCAGAGATATGGGTCTTTTCAGACAATGACAGCCCGCTACAAAAAACCATTTCCTTTGCCAAGACCAAACGTAAGAATCTCTAAGTCTTTACCGCGGACCAAGAAGCAAATGGATCATGAAATACCCTTCAAAAGAGCTTCTGCTATATCTCGGAGAAGCGGCTTCATCTCATTAGATAACAGTCACACTTACGAAAGCTCATACAAGCAACATGATATGAATGAACAGACTGCAGTTATTGCTTCCCATTTGCAATCTCCGAGGAAGTGGAAAGCAAAACAATCAAATTTATATAATGATCCACACAGTGAGTATACTGAAATATTCACTTACCCGTCAACAGCTAAACACTATGAAAGCAGAAGACCTACCTCACCGATACAAGATTATAGTTCCAGTGAATCTGGTATATCAGACGACTATGGACTAGCTTCTAAGAATGCGAAGCAATCCTCATCCAAAAACAGTATGGTTATGAAAACATCAAGTTCTGACGAGAGTTCCAGTGTTTACAAACGTAGAAAAAGTTCTTCAGCTGATTCTGCTATGAAAGACTTTGATGTATATTCTTCATTTAGTTCAGATAACGATGAAGAGTATGGCGATGCTGTATTTAAAACGTACACGCGGTCTAAAACACAAGGAAGTGCACACTCTCGAAGTAATTCTGTTCGTAAAGAAACTAGAAGAATCAGCGACTCAAGTACTAACAGTAATACTTCCAGCAGAAAAATTATGGAAAGAAATTCAAGCAAGAGAAGAACTGGCAGTGACAAAAGAGGCAAAACGGAAGACAGAGAAACAGACTCTGAGAACGGTGCCAGAAATAGTGAAAAAGTTGATGAAAATATTGTCGATAAAAAAATCGTAATGCGACAGAAGAAATCTGATCGTACCAATAAAATACCTTCTTCAGAAAATACATGGCCGCAACTGAAGTCATGCTTGGTAACTGATGAGAACATAGAGATAATTGATGAAGGCACTGAGCATAATGATTCATTTCTAGAAGTCAATGAAATGAGAAGACGCTCACTGCCATACCGAGATATCAGTTTGGATTCTGACTACGGAGAACTCAACAGAACTGGTAAATCTTCCAGATCAGCCAGCCATAAAAGTGTAGCATTTGCTGATGATACGCTAGATACTAGTCTAGCCAACTCTAGTGGTAAAAATATGTCTAAATCACTTGCAGATATTATTAACACTAGTTTGACAGACGGGACATTTTCTGCCAAAAAAGTGGTTAATCGTTCCAAGTCAATACCTGCTGACCAAAGAAACGATACACTTTCCAACAACAAATTATCGAATTCAATTACAAACATCGAAAGCGAGAAGGAAAAAAGTAAGGAGACTAAAATAGCCTTGCCAACACTTTTCAAACCAATTGTTGCAACAAAAACAGCTAGATCGAACTCAGCAGACAGTTTCTTATCTAGTTCCAACTGCACTGACAAAATTAAGAAGCTTCAGGACATTTTAATCAAACAAGCTCTTCCATTCGCTAAACCTGATGAACTACTCTCATTACAATCCAAGAGATTGATTCAAACAGAAGATGCTTTGAATAACATTGTTAACGGACAAAAGTTGGAGGATAACTTGGAAGATAGTTTTAGCACCTACACTCAAGTAGTAGAGAAGCCAGACATTAAACAACATACCTGGCATAGTAAATCAGAAGGTGATCTCGCAGTTGATCACAAGAAATCTGATCTACGAGCCAAAAACATTATCACTTTGGATACACCTGTAACAAAAATGCCATCAGCGACAAATTTATCACCAAATCAAGGAAAAGTATATGAAAGCCCCTCAGCCGTTCCACATCCTCCTCCTCCACCACCTCCTCCTCCTCCACCACCTCCCCTGCCACCACAAGCACCACCACTGCCACATTTTCTAAATGAAGGAATGCCGTTACTCAGAACGAATGCTACTTCTGGGAACAAAGCCAAACTTGAGGAGAATAAATCAAATAAAAACATTAGCATTATCAAAGTAAGCAGAACAAATAGCACCAAACAGAGGATACTTGAAGACAAACCAGCAACAAAGTCGACTAAAACTCTTGAAAAACTCAGGGACTAGAACCTACACTTTAATGGGCGGAACCCAACATTAGTGTTGAAAGCAATACTGTTCAAAAACAAATGTATAAACAAATTCGTTAGAAACATTCAGAATCTGGCAATGTTGGTGTCATATAAACATCATTACAAATGTTATTGTTGTCTTTATATTATGTCAACAAATATAAGTGTTCATAAGTATGTTGCTGTTAGCAACGAGATGGCCAGTGGTCAAGTACTATTATTATTGTTCAAATGTAAATATTAGTTACTATTAAGGGTATAGTTATATAATACAAACAGTTTGGTTGTCTCAAGTATATTTGTACACAAGACAAAAATGATATATTAAATTATCTCATAAAAGCAATATTGGAGATGACGTTTTAGTCAACTTCTTCATCGTCTTCTTCTTCTTGTCATCACACTGTTAACGGGTTTTTCCCAGTGTCATGGTTTTCCGCTTTTGTCTTGCACTGCTCTAGTGGCTGGGGTGATTTTTGCTTTTTGGCGGGATTTGCTATACCATCTATCCATCTTTTTCGTGGTCTTCCTCTGGCCTTTTTTAATGATGCTCTGATGTAGAAGATTATGTATAAAGGGGAGTTTCTTTGAATTCTTGTTAAGTGGCCGGACCACTTGATTTTTTTTCCTCAATGTAATTCAAGTTCTATCTTATGTTTTTCTTAGGCTTCGTATTTCATGATGTGCAATTACAATTTTGCGACTGTACTTTGCTCATTGTCCATGTTTGGCCCTGGTAACACCAAGTAGGCATGAAAATGCTGTTGATCATCTGTTTAGCTATCAGTGAGATGTTTTGATGCCTTAACAATGGGGCTTGCTGGTAGGTTACACCTTTTACTTTTTGCACTCTAGCCTATGTATTTCTGCCTAGTCTTCCATCTTCTGTAAATATGCTCCTAAGTATTTTAATTCCTGCACTTGGTTGGTTGATTGTAGTGTCATTGCCGTCGATGTTTATTTTGTAAAGTTGTCTTCTTATATTCATTTTTGGTTTTAGTGTTATTGATTTTCATATCATGATTTATACAATTTGGTTTCAAAGTGTCAATAAGTTGTTCTAGGTCTTGTTATTTTTTGTGTATCAGACACTGATCATCTGCGATAAGTGTGACTTTCTAGTCATAGTATGAACAAGTATAGCAATGGTTTGGAGAGATTTGCTTTTTAAAGGGAGAAAACAATCTGATTAATTTATTAGTAAGAAACGGTTTCAACATTTAATTCAGTTTGAAACCGATCATTTGAGAAACTCGCATTTCACATATTATTTTAAAGATAAACCAATCCAGCTTTTATTTATTTATTTTAAAAAAATATTTCACTAAACTTACTGAAGCAATCCAACGTTCACTTGTGTAAATGAGAAATCAATCCAAATCTTAATGATTAAAATATGAAATCGATGGAACTTATTTCGAAAAAAAAAACTAAACTTTTCTCTATTTTAGTAAGTAACTAAATCTTAACTATTTTAGTAAATTAACTAAGATGATAAAGAGATCAATTTAATGTTACCTATATAATTGAGTAACCAATTTAATTTTGTTCTCTTTTACTGAAGAAGTCAATCCAAATTTGACATACTGTCATATCAAATAATTCGGCCAAATAACATGATTGTCTTCAAATAGCACAACCAGCAATGATGCACAGAGTAAACGAAAACGGTGGGGCAGGAAAGGCGGAGGTCTATGAAAGTGATAGAATGATGAAATAGCAGTCAATGAACACATCTGCACTATATACGAAGTGCATACGAGGACCAGCACCCTATACATGTACTTTACCTTGACACCGCAAGAGTACATACGTACAAAATGAGATCAGTCTCCGTTACTTGCCGAGTCCATGCAGTACCTGGTATTTCACTAACGGATAGTTACGATTCACACACATCACTAGTGTCTACAATGCAAATAACTACTGCTAACGTATGCATCAATACTATTTGCTGATGATGTTGTAATGACTATTATCAGTTCACATTTTCATTAACAGTTGGTTACATCAATTAATAATGTTGATCATATTGCTAGTTCAACCATAAATATGATCCATATTGGTTCCGTTCTTTCCTTTGATTCGCTTGAAATGTGACCATAGTGTCTACTAGTTCAATATTGTCCCTTTGTAAACATAGTCTATTGTTGGTTTGTAACTCACACAGATGTCCATGTAGTGTTCTTTCCAGTGTTGTTTTACTAGGCCTGCGAGTTTGCCGCAGTATATCACATTCGGGGCGGTCATGAGTATGTACTATGCGGCTTGGGTGCTCGTGTCAAGCCAGAATTATCAATTTTGTATGAATGTGACTGCAGAGTTGATTCTGTTCTGTGGCATATAATGACAACTTGGCACATAATGACAACTTGTTCTAATCTGATAATATGGTAGTTGTCCTTTTTTAGCATTGGTGGCTTTCTGATTGACTTAATTATCGTTTTATTCTGATGATGCATAACCGGAAAATACTTTTGCTCAGCTGCAGCAACTTCCTTGCTGTCTCATTTCCTGTTATTTCACAGCGAGATGGTATCCACACTGGACCACTGCGAGACGATCTTGTGCTGGATTCACAGTTCAGAAGTAGAACTTGTAAACCTGACAATTATCTGAACTGAAGTGCTGATCTTGTATCTGTCAAAAATACCACAGGTTTTTGAGCCGAGATTAGTGTTCACCAGTTTCTCAGTTGGCACCTTGATTGACTAGATTTCTACATCATAGTTATGACCAGTGCCGGATTAGCCTAGTAGCAGAAGTAGCAAATGCTACGGGCCCGCGCTTCTAGGGGGCCCCGCGCCTATGTGACAGAGATGAAAATGGGAAAAATAACCAGATGTTATTTCAAAAACACGCATTCTGTCTGAATTTTTTAATGTGATGGTGCCGAATCCAAAGAAATCGAAGCAGAAAATACAGAAGACGTGTCCCACTGTGTAGTGGATGAAAGCAGTGCTATAGAAGAATCATCATTACCAATACTACCATTAAGATCAGTAACTCTTCACGATTTAGCCACATTTTTCACAAGACAAACTGAAATCGAATGTACAGAAAGTCCTCCCAATTTAGCCATATCAACTTCAAGCCAAAGAGAGGCAGAAAGCACAGCACATGCTTCTAATGAAGCAACATCTTCTACAAGCCAAAAACACTACGAAAGTAAAATGTACTCCAACGATATTGGTGAATGGCCAAACAATTTCAATCGAGATTATTGGGTTGTGAAAGAAAGTAGCGAAGTGCAACATATGAACAGTGATTTCTTGTCTTAAAAAAACAACATACAATAAAGAAAACAATCCACGATTTTGTCGAAAGTCGTTTTCACATACACACATACACCAACAAACAAAACCACGTGAAGATTGGTTGTATTATACAGATACTAAAGGACAACTGTTCTGTTTTGTTTGCAAAGTTATTGATTTAGGCTGTACCATAGAGTGACTGGTGTATTTGGAATACTCCGGCAGTTAAAATCTATTACAGCAGAAGAGGTCTTGAAAAGAACTCCAAATATTGTCAGCTCTTACCAAGAGGATTTGGAAGAAAGCCTAGGCGACTAACTTATGCAGTTCACTGAACTTCTTAAAACTAATGTAGCTGCTGTATTGCAACGAAAAGCATGAGGCTCTTGAACTGCAATTTTATAAACTTATAATGGAAAATTCATTAGAGTCGTGTTTCCCAAATGTAGAAATAGTCTTACGAATTTACTTGTTTTTAATGATTACTAACTGCACACAAGAAGAAAGTTCTTTTTCGACATATAAAAGCGTATTCGAGCGTATAAAAAGTGAGTTCAGGAACATGATGGGACAAGAATATAAAAATAACCTCACCTTAATGAACATTGAATGTAATTTACTTAGAGAAATTAATTTGTCTAGTATTATCTCTAAATTTGCTCACATTAAATCGAGACAAGTTTGTTTGTAAAAGTTGTGTTTTATTTTATTATCATACAAAACCTAGGGCCCGCGCTAAAATTTGCTACGGGCCCCGCGCTAGCCTAATCTGGCACTGGTTATGACACATGACAATGTGTCCCTGTTGGTACACTGATCGTATATCTCAAACGTTGATATGACATTCTTATGAAGGTTCTTGGATTTTCTGCTGACCTATTCATGTAGGTCCATTAACCGATAGATCTTGTGTGTTCTTCGTTCTGGAAATTCAGAGTAATTGTCCTATGCTGCAAGTTGATCTCTTCATCCTTGACAAATATTTCTTTTCTTTTTGTCTGGATATGTAATATTGGTTCTGTTTTCTCTCTCCAAGGGGATTGTTTTGGCACAGACTTTACTTTAGGGGAATAGGTCTAAAGTTTGTCTATGAAGTCATATGACCTGGTGGAGGAAAAAACTGCTTGTTTTGAGTCGTCCCGTCGCTATATTTAGGTTTCCATTGGATGATTGGTGCCATTATTATGTAGTGGTTGTTGTTTCCATGCCTTGTAAGTTCATATCTTATACTTTCCTAGTAAAGAAATATTATTTATTTGTCAATGTCCATTGATATATTCATATTTTTCTTATGCCAAATAATTGATAAAGTTAAATTTATCTACTGAAGTCCAGGACATTTCTGGAAGAGGTATAATTAAGGCAAAAACAACTTTTGTGTCCTCTCTGTAAAACTATTATTGTTGTTAGTGGTTCTTGCTTCTCGTTGCATGAAAAAAAAAGTAAACAAAATTTGTTGGTTTCATTCGAGATAAAATGTTGTGTGACTCTTGAGACAATCACTAGGCTTACAGGAATGGCCGCTGCAATAAAACATACGAGCAATGGACCAGGCTGATATCCTGAATTCCCTACAGTAGAGGATGTGTAAATGATTCAAGTAATAATGGTGAATCTACAACCCTAAGCAGACTGCAAGAATACCAAGTCAAATGTGGTGTAGCTAGATAAGAGCACTATTCTGGTAGCCAAAGGAGAATAGTGAACCAAGAAAGAGCTGGTGTCATTAGTTGCCACACGCTGAGAGACATACTGAGGAGATCGGACGACTTATTGACTAATTGGTTTGATGTGCAGTGATGATGATCCAACGACTAAACTAAACTTTGAGCATGAGTCAGCTCTGATGACTTCCCATATGATCAATCAGGTCTGACACCATGCTACAGTATACGCCAAGTATAATACAGTATATGTTATTGTTGTGTACAAGTATATACAGTATAATACAGTAGATGTTGTTGAATGTAAAAATCTTACAAGTAACACTATCTGTACAAAGTTGAGTCATGTTGGACAATAATTCCCAGGTCATCTGGGATGAAGATAAAGACTAACACCCAAATCTTTCCAAATAGTTTTGTTGTAGAAACTGCAATGAAAATCTGACATTGTGTTAGAAACAATTTCAGAATCTTGTTCAATTAAGAACATTGTATTTTAAAACAAATATAAATGTTAACGATATGATGTATTGAGTTTTCACCTAATGTTTCTAATTTGAATACAATCATTATAATTACCATTGTATATGAATATTGTAACTTGTGATCATCTCAGCAGATTATTTGTGTACTTTTATACTTTTACTAACACAAACATCATCATATACTTCCACAGATTATGTGATATGTTATATTTGTATCAGGACAATATAACTAGCAATTCTTTAAATAACCTCCTTTCATCCACTATTGAATGAGGAAGTGCTATAGAAGATATTGGTGGATTTGTCTATCTTAGCAGTAAGATGAGGACATTAATGCTAGTCTGACAAGCCTTTGTTCTCTTGTACACAGTGTGAAAATCTACTATAATGGGTTGGGCATACATACCTTGCGGAAGAGATAGTCAAGTGTAAGTGAACAAGCATTTCAGTGAAACCCGCAAGGGAAACAGAACATCCTAAACAGTCTTGGAAATAGAGTCTTCTTGAAGAACTGAAGGATGCTGGACTATCCTAGGAAGAAGCCATAAAGAAAACAATTTTTAAAAACCCAGAAAAGTGTATGCTCTACAAGAAACAGAGAGAAATAAGCAAGTCCTCCACTATTGTTGAGTTTATGCATCTGATATAACAACAGTACTAACTGTATCTGAATATTATATGTGTTTGTTAGCATGATTACTTTATCAAATATTTAAACCCTTACAATATGTTCAAATGTAATATATTACAATTTCATTTGTATATTTTCTTAGTACAAATATATAAGAAAATGATGGCGAATATTGAATAATTCCCACGTCTGTGTGTTGTCGGGGGGAAGCAAGGAATAGTAACATTGTGACCTACAAGGCATGTCTTAAAAGGCAACTGAGGTAGGGGCCTAGGAAGCTACCCTAGTAAATAAAAAGTGTAGCAGAAATCGGGTGTGCTGTTCTAGTCGTAGGCGCATAACTGGCACAACGCAAATTCACTCTTAGGCTCGGATTACATACAGAACACAAAGAGTGGTGGACATGCAGCGTTCAAAGAAGTATTCAGTCTTTCCGTTACAAATAATCTTTGATAGAAACTTTGTGTTTTTATATAACATGAATACAAGCATTACTTTATTCTTCTAGTGTTTGTTTACCAGGTTTCTGGTTTGTCTACATTAGTCATTTGTTTGATGCTGGTTTATAACCTATGCTATCTCATTGTTACTTAACTTTTCTTGACATCACTCTCTGACTATATTGTAAATATTTGCTTTTTACCTATTTTTTTTAACTTGTTAAATTTATTTTTATATCACTTTTGGTAATTTAATTTACAGACATTTGACAATGTTTATATATTTTTTCAAAGTAAGCTGTGACATTTTCCACATATTATTTGCATGCATTGTATTGCTTTGTCCTGCTATGTGCATTTCAGCACAGGCAAATTTAAACTTGTACAATTTCATTATATTTTGTTATTTTTATATAAAGTTTTCTCTGGACTGGTTTGTTTTCTATCTTTATATATTGTTGTTCATATATCATGATCACCATTATGTTCTCACATTGTTCTTGTCCAAACCAAAGTTTATATGCATGTTACAATGGGACATAAACACACACTGTACATGAATAATATTCATATCAATGGCATGAGAATCAAAAGTGGATTGTCATTGTCTTTTTTGTCTTTTCTCTAATCATGTTTTGCCTCACATCATCAGAAAAGATTTCTAGAGTGAGGAGGGAGGGAGAAGGGGGTGTGTGTGCTCGCACATGATGTCTTTCACTGACTTTATACCTTTTAAAGGTCTCTCGTACATGATGTCTTTCACAGACTTTATACCTTTTAAAGGTCTCTCGTACATGATGTCTTTTATTGACTTTATACCTTTTAAAGGTCTCTCGTACATGATGTCTTTTACTGACTTTATACCTTTTAAAGGTCTCTCGTACATGATGTCTTTCATTGACTTTATACCTTTTAAAGGTCTCTCTAAATGATGTCTTTCATTGACTTTATACCTTTTAACGGTCTCTAGTACATGATGTCTTTCACTGACTTTATACCTTTTAACGGTCTCTAGTACATGATGTCTTTCACTGACTTTATACCTTTTAAAGGTCTCTCGTACATGATGTCTTTCACTGACTTTATACCTTTTAAAGGTCTCTCGTACATGATGTCTTTCACTGACTTTATACCTTTTAAAGGTCTCTCGTACATGATGTCTTTCACTGACTTTATACCTTTTAACGGTCTCTAGTACATGATGTCTTTCATTGACTTTATACCTTTTAACGGTCTCTAGTACATGATGTCTTTCATTGACTTTATACCTTTTAACGGTCTTTCTTAAATGATGTCTTTCATTGACTTTATACCTTTTAAAGGTCTTTCGTACATGATGTCTTTCATTGACTTTATACCTTTTAAGGTCTTCGTAATGTCTTTCACTGACTTTATACCTTTTAAAGGTCTCTCGTACATGATGTCTTTCACTGACTTTATACCTTTTAACGGTCTCTCGTACATGTCTTTCACTGACTTTATACCTTTTAAAGGTCTCTCGTACATGATGTCTTTCACTGACTTTATACCTTTTAAAGGTCTTTCGTACATGATGTCTTTCATTGACTTTATACCTTTTAAAGGTCTCTCGTACATGATGTCTTTCATTGACTTTATACCTTTTAAAGGTCTTTCGTAAATGATGTCTTTCACTGACTTTATACCTTTTAAAGGTCTCTCGTACATGATGTCTTTCATTGACTTTATACCTTTTAAAGGTCTTTCGTAAATGATGTCTTTCACTGACTTTATACCTTTTAAAGGTCTCTCGTACATGATGTCTTTCATTGACTTTATACCTTTTAAAGGTCTCTCGTACATGATGTCTTTCACTGACTTTATACCTTTTAAAGGTCTCTCGTACATGATGTCTTTCATTGACTTTATACCTTTTAAAGGCTCTCGTAATGATGTCTTTCATTGACTTTATACCTTTTAAAGGTCTCTCGTACATGATGTCTTTCACTGACTTTATACCTTTTAAAGGTCTCTCGTACATGATGTCTTTCACTGACTTTATACCTTTTAAAGGTCTCTCATACATGATGTCTTTCATTTACTTTATACCTTTTAAAGGTCTTTCTGTACATGATGTCTTTCATTGACTTTATACCTTTTAAAGGTCTCTCGTAAATGATGTCTTTCACTGACTTTATACCTTTTAAAGGTCTCTCGTACATGATGTCTTTCATTGACTTTATACCTTTTAAAGGTCTCTCGTACATGATGTCTTTCACTGACTTTATACCTTTTAAAGGTCGTACATGATGCTTTCATTGACTTTATACCTTTAGGTCGATGATGTCTTTCACTGACTTTATACCTAAAGGTCTGAAAAGGCTACTGACAATTTTATTATTAAATGTGGTCGACATGATGATACCAAAATCACCCATCATGTGGTGTTGGCCTAACACTATTTCTCAATATACCTCATGGAATTAAAGCGGGTTATTTAATTGTATATTTTGATTATGTCCGTCTCTCTCTACCTATACTTTGAAAGTCAAATTGACATGCTTAGATATGAGCAAGTTCAGTACATATATAGAATGCCTTCAATCTCTAAGGTAACTCTGTACTGGACATGTATAAATGACATCACAGTAATGAGATAACTAATTTACTTTCTTGTAAAACACAACTGTAGCTACATTGTTAGCTACAGAGAAGGGATACATACTACACTGTTACTTAGGCTACTGGTCCAAGTTCAATTTCACAATGGACATTTTATATTTTTCTGACCGTGTCTCTCAGGTCGACCCAGCCTAAACTGGGTAGCAAGAAAAACACTGGGAGTAAAGGCGAGCATCGTGATGTTGACCACATCACTCATCATGTGCCAATAACAAATATGGGCTTAACACAGTATTACCCTATATACCATGAGGAATGAAAATGGTACCTTTACTTTTCTTTTGTTACCTTAACAACCTCTTAGAGACAGAGGAAGACAGAGAGAGCAAATTTGGGATAGTCTGACTTCATGGAATGGAAGGAGTGTCAACATCTGAGATGATAGAAAACACCAGAGATTTGTGGAGATCTATGATCATCTACACCAGCCGGCATGGCACCTGATGATGATGAGCAACCTCATGTGTGTATGATGACACAGCTAAAATGTGAATGAGGAAATAGATAGGGCACCTGCAAGGCTGGATAATATATATAAACAATATATCAAAGCCAAAGGAACCATCAGCATGCACAACGTTCTACATTTTCTAGAGTGGACTGCTCACCACTGAATATGTCTGTAGTTCTGTGAGGTCAGTTATATTAACCAATAATAATAATAACCAATTGTCCATGTTTGGTAACTTGGATATCTTTTATTAAAAACAACAAATAGTACTCATTAAAATAATTGACAGAAATCAGTTGATAAAATATACAGCTTCAATAAAACATTGACAGACACAAATATGAGAGGGTAAAGCTAGATAATAATTTTGCCTACTTGATGCTTCTGTTTCTTATATATTGACAATGAAAATAGTTATGGCTCAAGTGTTACACTATTTTTCAACATTGAAATGAAAATTGTAGCATATCCTTTACAGGACTTTACCATTAACCACAGTCAATGTATTGTTAATTTTCTAGGCACTACTTATATGTTCAGTAGTTTGCCATTGCTTTCTGAACGGTGAGAACTGTTCGTAAAAATTCCATGGAAAAAATTGACTTCCAAACTTCTCACTGCGTAGTTTGAACCAAGTATGCTTGCGTTGTGATTGAGTTCAATACTGCTTAAGCTACAGACATCACTTTTCATAAGTCATTCTTTTTGTTAGACATTCCAGGGGCAAATTTCAATAAAACAGTTAGACATAAACTGCACTCATGAACTTCTTTAGATATTTGTCCACGAGTCAATCTTGTGATTTCACTAAATTCCACTTTTTCTAAGTCAATCTTTCTTTGAGATATTGTCGGACAAATTTAAGCTCAATGACATCCACTTTTCACTAAAGTCATTCTTGAGATATTTTCCAGAGGTAAATTCTAACTACAAGACATTCATTTATAAGAAAAGTAGCTTATTTGTTAGATATTTGTCAAGGACAAATAAATTTAATTCATCCACTAACATAAGTCATTCTGTTTGTTAAGACATTTGTCAAGGCAAAGAACATAAGCTAAGAATCAACATGAAGTTTAAGTCATTTTTTAGTTTTATTGCACATAGAAAGCTAATTCTTGTTCCACCATACACATTTGCAACATAAGATATGTTCCCTTTGTTGAGACATTTTCAGAGCAAATTTCTAAATTTAGAAAATCCACTTTTCAACATAAGTCATTCTTTGTTGAGACATTTGTCCAGAGGCAAATTTCTTAGCTCGACATCCACTTTTCAACATAAGTCATTCTTTTTGTTGAGACATTTGTCCAGGAGGCAAATTTCTTAAGCTACAGACATCCACTTTTCAACATAAGTCATTCTTTTTGTTGAGACATTTGTCCAGGAGGCAAATTTCTTAAGCTACAGACATCCACTTTTCAACATAAGTCATTCTTTTTGTTGAGACATTTGTCCAGGAGGCAAATTTCTTAAGCTACAGACATCCACTTTTCAACATAAGTCATTCTTTTTGTTGAGACATTTGTCCAGGAGGCAAATTTCTTAAGCTACAGACATCCACTTTTCAACATAAGTCATTCTTTTTGTTGAGACATTTGTCCAGGAGGCAAATTTCTTAAGCTACAGACATCCACTTTTCAACATAAGTCATTCTTTTTGTTGAGACATTTGTCCAGGAGGCAAATTTCTTAAGCTACAGACATCCACTTTTCAACATAAGTCATTCTTTTTGTTGAGACATTTGTCCAGGAGGCAAATTTCTTAAGCTACAGACATCCACTTTTCAACATAAGTCATTCTTTTTGTTGAGACATTTGTCCAGGAGGCAAATTTCTTAAGCTACAGACATCCACTTTTCAACATAAGTCATTCTTTTTGTTGAGACATTTGTCCAGGAGGCAAATTTCTTAAGCTACAGACATCCACTTTTCAACATAAGTCATTCTTTTTGTTGAGACATTTGTCCAGGAGGCAAATTTATCAATCAAAACCCAGTTATGAAAAAAACAGATGCACTTCATGAACTCTGCTTTAAGGATTTTACCCAGTACATCTTGTGATTTCACTTAAATGTTCTCACATCTTTGTCTTCTAAGCTGAATCTTCTCTTAACTGATTGGCTCACATAAGCTGCTGGGAGATCCACTACTTACTTGTTTTAGAATAATCTTCAAGATAATTCATTTACCTACATAATGGTATATTACTCATAAAAATCTGTTAATAATTAAGAAAATGTGAGCTGAATTTGTATGTACACTTGCAATGGAAAAACAGAACATAAATTTAATTCATCCACTACACATTTTTTCAGTTCTGTAGCTAATCAGTTAAGAGATCAAAACAATGGAACATAAGGTTAAATCCAAACAGGGAAGTTTGTGTACATTTTTTAGTTTCATAGCTATTGCACATAGAACAGTTTAATCCAGATTGTTCCACCAGTACTACATTTGAAAAATGAGATATGTTTAACACCTTGTCAATCCTATCATCATCTTGTTCTTTCTAAAGTATTTGATAGATCTTCTGTTATCAGTTATATGAGGACTATCATCATAGAACTCCGGATATGTCCATAGGTGCTCCGATCTCCGCCATAACAAATCCAGCACCCAACATGCAAGTTTGATGTCGATTAATCAATCTTTGCATATTTGGTATGTCGTTCTTTTCAGGCTGCACCAATATCCATCTCTCTCAATCTGGTCAGCAAGTGAGATTCACAACCATGAAACTCCTCTGTTCGGAAAGACTCTTGGATAGATCTGCAATGTAGTTATGTCACGCTTTCAGCAAAACTTTATATAGACATACTATTCCAGACTTAAGTGTGCGATTTCAATTCTTGAGAGAACTGTAGATCACAGCTGACAGCAGCATACAACAAAGTTCAACACAATCAATAACTGCATCCATCATCATGAAACTCGAGACATTATTGCAGAAAGGCAATACTTTGCAAACACACATATATTTTACTACTTTCAGATGAATCATTTAATAACTTTTAAATAACATTTAATTTATAAGACAGAAGAATAAACATTTGTTTCATGATTTGTTTGTACTTGTTGTCAAGTTTTTCATACATTATTTTCTCATTCTTTCATCTGTCTTTTTGTTTATTGTACTGTGATTCAGGAACATTTACGGTCAGTGCATGTTGTCCCATTGTTATCAGAGTTCATTAGAAAAGATCAAAAATAAAAAATTCCACATAAATATCTTCATCATCTTCAAAATTACATTGGGGACACTCGCCAGTGCTAGAGTTCATGCACTGCAGCTGAGATCTTCCTGTATAAGAAAGAGATCAGAGCACACATGGTTACTCACCAAAGTGCAATGATGATGGTCCTATCAATCAATCTATCTATCGGAACGAAGAAAGAATTCAGAAGAATGGCATGTGTATAGTCCTTGACTGCACTAGATAGTCCAATTGTGACGATGAGATATATGCTTGGCTTGGCGTTCTCGTTATGCTATCACTTAAACCAAAGTATATATGCTGTTTACTGCAGATCAGAAACTTCCACTGCACAAGAATACTAATAATGATAAGGGCATGAGAATCAAGCGTGGCATGTTGTGGATGAATCAAGCTGAGAGAACAATTAGCCAAATGACCACAGTTGTGGTTCTAATAAAAAGGGAAGAATAGATCCCAATAAATGGTAGCATGATTAACCTTCGCTACGTTATCATTACTCCAGAAAGGGAATGTTGAGATTGGAGCAACATTCAAGTTGAACTTGCAAGCAGCTGATAAAGATAATGCTAGTGATGATGATGATGTTTATATTGATGGGTCTGTGTATCGTGGAGAGAAGTCAGGCTGGTGTTTCCTGGCTAGTGCACATGATAGGTATGTAGAAGAGAGAAGTCTAGCATACAAGACAACTTTCAGTATGATGATGGAGGTTGAGGCCATTACTGCTGCTCTCCAGTGACTCTCAGGTATTCCAATTACTGGAAGTTGTTGTATCTGACTCAATCAATGATTCAGAAGGTCAAACATGGCAAATTGCGATATGAGTGGATTGCATCGATAGAGGTTTCCGGCCAACAGAGGCTTACAATTCAATGTCTGCACCGTCCTCCACTGCAGGAACCACTTTAAACACTCCTTGATCACTGTCCCTATGAGAAATTGATTTTCATATCCTCTCACTCTACACAGAAGATGACATTGTCGGGTCTGCCCAGGTCTAAAATTGAATACAAGAAGTCAGAGTAGTGTACAGGACTCTCCTGTATGACACAAATCAGAACATATTGCATTAACCATACCAGCTAGATTGAGTCTATCCAGCAATTTAAGGTGTTTAGAACTACTTATTGTACAAGCAGAAATGCTTAGGGGACATAAAAAGAACTGTGTTTAACCATCAAGTCACAAGTACTATCAGTATGCGTACATTTTTGTTTGCTGGGGAGACATAAGAGGGGTCTGCCCAGAGTGCTATAATATCAGTGCGGTAAACAATAACTATGAAAATAATGCAGTTACATACAATATTACTTCATAAACTACACCAGCTGTGTATCAAAGATTTGATATTTTACACTGCCTTCACTTCCATAGCTAAACAAACAACATTCTAGCAATGGTCTATTGCAAATGGTGGAATTCTCTGGACAGAGAGACTCTATACAACTCTGGACTTGATCAAAACTCTCTGGACTGGATAGAAGTTGTAATGGCTCAATGCCACGGAAAAACTGAACCTGCAAGAAATTTAAACAACAAAATTGACTCACACTGTGGACTTGCAAACTTTCTTTATAAGCAAAACCTGCCTGGATTTTAAAATATTAACAACTTCAACAAATGAGATTTTTAAAACACTGGCAGTTTATTAAATTGGTTGGTCTTTCAATAACATCGATATTTTATCTCATTTTTCCTTTCAACCAAGTATCATGCCTACAGCATGTCTCTTCACAACTCTCTCTCCTTGGTGCAGTTAATCAGTTATGACACCAATCTTTTGTCGAACCACGATGTCAGACCATCCAACATCTTCTCCCTCTGTCTTCCACAATCACTGCTTCCCTGAATTGCACCCGTTGTCACCAAATGTTCTAAACCTTCTCTTCGCATTATATGCTAGAAGAACCTTGATTCTTATGCTTTTGATAATATTTCTTTGTGTGCAGAACTGATTTAAAAGCTCATTTGTTTTCTTCGCTGTCCATGGAATTTTCAGCATTCTTCTGTAATACCTCATCTCTGTGGCTTTCAGTGATCTTATTGATTGTTTGTTCATTGTCCATGATTCACTTCCATACATAAGTATTGATATATTGAATAGCACTTGCGCATCATTTCCAGAGTGTCATTGGTAATAAATGCATACATAATCGGGAGGGGGCGTGCCTCTGTGACGTAGAGGTTAGGTACTCGTCTCTGGTGTCAAAGGTACCAGATTCGCTCCCTTGTGGAGCCATCTGGATATTTTTCCAAAGATTCCTGATCTTAGTGTAGGTGAGACCGAGTTCCAAATCCTATCGGAGACAGAAGATAAAAAGATGTGCCGTGTTCAATTTGAGCACGTAAAAGAACCCTTGGCAGTTAAAAATCGAGAAGAGCAGGCTGGAAAACTGCTGCCTTGGCAAAATTCATTAGAAAAGATCACCCGAGTGGTTACCGGGGCCCAAATTTTGGGTGTAAAGAATAAAATCACTGTTACCTACCAGCATGTCGTAAGAAGCGACTAAGAAGGTTTGGCTGAAATCGGATGCATGTGCCATAAACATGTAGAAGTCTTTGCGTTTAGGGGCCTACCAAACCAATGTGCAACGTATACACGTTCTTGGCAAAGATCAAACATATCACAAAGAGTGATTAAAATTGGTCAAAGAACGAACGCAAAGAAGATTAGAATGAATTAAAAATACAATTCCTACAAAAATATCTTCACCATCTTCAATATTACATTGGGAACCCTCGCCGGTGCTTCGTGCACTGCAGCTGAGATCTTCCTGTGCAACAAAGAGATCGGAGCACACACGGTTACTCATCAAAGTGCAATGATGATGGTCCTATCAATCAATCAAACACGCATAATGTGTTTTTCCTTTTCATAAAAGCTGCTTTCTCTTGAGCTATTCTATACCTAATCTCTGTTTTACATCTTCCAGCTGTCCGTCTGCCCAGCGTGTTCGTAGCGCGTTGGACTACGGGTGACTATCCCTCTGTGTGTACGGGTTCAACTCGCGGATGGCAGAAAAAGCCACAGATTCCCGAGATTTACGGTGTTCGTGGCACCGAACCGAAGGGTTACGATGTCCATGGCACCGAGCCGAAGAGCTGAAAAGCTCAAGTGCTTCTGGATCGGAAAACAAAAACATCTTCCAGCTGATGTTATAAATGTTCCCAGATACTTGAATCGAGGGACTTGTTTCAGTGTTGTGTTACTTATTTTGATATTGTATTTTGGTGTTTCCTGTTTCTTGGAGACAACCATAACCTCTGTTTTCTTTATATTCATGCATATTCCTCTCTTCTCACCTTCTCTCACTAAAATATTATCAAGTCTTGTAGATCTTGTTCATTTGTAGCCATGAGAACTGTGTCATCAGCGTATCTTAGATTGTTCATATTTTGTCCGCCAACTGTTATTCCTGTCTTTTCTTCTATATGTCGCATGATGTTTTCACTGTATAGGTTGAACAGGTCTGGTGAGAGTACGCATCCTTGTCTTACTCCTAATTGGATTTCCTTATAGATTAAACTCTGATCTTAAACTTGAAGTTAAACTCTGAGATTAAACTATGTCTTATGGCTGCTCTTTGTTACTTATTCCTTTCTGCTCCTCGTGGAGCATAGGGCCTCAACAGTTGTTCGTCCCTCTTCTCGGTCTCTGGCTGTTCTATTCTCCCAGGACAGTTCAGTACTCTTCAGTTCAAGACGACTTTGTCTCCAGGTCTGTTTAGGGCGTCCTCTTTTTCGTTTTCCTTGCAGGTTCCACTAAAGTGCTTGTCTAGTGACACTTGACTGTGTCTTTTGTAGGGTATGCCAGACCCATCACCATTTTTTCTTCTTGATCTAGGTCATCATGGGTTCCTGTCCGGTTCTTATCTACAGGTCTGTGTTTGTAACTCTATCATAACATCTCAGTCTGAGAATCCGCCACAGACATCCGGTTACTGTACTTTGTTGCAAGTACATATTCTTGATCAGTCTAAGATCTTTCCCATCAATATTTATACTTTCTAACATTCAAATCATTTCTCCATATTTTACTTTATCAAAAGCTTTTGTCTATGAAACATAAGTATAAGTCAAACTTCATTTCTATTGATCTTTCCATTCTTATTGTATATATTGCGTTGTTCCCCTGCCTTCAACAAAGCCACATTGTTCTTCCTTAACTTCTGGTCTTATTTTGTTTCTTACCTTTCTCATGATAATGTTGAAAAGTAATTATGTCATGTGACTCATGAGGCTGATTATGCGGTGTTCTTCACATTCTGTCATTCCTACTTTCTTTGGTAGTGCTATAAAAATGGACTTGTAAATCTTTAGGTATATATTCGGTGTTGTAGATGTCATTAAATAATTTTGTTAAAACGCCTACATACAATTCACCTGTTGCTTCTACGGGGTGTTCAAGATAAAAGTAGCATGTCAAAGGAGTCAATATGGCATATATTTATGAAATTGAGACGGTTCAATTATGACATAGTATAGGTCAAGTACGTAAGTTTTTATGATTATGGTGCAGGAAGGGGCAATGAACAAATGTTATGAAAGGATGAGCTAGTCAGAACCAGTTTAAATAGTAAACAGACAAAACGCAATGCGTAACAGGCAACTTTTGATTTGTTAATCGGCTACTTTTATCTTGAACACCCTGTATTTCTTCTATTTCTTCTTCTAGCAAATATTAAAAGGTAATATTTTTTAAGAGAAATGCTTTTTTTAATATGAACTGATATTATCTGTACTCACTGCCTGTTTTTCCCACAGATAAGCTATAAGAGAATGCTCTCCATCAGTCAAAACAAATGTCATGATAATTGTTGGCTCCAGATTCACAGGCTGTGTCATACTTTTGGGACAAACATGCTCTGTGAACTGAGTATCCAATGGAACTTGTAATGATTCTGCGGATTCCCTGTCATAAACACTACAATTGTATAAAGCTGGACATTGTGAGAAAATCTGTATTATTTAATATCAGATTTAGAAAAAAAAGATTGAATACTATCTAAAAAACAAATAGTTAAATCAACAAAACACAACAAATAATGAGTAACATTACTTTAAAAGATATAAGAAGGTTTTTAAGTGAATTTTGCTAAAGAAGTGGCTTTCCAGCATGCTCTTCTCGAGATTTTGAACTGCCAAGGGTTCTTTTATGTGCACAACTTGAACACATGAGCTATATTTTATTGTCTATCTCCGGTAGGACTAGGAACTCGATCTCACCTACAGTGAAATCAGGGATCACTGAAAAAATATCCTGATAACTTCATGAGGGAGTGAACCGTGTACCTTTGGAATGAGAGGTGAGTACATAACCTCTACGCCACAGAGAGCCCTGCTCTAATCTGTTGAATGGTTTGTGTCTCAGTATATCATATTCACAGCAGCAGTCTTGAAGTATGTGCTCTGTCATGTACATATATGTGCTTGTCAATATGTAGGCATGGCTGAATCTTTCACTTTGAATTTTATATACATGTGACTATGGAGTTGCTGGTCTCTGTTCTGAGTTGTAGAATGACTTGTTCAAATTTGTTCATATTTTGTATACATGTGACTATTGAGTCGCTGGTGTCCTGTTCTGAGGTGTAGAATGACATGTTCGAATCTGTTCATATTTTGTATACATGTGACTATGGAGTCGCTGGTGTCCTGTTCTGAGGTGTAAAATGACTTGTTTGAATCTGTTCATATTTTGGTAGCTGTCCTGTGTTAGTATTGGTGGCTTTTTGATTCATCCTTTTATTTTGTTAGTAGGTAACTGGTACACTTGGTTGCTCTCCTGAAACACCTTCCTTGGCCAGTCAGTCTGATGTTTCATTTTCTGGTATTTCATAGTGAGACAGTATCCACTGTAAGACGATCTCCACTGTAAGACGATCTTGTGCTGCTCGCATAGTTTAAAAAGTAGGGTTTGCAGAATTTTCTGGACTTAAGTACTTGGGAGTGCTAATTTTGTAAATATGAAATACTATGAATTCTGCTTTCCTGTTTGCAGATAGTGGTAACATATATTGTCACACTGCTCAACTATTGTCTTTCCCCAGGTGGATGATAATCATAGCTATCTTGCTGTTAAGCATAGGGGTGGGAGCTTTAATTTGTATTCTAGGACCACATGAGTCGCCCTTGTGTTATATTCGTGTTTGTTTAGTGTGGTCTTGATATTGTATATCCATCTTGTTCTCTATCTTCCCTTGGTTCTATTACCGGATCTCTTTTTATTGTATGTCGTTATTGGTGGTTGGTATTATTGGTTATTGGTTGAGAACTGTTCAACAACAACAAAAATCTGGCCAGCAATGGCGGAATGCCGGAGGGCCATTCAGAGTCAGGACTGTTTGATTCTGGACACGACTTTGCTAGCACATTTCCATGTTTGGTCGGGTATTTTCCGGTTTCGTTTGTCAAACTACCGAGTTAGTGTTTGAGCAACGCTGTGAGCTATGAATGTTACATGGAATGTTTTTGCTGTGTCAACCGTGTGTTTGTTGTGTGCATTCAGAAAATGGCGGACAGCGGTTATGACGAACCAACTCAATTTGCCGTATGCAGTGATATTGCGTGTGCAAAAAGCTGGATTTAGTCATGATTGACATTCCCTTCGACATGAATTGCAATTCAAGTGATGAACAGTTTTGTGTTGACACTTTAACGACGGCCATATGCATTTATGCCGTGCAGGTTGCTTCATTGTGGCGGTACGGCTGTTTCATTCTGAAATTAGTTCACACAGGAGACAGTTCATAGTTGTTAGCATTTTGTGTGACTTTCGTTGGCACAGGAACGGAGCAATTATAGGGTGACCCGTTGCAGTGAGGTTGGAATCGTACATATAAACTTTTTTCAACAAACAATATAAAGTAAACTTACATCAAACTGTGGATGAGGCTTACCCTGAAATATATGTTATACATCATACAAATAGTTTATTTATCATTGCTGTGGAAAACAATTGCAATAAAAAATTACATATGCTGGTAAACCAACAAAGAAATGGGGTTGTTAGTTGACACACATTGAGAGACGTACTTAGGGGGAGATCGGAGCACTTATGAACTAATTGGTTCGACATGCAGTGATGATGATCTGACGACTAAACTAAATGTTATACATCAATATTTATGTGTGTACGTGAGGGGAAATACTTACATATGATGACACTGAGAGCAAATAAACTTGATCAATTTGGCAGCACTGACTGGGTTAGGCTTAAAGTCTTGTACACGTACGAGGACTATAAATTTATGAGGGACAGTATGCTCAAGCACTTCTTTTAATGATGATCTGGAAACAAGTGGGCGATTTATCACTGCTGTAGAAAATAATTGCAATTAAAAATTACATATGTTACGATGATCATGAAACAAGTTATCACTGCTGTGGAAAACAATTGCAATTACATATGTAATGCTGATGTGAAACAAGTGGGCGATTTATCACGGATGCGGAAAACAATTGCAATTAGAAATTACATATGTAATAATCAATATAATTATTTATATAAATCATATAAAGATGGGGAGTTTTCTCCTCACACAACAAATCCAAGAAACAACAATAACAGACAGTGCACCCCCAAAGAGCAATGTTACTCTGATACATTTGAGACAAAGCAAAAGTAGATTACCAACAGACAGTGCGCCCCAAAGAGCAATGTTACTCTGATACATTTGATACAAAGCAAAAGGTTGGCTACCAAAAGGTGACATCAGAAAATCAGAGCAAAAGGCACAATTATGAAGGCACAAAGCATAGAAATCTTCTATCTGACACTGGAGGAAAACAATTAGAAAGAAAATGATGAAGTGATATGAAGTTCATCATTACAGTACGTCAGGTCCATAGATGCTCAAAGTGATTAGTGAAGTTACATTACAGATCAGGTCAAGATCCAGAAGGATAGAGTTCACATTACAGACTCGTCAGGTCAAGATGCTCAGAAGTGATAGTGTTCATCATTACAGTACTCGCAGGTCCATGATGCTCAGAGTATTAGTGAAGTCATCATTACAGTATCTCGTCAGTCATAGATGCCCAAGTGAAGTGATCATCATTGTATGGCAGTCCAAGATGCCAGAAGTGATTATGAAGTTCATCAACAGACGTCAGGTCCATAGATGCTCAGAAGTGATTAGTGAAGTTATCATTACAGTACTCGGTCAGGTCCATAGATGCCAGAAGTGATTAGTGAGTTCATCATTACAGACTCGGTCAGGTCCATAGATGCTCCAGAAGTGATTAGTGAAGTTCATCATTACAGTACTCCGGTCAGGTCCATAGATGCTCCAGAAGTGATTAGTGAAGTTCATCATTACAGTACTCCGGTCAGGTCCATAGATGCTCCAGAAGTGATTAGTGAAGTTCATCATTACAGACTCGTCAGTCCATAGATGCTCCAGAAGTGATTAGTGAAGTTCATCATTACAGTACTCCGGTCAGGTCCATAGATGCTCCAGAAGTGATTAGTGAAGTTCATCATTACAGTACTCCGGTCAGGTCCATAGATGCTCCAGAAGTGATTAGTGAAGTTCATCATTACAGTACTCCGGTCAGGTCCATAGATGCTCCAGAAGTGATTAGTGAAGTTCATCATTACAGTACTCCGGTCAGGTCCATAGATGCTCCAGAAGTGATTAGTGAAGTTCATCATTACAGTACTCCGGTCAGGTCCATAGATGCTCCAGAAGTGATTAGTGAAGTTCATCATTACAGTACTCCGGTCAGGTCCATAGATGCTCCAGAAGTGATTAGTGAAGTTCATCATTACAGTACTCCGGTCAGGTCCATAGATGCTCCAGAAGTGATTAGTGAAGTTCATCATTACAGTACTCCGGTCAGGTCCATAGATGCTCCAGAAGTGATTAGTGAAGTTCATCATTACAGTACTCCGGTCAGGTCCATAGATGCTCCAGAAGTGATTAGTGAAGTTCATCATTACAGTACTCCGGTCAGGTCCATAGATGCTCCAGAAGTGATTAGTGAAGTTCATCATTACAGTACTCCGGTCAGGTCCATAGATGCTCCAGAAGTGATTAGTGAAGTTCATCATTACAGTACTCCGGTCAGGTCCATAGATGCTCCAGAAGTGATTAGTGAAGTTCATCATTACAGTACTCCGGTCAGGTCCATAGATGCTCCAGAAGTGATTAGTGAAGTTCATCATTACAGTACTCCGGTCAGGTCCATAGATGCTCCAGAAGTGATTAGTGAAGTTCATCATTACAGTACTCCGGTCAGGTCCATAGATGCTCCAGAAGTGATTAGTGAAGTTCATCATTACAGTACTCCGGTCAGGTCCATAGATGCTCCAATCTCCTTACTATATCTTTACCAACATTTGTTAGTCCCAGGTTTGAATTCCAAAGACATATAAAGTAAGATAGAACATAAAAGTTATGTTGCTTTCTATGCTTCTAAAACAATATCTCTATGAAACCTCTAAGAATATCAAAGGTGGTTCTATCATGAACACTGTCAAAAAGGGGAGGCGGCAGATTCTCTATATCACATTCATTAACAGAGAAACTGAGCTGCATTTGCACCCAGTGGAAGAAACATGCACTAATTATAGCGCAGAAGCAACAGTAGGTCTTGCAGCCATGAAGTCTAAATAGCCACGAGGCACCATTTCTTAAACTCATTGCTCTAAGTGACACAAGGTTAGTTCTCCAAGCTATTTCATGTTTCAAACAAGACTGGCTCATGTAAGAAGTCTCATCATTTCATGTCTGTTTGTTCCTCTCATACCCTTGTGGTGTTGAGGTGAAGTATAAGGTGCGAGAGAGGGCCCTCCTATGTGCACAGTATATAGGAGGTGTTTAGAGACTCAGCTATTCCATCAGTCCTGTGCTTGCATGACTGTTCCCTCCCCGTTCCCCATCCAAGGAAACAAATTCACTATTTTATATTGTTCCGCCCGAGTGATTACCGGGGCCCAAATTTGGGGTGTAAGGAATAGAATCACTGTTACCTGCCATGCATGTCGTAAGAGGCGACTAAGGAGGTTTGGCTGAAATCGGATGCATGTGCTATAAACATGTAGAAGTCTTTGCGTTTAGGGGCCTACCAAACCAATGTGCAACGTATACACGTTCTTGGCAAAGATCAAACTTATCACAAAGAGTGATTAAAATTGGTTGTAAAGAACGAACGCAAAGAAGAAGAAGAATATATTGTCCAGAAAAACAAATGTGGTGATGAGTCAATTCCAGTGCCCTATTTTCTAAAGTTATAAGCACTCACATCTATATCAAAGCTACAAAGAAATAAAAACACTCCTAAAACCATCATTGAAAATGGGATGAAGGGAAGTAAATAAAGATTACAAACCTGAGCAAGACAGTATAAATAGCTTCAGCAGAATTAAATCAAGACAAATATTTATGTTCAGAAAGAGACATTCTAGTAGCAGAATCCCCATGTTCAAAATGGACCTTAAAAACATTGCTAATTGTGATTCTAGAGCACCAAGGACCTAGAACATTCTTGCAAGACTGTCTTGTCTTTGACAGTCCTAGAATAGAAACCTGATGCAAGGGAGAAACCCTTTGAGATAAATTGTGGGACACTGGTGAAAACTTTAAACACAAGACTAAGTATATATCAGTATGTTCTATTTGTACATGGAATGAAATGTTAGAGAATGACAGAAATACACATGTAAAAGTTATCCATTTCTCACATAACTTAACTCAGGATGATCTGTCAAATTTACTGAATAAACAACATCATCAATGAAGAACTACATGTCCAAAGCAACCAACATGACTAGCACACTACAATAACAGATTCTAAAATTATATCGACAATCTTCTCCAAAGAGATGCCCACAGAAATCCCAACTGTCATGATATCATCCAGAGACCCTACAGAGATTCTCACCCAAATTGTCATGATATCATCCAGAGACCCTCACAGAGATTCTCACCCCAACTGTCATGATATCATTCAGAAACCCCCACAGAGTAGTTCACCCCAACGGTCATGATATCATCTAGAATCCCCCTCCTAGAGATCATCATGCTATCATCCAGAGACCCCCACTGAGATCCTCATCCCAACTGTCATGATATCCAGAGACCCCCACTGAGATCCTCATCCCAACTGTCATGATATTCAGAGACCCCCACAGAGATCCTCATCCCAACTGTCATGATATCATACAGAGACCCCCACAGAGATGCTCACCCCAACTGTCATATCATCCAGAGACCCCCACAGAGATGCTCACCCCAACTGTCATATCATCCAGAGACCCCCACTGTGATCCTCATCCCAACTGTTATGATATAATCCAGAGACCCCCACAGAAATGCTCACCCCAACTGTCATATCATCCAGAGACCCCCCACAGCCGACCAAGGCGGAGCTATAGTCGTCTGGAGCAAAGATCTTTACCTTCAGGAAGGTCATAACCTACTGTGTTACACTCAGTTTTATAAAACCAGCCCTACTGGTCACTGTCTAATAATAATAAGGTTCGTGAAGTCATTAAGAACTTAATTTCCACGACGACCTTCCTACTAATGCATCATCACTCTGTGTGATCGATAGCTGTTTCGCAAACCCGCCTTTATATGCTCCCCAAAATTAATAAACTCCACAATCCTGGTAGGCCTATTGTTTCTGCTTGCTCTTGCCCTACGGAACACATCTCCGAATTCCTTGACAGTATCCTTAATCCCATAGTCACCACACTCCCTTCATTTTTTAAAGATGCGAACCACGCTTTGTCTGTCTTTTCTTCCATTGAGTTGCTACCGAGAGAACCTACCGTCTCTTCCTCCTTGATGTGTGCTCATTGTACACTTCTATACCTCATCCTGACGGCCTTAAAGCTCTCCAGTTCTTTCTCGATAGGAGAACTAATAGACTTGTGTCAACTTCTGCTCTCCTTCGTCTTGTGGAACTAGTTCTCACTCTTAACTCCTTTCAGTTTAATGACCAATTCTTTGAGCAGATCAGTGAGGTTGCCATGGGCAAAAAAATGGGACCTAGTTATGCTTGTCTGTTCATGGGTTATCTTGAACACCTAGTATGGACTACATATGATGGTCCCCTTTCGTCTGTTTATCACAGATACATTGATTACTGTATTGGCATTACTGATATGCCTGAAGCCAATTTGTCATGCTTCATAAATTTCATTAATGTTTTCAACCCTTCTATTCGTTTTATTTCTCACATCTCCACTACTTGTGTCAACTTTCTTGACATTACTATCACCATATATTTATCCACTATCACTACATCAGTATATTACAAGCCTACTGATGCACAATTTTCTCCTTTATACTTCTTCCCATCCCCAGGCTTGTCGTGACTCTTTACCATTCTCGCAGCTCTAGCTCCTTCGTAGTGAGGACGATGATTTTCTTGAGAGAGCTCGTGAGATGCTTGATTTCTTCCGCAGGCGCCTATACCCAGAGAAGGTGCTTGTATCGGCTATGCATCGAGTTCAGAAAATCACTTACCAGCAGGCCCTTACCAGCCAGCTTAGGACTACTAACTCTGACAGAGTAAAACTTATCTTAACTTTCCACCCCCATAGTTCAATGGTGAAAAATGTTTTATTCCGTCATCTGTCTATCCTTAAGTCAGATCCTGAGACCCGTTCTGTCTTCCCCAACTATCCTTTGGTGGCTTACAGATGGGACAGAAGTCTTAAGGATACATTGGTACACAGTCGCCTCAAGTCCAATATCCATACTCATTTTGGCACTGTCCAGTGTAGCCGTCGGTGTTGCAACACATGCGCTTATGTGATACAGATGCGCACTGTATCTTTTCCTTTAGTCACTTTTGTTATTGACAATGGTTTCACATGCGAGTCCCATAATCTTATCTATGCCATTATCTGTAAGCGGTGTAACAAGGCTTATATCGGCGAGACAGGCTAGAGGCTCAGTGACCGATTCGCCCAACACTTGCGCGACATACGCCAATGCTCTGTGACCCCTGTAGCCACCCATTTCAATGATACTGGCCATTTAGGAGCTCACGATGTCCAGGTCACAGCCATCCAATCCTGTTCCTCGGATGATCGCAGTCGATTTGCTCTGGAGAATTGGTTGATTTCGTTGTATGGTACCTTGCGACCACGTGGGCTCAACGTATTACATTCTTATGCTTCTTAGTACTTTCTCTTCCCATGTCTTGTAATCTATATGGGCATATGTTGCATGTATTCAAGTTATATATTTCTAGATTTTTCATTGTTTCTCTTCCGTTCTATTTCTAGTTTTTATGTGTGTTTTTGTGTTACATTTATTTCATTATTAGTTTTTTTCCCAGATTTTCATTAGAAACGTTTGTATGTAGTCATCCATATGTTTTTTAAATTTGTCACTCCTGTTGTTCGTTTGCTTGTTAAGGCCTTGTTGGTCGAAACGTTGCTGTATTTTGTCATTGTTTTTGTAATTTGCAAAACTACAGTACTTTGTGATTATGTGTTTTGCCAATCAAATAGTTTTACTGCAGTCTCATCTATTTTGTAAACCCCAAGAGTTGGAATTTTTGTGCTACTCTACAAAACACAACAGACAGAAAGGTCACTGATTGCTTTATCAGTTTCTCAATAAGGATAACAGAAAAACAGAAGTCTTAAAAAAATCCCACAAACTTTAAAACTATAGAAATCTTCCTTCAAACAGCAACATTAGTTTACTTAAGATGTCCCAGTTTAACTCTTTCCACGCCAATCGCAGCACACTGTGTCACAGCGTATTTACATTGAAGAACATTTGCTGTACACTGCGCCATTTGAGCTGTTTCCCTTATAAGAAGTGTTTCTTGTTTTACTTCTACTACTTTTTAACCTTGTTATTCTAATGTTATCCAGTTTTCTTAAAATTAGTATAAATAAGATATATATATGTTTATTTATTGACGAGTAGTTATTATTTTGTTTTTAAATTGCTTTTTTTACCTCCTTGAAATATATGTGTTTAACTGAGGAAATAACTGCGTACGGAAAGAGTTAAATAGGCAAGTTGCACATATGTGACCACTACCAGCAGCATGACTATGGAGGTCATGGTGGTGATACATTCCCTGGAGTGGCTAAAGATGCAAACATTCACTCATGCATGCAGCTCAGCGACTCAGGCCTACTTGTGGGCGCATAACTGACACAACATACAATCGCTCTTAGGCTCAGATCACATACAAATCATACAGAGTGGTTGACAAGTGGTCGATGCGGAGCGTTCAAAGATGAAGAATATACAAAATAATCTGTATACACTGAAGACTATAGAGGCAAAATATAAGAAAAGACAAAACAAACATGTCCTTACTGGAAGCAGTTCTGAGCATACATCTCAGCGGTGTCTCTGCATCTTCACAGGCTGTACCTTTTTTTCTATGGTTTGTTATGTAGTTGTTATCAACCTGCATGCAGATATTCTCACTCAAAGTTGAAGACAATCTACTTGCTACCATCTCAGTATGTCCATGTCCATAAAGTGACTGTTGACATGTAATATGTTGCAGAAATGGGTCAGGGGCAGTATCTAATTCAGTTTCTTTAACATAATCCTCCACTTCCAGCACATTTGCTGGAGGATTAATCTCAGTAAATCCGACTGAATCAAAACACAGAATACTGGAGTTTAATGATAACACATCATATTTGCTTACTGTTAATGATTGACGATTGTCTTCAACTTCATCTTCAATTTTTCTTTTTAGAGATAATAAAATCCTTTGCGTAGAAGTATTTTCAGATAGATGCGGATTGACAAATGAAGACACAAGAATGTTTTGACTTGTCTGCAAGGTCTGATTTATAGTTGTGTTTAATTCCAAACTGTTTGTTTGAAAAAAGAAGTCACTGTCTGTATCAATCTTATCTGCACTTGTAGACTGCAAACATTGATCCGATGTTCCTGATGATGAGATGTTACTATCTTGAACATGACAAGGATCAACTACGGTCACAGCATCTTTCTGAACCTGGCACTGCAAGTCTGAATCTTCATAAGCTGACAACCAGAATGACTGAACACTCTGAGTAGAAAGTTCTAGAGGATCAAATGAAGTATGAAGATTTGATCCTATAGTTGTGTCTTGTCCAGAATGATGAGAAGCTGATGTCTTGAGATGTTCTGTGTCTTGGTGTAATCTCTGGCTAATCCCATCATTATGCTGACATTGTTCTCTTTCAGAAACTGTGGTAAGTTGCTTCAAAACTTTTATGTTTTCTGAAACACTAGAGGAATTACATTGTCCAAGTGTAGTGCTATTTATATCAACAGAAGGATTGATCAACACATTTTGTTTCTCAGCACATGACTTTCTTGCTGTTGTAGCTATTTTACTGCATTCACTGGAGTTTATATTATTAAAATTCTCATTTGCTTTTCTATGTACATCCTCTGCAACATTAACTTCTTTTACTAGCAGTTTATTAGTCTTTTGGTTGATAATTTCATCAAGGGCATCTTGAATTTGTCTGACATGATGAAAATTGTTGGAAAGAACTACAACTCCTCGGTTAAACCAGGTTCCTCCATGTAATGTTAGTTCTACTTGGTCAGAAACTAAAGCTGCATGCAAGTTATTCAACTGTATAAAGTCCCCTGGCTGAAATGAAAAATTATTTAGATATAAAATACAATGATAGTATTACGATGATCATCACTTAATGTTTAATTTAGATATAAAATACATTGATAGTATTACGATGATCATCACTTAATGTTTAATTTAGATATAAAATACAATGATAGTATTACGATGATCATCACTTAATGTTTAATTTAGATATAAAATACAATGATAGTATTACGATGATCATCACTTAACCTTTTGAACCCTGGCCAACTATACCTTAAAAACTCTCTCCCCTGGGCTCCTGAGCAAAAACAGCATATATCAGAATTGTTTGAAAAACACGATAGATTGGCAGAATTAAGTGTCCTATCATTTTTTATCGACTTACCCCATCATCTCCAGTATTCCTGCTTACTATGCCAGTCTTCCCAACATGTAGATCCTTCCTTTAGACACAGGAAATTATGACAACATTTGCACCAAAATTGTGTCTTCACTTTCTTGACTGGTCTGTCTTTGTAATCAATGTTTCGAAAGTCACTGACATGTTTGTTATATTTGAACATCAGTCGGTTCAAATAATTCTTCTTCTAAATGATCATCTGACTCACTTTCGATTTCGTTATCAGAATAATCATATTTTAAGTCTAATTCATCTTCAGAATCATTTAAAAGAAGTTCAGCAGCTTGCTCTGTTGTCAACCTTTTCGAGTGATCATTTCCGAAATTTTCAGCGTGTCGTTTCATCTTTTTAAAATTAATAAACAATTATCAAATCACTATGTTTCAAAACATGATGCAAACCGCCATTTAGATAAACCTTTAAGGAAGCATTTCCTGTGTTTGACGTCACACTAGTACACAAATTATCGCTGAACACCGACAAATAACGAGGAGGGGTTCTCATCCCATATGTAGGCGCCCGGTATACGGTACTAATGATAATACCGTAATATCGGGAGGGCGGGTTCAAAGGGTTAATGTTTAATTTAGGTATAAAATACAATGATAGTATTACAATGATCATCACTTAATGTTTAATTAATTAAAGAAGAAAATAAGATCTATTTATTTCAAATATTATTCAATCAATCAAGTGTCATGCCAGCCAGCATAGGCGTTCATGACTCTCCAATACTCTCTCTCTCTTCCTGGTGCAGTTTCCGACATCAATCTCGTCAAACGACAAAGTCAGAACATGCAACCTCATCTTTGTCTTCTTCACCCTTCGCCCCTAGGGTGGCATAGATCTGCAACCAAGGCCTTCCAAGCCCACCTATCCAAGGCCATCTTTTCCAGATCTCTCCACATTTTCTTGCATTCCATCTCCCCTCCTTGTGGGGACCCCTCAGGTGGTGAACTATGAATTTTCCTGGTTGTGGTTTCTGTAGCCATCTGTGTTTTTATGGGTAGGGTAGCTAGCCCCACGCCCGACCTCCTTAGTCGCCCCTTTACGACATGCGTGGCAGGTAACGGTGGTTCTATTCTTGACACCCCGATTTAGTCCCTTTTTTTAATCTCTTCTTCCTTGTATTTTACCCGATGTGACCAAATGATCAAAACCTCCTCTACGCATCATATGCTCGAAGAAAATTGATTGCTTGATCATTACTCTTTTGATAAGGTTTCTTTGTATGCAGGACACTTTTAAAACTTCATCCATCGTTTTCTTTGCTGTCAATGGGATTTTCAATATTCTTCTGTAAAAACCATAACTGTGGCTTCCAGCGGCCTTATGGATTGCTTGTTCATTGTCTGCCATAGATTTACTGCCATAAATAAGCATTGTTAGAATACAACACTGCAATACTCTTTTCCACAGTGTTGCTGGTAGTGTATTCACACACAGTATGTTTTTCATAAAAGGTGTTTTTGCTTGTGAATTTCTACTCCTTATCTCTGTTGTACATCTTTCATCTGATATTATGAGTCTTCCCAGATACTTCAAGTTATTTTTTTGTTAAAAGACACCTTAGGGAGACCCTATAATGAACTTTATTGAGAGAGGCGAGAAATATCAGACTCAATATCATGGAAGAGATTGAACAAGTTGCCCAGGATAGAGCAGTATGCAGATATTGCTTGCACATCCTATGTAACATATAATAGAACTAGTGAAATACTGTAAAAACCATCAATTCCTTTACCTTAATTTTGTTAGCAGATGACACATGGTTATCAAAAAGGTAAACATCAACAGCCAAATGAACAGATGCTTCCATTAATCTTCCATCTTCTTGAATTCCTTTCCCGAAATTCTTCCTCCTTCGACATCTTCAGTGGACTATAGCAAATAAAGAATAAACTAGATATTACATTACATTATAAAGTGTTAGCATATAGTGCTAAGTTTCACAAACAATCAATTACTATTACACATGTCTTTTTTTTCTTCTTCTTTTGTCGTCACAATGCTACCGGGTTGTTACCCAGTGTCGTCACACTGCTACCGGGTTGTTGTCCAGTGTCGTGGTTTTCTGTTTTTGTCTTGCGCTGTTCTGGTGGCTTGGGTGATTGTTATTTTTGCTCTTTCATAGGTTTCTACTATGTCATCTAACCATCTTTTTCATGGTCTTCCTCTCGCCTACTTTCCTGATGTTCTGTTGTAGAAGACTCTGTATACTGTGGCGCTTGGATGCATTCTTATTAAATGGCCAAACCACTTCATTTTTATTACACATGTAATAAATATAAATAACATCAAATAAATACTGTGTTTTCAAAACTGTCTTTAAGTTGTCATCAAATGTTGTGTCTATTTGATAACAAATAATATTCAATGAGTTGAAATAATCTCACAAACTTATCTTGTCAAGTGATAACAAATAATATTCAATGAGTTGAAATAATCTCACAAACTTATCTTGTCAAGTGTAGTGGAGCAACACAAGTTACTAGAACTGATGATAACTAGAAATAACATTCTCACAAACTTATCTTGTCAAGTGTAGTAGGTAGGGCAGCACTTATGGCTGAGATCAAAGTCTAGTGTCCACTTAATCAAGACAAAAGGGTGGGGCCTTCATTAAACATCAAATGACACAATAAACCAACTTTAAACAAACTCCAAGGGCTCTTATTTGAAATATTGATGACACTCTTCGTTTTAAACGTTCACTTTACTGAGTCCACACGTTGTGGCACTTCCGGGTAGGGCCCAATATAAAAAGAAAAAATGTTAATCTTGTCTAGTGTAGTGGAGCAATAGAAGTGTGTATAACTATGATGACGATAACTAGAAGCAATGTTCTCACAAAGTTACCTTGATAACAATTTACACCATTTCCATATGCTTTTCTTGGTCAAGAAAGTGAGCAATACAAGTTTGCCTAACTGATTAATAATAAATGTGTAGTGAAAATGTCTTATAACTTACCCTTCAAACTTGGTTCCATCCCAAACTCGACAAAGTTTACAGTTAGTGCCAAGATCACAGATACGAATAACCTGTTGAAACAACAAGATTGGTAAAGATTGATAGATATATATGTGTTGCAAGCGAATAAAGATTTTTAAGAATCTGAGGGGAAACACCAAAAGCAATATACATAGTAAATAAATAAACATTAGACAAATATTTCAGGATCCTGAAAAAAAACAAATTGTCAAACACTGACTTAGATCATTATCTATATTTCTCTCTGTGTCAGTCATCTATCAGTGACAATCATGTAATTCCCATCATGTCAAGTTGTTTGATGTGGTGATACTCGATACCATCAGGCCCTGGAGAAGTGATGTAGCTGGCACTGAGTGTATTTACTAAATCCTTCTTTGTTATGAAATCACTGAGCAAGTTCCCAGTGTTAGTAATATCCCACAGAACTAGACCAAAATGTTTTGGATGCGCCTGTCCTACATATGCGTAACTGTCTATGACCCAGGATGCCACATATTCATGTCTCAATGAGTGGTCAACTTGTTTGATATCAACAAATACGAAGATCATGAAGAACATTTATAATATCATAGCGACCATCCTTATCATCCTTTCCGTCTGATCCACAAAACAATGAAGGAATCTCTGTCCCTTTTTTGCCTCTGTTGTCAATATGGAATTCAAGGAGAAGTATAACTTAGGAAAGAATTGACCAAGAGTCCTACTGTTCATTCTCCGATGCAACTGCCAGAATTGATGTAGTGACTAATCACCACAGACTTGTGTTATTAAGGCCTCCAATAACTCACTCTATGCTTCACCAGCCAACTCTTTGAAACCATTAGTGGCTTAGTGTCAGACAACAGACTTCTCAGAAACATTAGACATATTTCTCTGTTGTTTCTTTCTGGATCTCTGCCACAACTTTGTAGCAGCTTTTTAACCTTTTCATTCCACCAGTGTGGTTACAGCAAAAGTCTCAAGAGCCATGTATGCCAACATCAGGCTATTCAGTCTTCTGTGAAGGCATGAACTGACTCTAGCCAAATAATCTTATCTGTTGCATGAACAGAATGGTCTGCATTGCTCATAATGAACATGAAGTTTCCACAATTCACAACTTGTTATTTTTTTTGACATTGTTTACAAAGATTAATGTCTTCATGTCTTGGGATATATATCTGCAAGATATGTCAATGTTGTTGTGGGCACCTTTCCATCTTTGGAGACAGCAATGTATCAGTTATAATTTAAATATCAAAACCAATCTTCACCTAGTAAAGTCTTCCACAACTGTAGCATGGGATTTCAGGGACATTGCGACCAATCTTCACCTAGTAAAGTCTTCCACAACTGTAGCATGGGATTTCAGGAACATTGCAACCAATCTTCACCTAGTAAAGTCTTCCACAACTGTAGCATGGGATTTCAGGAACATTGCGACCAATCTTCACCTAGTAAAGTCTTTCACAACTGTAGCATGGGATTTCAGGGACATTGCGACCAATCTTCACCTAGTAAAGTCTTCCACAACTGTAGCATGGGATTTCAGGAACATTGCGACCAATCTTCACCTAGTAAAGTCTTTCACAACTGTAGCATGGGATTTCAGGGACATTGCGACCAATCTTCACCTAGTAAAGTCTTCCACAACTGTAGCATGGGATTTCAGGGACATTGCGACCAATCTTCACCTAGTAAAGTCTTCCACAACTGTAGCATGGGATTTCAGGGACATTGCGACCAATCTTCACCTAGTAAAGTCTTCCACAACTGTAGCATGGGATTTCAGGGACATTGCGACCAATCTTCACCTAGTAAAGTCTTCCACAACTGTAGCATGGGATTTCAGGGACATTGCGACCAATCTTCACCTAGTAAAGTCTTCCACAACTGTAGCATGGGATTTCAGGGACATTGCGACCAATCTTCACCTAGTAAAGTCTTCCACAACTGTAGCATGGGATTTCAGGGACATTGCGACCAATCTTCACCTAGTAAAGTCTTCCACAACTGTAGCATGGGATTTCAGGGACATTGCGATTACTTAGTGACCAGATGTCTCTCCAGGCGTCCAGCTCTTAACCTCTCAGATATGTTTCTCCCTTTCCCTAATCTGAATCTTGATTCCCACCCGTCCTCCTCATATTATGATCCATAGCAACCCATCTACAGTATTTAATTCAATGCCTGTATGAAGCAAATTTCTTTTTTTTTTTTTAAACATTCTTATGTCAAAGCAGAGAGTGGCCATGAGATCTTCCACCAGTTTGAAATATCCATAGAAGAGCTCTTATACTATTCTATAATTCTCCGTGCATTAAATTACAAATATTGATAAGAAATTGTATTTGTTATAAATTCATTTCACAAATGGTTCTCAATGTTGCAGAGTTATTCCCCTTGCACTGGAAATGCAGTGTGGACTTTGTCTGAAGTGCTGAGTCTAAAAAGGTTATCAGTTATATGAGGACTATCATCATAGCACTCCGGACATGTCCATAGGTACTCCGATCTCCACCTCAGCAAATCCAACAGCATCCAGCGACCCAACACGCCAGTTCGATGTTGATTAATCAATCTCTTTGCATACTTAGTATGTCGTTCTTTTCGGCTGCACCAATATTGACACCCATCTCTTTCAATCTGGTCAGCGAGTGGGATTCACAGCCCTGAAACTCCTCTGTTTGGAAAGACTCTCTCAATGCGTAAAGAATGTTATTTCGATCCATGGAAGCCCTCTGATATTGTAGCCAAGCCATCCAATCTATCAGCTCGCTCATTAACCCTAACTCCTGTGTACCCAGGGTCAAAATGAAGGTGATTTCTCTGATCATTGTCTGTACCAGTACCTCCACCTAGTTGCGTCTCACCATTCCTGATTCGACTTTACGAATCATGCTCATGTAGTCACTGAGTATGAAAACACGAGAGTAGTTGTGAGATGCCAACCATTTCACCGCCTCCGTAACCGCCCAAACCTCCATTGTCAAACTACTTGTGGTTGTTGCGTAGGCCCCACTTGCCTCTCTTATCATTTTTCCTCCTGAGCGTGCTGAAAAGCCCACGCGCAGCGTTGTTGGCGAATAACTGAACCATCGGTGTAAATAACCACATCTGTATCAATGATGATGTCATTCAAGAGGGCCTCCACCTCCACGTTAATCAGTGATAGATTATTATGTTCACAGTTTTTCTTAATAGATGTAATAACGGGGAAAGCAGTCTGAAACTGAGGTGGCACAGCACCTCTCCTGTTTCAATTCCGGAAGAATCACATATTTTCCTAAGCGTATCTTCCGCCTGACTCAGCCAAGATCTGCCTCTCTTGAGTCTACACCCTTTCTCCTTAATGAGTTCTAAAAAGGTTAATGACAGCAAAGCAGCCAATTGTTACAGTTATTTGATATCAGGATCCTTCATTATAAGAAAATGTTAGAGATGTGCTGAGTCTAGCTAAAAAGAAATATGTGCATGGATAATTTCAATTTTGTCTGTGAAAGGAAAACATCATGAAAGGAAAACATCATTGTCTTTGAGACATCAGTTTCGAATATCTTCATTGCATTCCGGTCATGTCCATAGGTACTCTGATTTTCTTTACAATATCTCCAAATCCTCTTTGTAGCCACTCTAAGAGAGAATGTCAGTCCTATCCATTGGCTGACCCCCTGACATGTTGTCAGAACCAGAGATATCACAATTTAGGAATTAATTAATCTTCATCATCATCAGGTGCAGTGCTGGCTGGTGTAAGCGATCATGAATCTCCACAAATCTCTGTCGTTGGTGTTTGCTATCAACTTAGATGTTGACGCTCTACCGTGCCATGAAGTCAGGCTATTTAAAATTTTTTCTCTCTGTCTTCCTCTGTCTCATCTATCCTCGATTTTACCGGTTGTCACAATGTGTTCTAAACTTCCCTCCTCATCACATGCCCGAAAATGATGACTGCCTCTTATATTGATGATAAGCTTTCTCTGTGCCTTGATCTCATTCAACACCTCAACATTAGTCATTTTAGCAGACCATGGGATTCTCATCATTCTTCTGTAAAACCACATTTCTGTGGCCCTCAGAGATTTTTCGATCTGTCTGTTCATTGTCCATGACTCGCATCCGTATGTCAGTATTGGTTCTGTGTAGCACTGAATAACTCGCATTCTGATCGGGATTGACAAGGACTTCTCATTCTTCTTTTGTTGTCACACTGCTACAGGGTTGTTGCCCAGTGTCGTGGTTTTCTATTTTAGTTTTGCACTGTTCTGGTCGCTTGGGTGATTGTTATTTTTGCTCTTTGACAGGATTCTGCTATGCCATCTAACCATTTTTTTCGTGGTCTTCCTCTTGCCCTCTTTCCTGATGTTCTGTTGTAGAAGACTAAGTATACTGTGGAGTTTGGATGCATTCTTATTAAGTGGCCAAACCACCTCATTCTTTGTTTCTCAATGTAATTCAAGCAAGGTTCTGTGCCAACTTTCTTTCTTATGCTGATATTGGTGAATCTGTCTTTTCTGGTGTTGGTAACTTTTCGCAGGCAACGCATTTCACATGTTGTTATTTTTTGTGACTGCACTTTACTCATTGTCCATGTTTTGCTCTGGTAACACAAAGTAGGTATAAAATGCTGTTGATCATCTGTTGCTTAGCTGCCTGTGAAATTTTTGGGTGCCTTAACAATGAAACTAGCTGGTAGGTTACAGCATTTACTTTTTGTACTCTAGCCTCTATCTCTCTATCTAGTCTTCTGTGAATATGCTTCCTAAGTATTTGAATTCTTTCACTTGGTTTATTTTAGTGCCAAGGACTTGTTGCAGATAATGCTTCTCATTTTCAGGAATGATGTTTTCGCTTGTACTATTCTGCTCTTTATTTTTGATCGGCATCTGCCATCTGATTTTACCAGGACTCATAATTAATTAATACATTCTACAAATGTAAACTGGAATAGGTAAAAAATTATTGCCTCTTGATTTGATACAATTAGCTTCCTAAAAATAAAAATGAACATGTGTTTTTTACTTTCCTCTTTTCACTATTATTCCTATTTCTTCATGAATGTCATTTGCATTGTGTTTTATTAAATGTCCTTCTGTTGTCATTTTGTGAACTTGTATATCATCAAATAGCTTGTTCTTAGCAGAATTATTCCAGCCTAATGGCCCTTTGTAATTTCTCTCTTTTAGACCAGATGTCCCTTCTATGCAGTCGTCATGTCATGCTCAAATCATCACTGACATCCGGAAACCATCTTCTCTGTGGTCTTTATCTTATCATTGCCAGGATACTTCTTTCATAATAATCTTCTCCAAAACTTCATGTCTTTTTTATACATCTAAAATACCTCAATTTTCTCATTCTTATTTGTAGCAAACAGATAGTTTTCTTTGTTTTTGAACTTATACATACAGAATGAGAGTTATTTAGTTACTGACATACAGATGCCAGTCATGAACAGTAAACAAACAGATAGAAAAATCTCTGAGGGCTACAGAGATGTAGTTTTACAGAAGAATGATGAGAATCCCATGGACTGCTAGAATGACGAATGTGGAGGTGTTGAATGAAGTCAAGACACAGAAAAAGCTTATCATTAATATAAGAAAGAGGCAAACATCATTTTTCCGACATGTAATGAGAAGGGGAGGCTTAGAACACATTGTGACAACCGGTAACCTCAAGGGGAGATGAGACATAGAGGAAAAATTTTGGACAGTCTGACTTTATGGCACGGAAGAGCCTCTACATCTGAGATGATAGCAAACACCAGGGACAAAGAAGAACTATGATCGCCTATGCCAGCCGGCATGACACCTGAAGATGATGACATACAAGATAAAAAATTAATTGGCTTGGATATTTCAATAAAAGGTAGCTGAAACAAAATATCTCACTTCAGAGGATGTCTAAATGGGAGACATTTATCAAATCCTTAACTCTTTTCATACAGTTATTTCCTCAGTTGTACACAGTTAATTCAAGGGAGGCGCAGTGTGCGGCGATTGTTGTGGAAAGAGTTAAGCGTTCTGTTATAAATACATGGTATATATTTACAGCACATTCAATTTTCTAACAGATGCAATAATATGAAATTTATAAAAAAAACATTCAATAAACTGACCTGACAAATAAGATCAAAGTAATCTTTTGCTTGAACCGCACACAACTGTTTTCTGCCTGAGACTGCAGAAAAAGCATTTTTATTTTCTTGCCACCATTTCAAAAGACTTTGAACCTGGAAATATTTGTTAACAATTAATAAATAGAAGTAGAAGAAATGTGACAGTGTAGATGAACTAGTTGGTGTGGTATCCATTACAAGTGGGAGAAGTAGGAACAAGGAGGACATCATACATGAAATCTACTTTACATATGTGGAAACAGATTCACAGACACTCGCCTGTGCTTCAAAGTTCATGCACTGTTGTTGAGATCTTCTTATAAGAAAGAGGTTGGAGCACACATAGTTATTCACCGATGTGAAATTATGATCGTCCTATCAATCAAATCTATGCAGAAGAATCTGTGGCAGAGAGATTAGGTGCCTGCCTCTCATTCCAAGATTCGCTCCCTTGTGGAGCCATCAAGATATTTTTCCAGAGATCTCTGTAGGTGAGATCCAGTTCCTAGACCTATCGGAGATGGACAATAAAACGTAGGTCCCATGTTCAAGATGAGCATGTAAAAGAACCCTTGGCAGTTCAAAATCAAGAAGAGCAGGCTGAAACGCTACTGCCCAGCAAAATTCATAACCAAAAATTTGTTTAAACAAAATTCCTACAAAATATTTTCACTATCTTCTACATTATATTGGGAACGCTCGCCAGTGCTATGGAATTTGTGGACTGCTGCTGAGATCTTCTTGTGTAAGAAAGAGATCGGAGCACACATGGTTACTTACCAAAGTGCAATGATGATGGTCCTATCAATCAATCAATCAATAAAGAAGCCATGTATATACATAGTAAAGAAAAAGTAAGACTGGAATGATAAGGATCACTATACTAGATGCACAGAGAATGAAACATACAAAATTGAATAGCACATTTGTTCTTGTTACTACTGATGAACCTAGTTACCTTATCTTCATCATCTTCATCATGCTGGTTAAATATATATGATGGTAGCATCTTTGTTCTTGTTACTACTGATGAACCGAGTTACCTTATCTTCATCATGCTAGTTAAATATATATGAAGGTAGCATCTTTGTTCTTATTACTACTGACAAACAGATGGTAGCATGACCAACTATTTCAACGTTATCCTTACTCTTGGAAGAGAATGAGGCAACATGAAGGCTGATCTCGCAGTTAAGCAGATGATAGAAGATAATGCAAGGGACGATGATGTTGTTGTATATACCGATGGGTCAGTTCAACGTAGTGAGAAGTCCGGCTGGGGTTTCTTGGCTAATGCGCATTGTAGGGTTGTTGCAGAGCGAAGTGGAGCGTACAGGACTAGTTCTAGTATGAGGATGAAGGTTGAGGTCACTACTGCTGCCCTCCATTGGCTCTCTTGGACTTCATTTACTGGGGTCGTTTTTGTATCTGACTCTCAGTCAATGCTTCACAAGATCCAGAAGGGCAGGTTTTGGTATGAGTGGATGTCATCTATAGAAGTTTCTAAACTTCAGAGGCTTACGTGGATATACTGTCCTGGGCATGCGGGTGTTTACAGTAATGAGATAGCGGACGGGCTTGCATCAACAACATCGATTGTTGGGGAGTTGAACATGGATAAGGGGGATGTTCTTCGGTCTCTTCACGATTGTATGTTGTATGAAGACACTAAAGTAGATATTCAATCGATCCAGCAATTTAGGCAGATTGGAGTTACCCGTTGTACAAGTAGAACTGGATGCCTGAGGGCAGAGTGAGAAGTGTGTTTAATCAGTGAGCCACAGGAACCATCAGCATGCATACTCTTTGATATCTGTTGGGGAGACTGAGCACCTATGGGTCTGTCCAGAATGCAATGACGTCAGTTTAGTAACCAATAACTGACAAACCTAGTTACCTTATCTTCATCCTGCTGGTTAAATGTATATGATGGAGATGAAGTTTCTCGATTAGTAACTGATCCACGAAATACGAGCCACTGAAAGCCTGGACTTGAGTTTCCCTGCTTTTTACCTTGGTAACCCTGTACCTGCAAATGGATTTAACATTCTAAATTATCTTTGACATGAAGTGGTATGTGTTTGTTCTCTAGTAACTATCATCATGTATGTGTTTGTTCTCTAGTAACTATCATCATGTGTGTTTGTTCTCTAGTAACTAACATCATGTGTGTGTTTGTTCTCTAGTAACTATCATCATGTGTGTGTTTGTTTTCTAGTAACTATCATCATGTGTGTGATTGTTCTCTAGTAACTATCATCATGTGTGTGTTGTTTCTGTAACTATATCATGTGTTTCTCAACTATCATCATGTGTGTTTGTTCTCTAGTAACTATCATCATGTGTGTTTGTTCTCTAGTAACTATCATCATGTGTGTGATTGTTCTCTAGTAACTATCATCCTGTGTGTGTTTGTTCTCTAGTAACTATCATCATGTGTTTGCTTGTTCTCTAGTAACTATCATCATGTGTGTGTTTGTTCTCTAGTAACTATCATCGTGTGTGTTTGTTCTCTAGTAACTATCATCATGTGTGTGTTTGTTCTCTAGTAACTATCATCATGTGTGTGTTTGTTCTCTAGTAACTATCATCATGTGTGTTTGTTCTCTAGTAACTAACATCATGTGTGTGTTTGTTCTCTAGTAACTATCATCATGTGTGTGTTTGTTTTCTAGTAACTATCATCATGTGTGTGATTGTTCTCTAGTAACTATCATCATGTGTGTTTGTTCTCTAGTAACTATCATCATGTGTGTTTGTTCTCTAGTAACTATCATCATGTGTGTGATTGTTCTCTAGTAACTATCATCCTGTGTGTGTTTGTTCTCTAGTAACTATCATCATGTGTTTGCTTGTTCTCTAGTAACTAACATCATGTGTGTGATTGTTCTCTAGTAACTATCATCATGTGTGTTTGTTCTCTAGTAACTATCATCATGTGTGTGTTTGTTCTCTAGTAACTATCATCATGTGTGTGTTTGTTCTCTAGTAACTATCATCATGTGTTTGTTTGTTCTCTAGTAACTATCATCATGTGTTTGTTTGTTCTCTAGTAACTAGCATCATGTGTGTGTTTGTTCTCTAGTAACTATCATCATGTGTTTGTTTGTTCTCTAGTAACTATCATCATGTGTGTGTTTGTTCTCTAGTAACTATCATCATGTGTTTGCTTGTTCTCTAGTAACTATCATCATGTGTGTGTTTGTTCTCTCGTAAATATCATCGTGTGTGTTTGTTCTCTAGTAACTATCATCATGTGTGTGATTGTTCTCTAGTAACTATCATCATGTGTGTGATTGTTCTCTAGTAACTATCATCATGTGTGTTTGTTCTCTAGTAACTATCATCATGTGTGTTTGTTCTCTAGTAACTATCATCATGTGTGTGTTTGTTCTCTAGTAACTATCATCATGTGTGTGTTTGTTCTCTAGTAACTATCATCATGTGTGTGATTGTTCTCTAGTAACTATCATCATGTGTGTGTTTGTTCTCTAGTAACTATCATCATGTATGTGTTTGTTCTCTAGTAACTATCATCATGTGTGTGTCAGTAACTGAGTACAACATCACTATAATTAGCTCTCCTGCTATGATACCCAACCCTACAGTGAATTTCAGGCCACATAGCTATTTCTGGAAATGAATGAACACCTGACAATGGAAGGATCATTAATATGAATTTGTATTTATAACCAGGGAAACACAATAACAAGTCATCAAGTCTACCAGATCCAAACAATGACACATAGTTGAAGAAATTATAATTTTAGTTAGTTAGTTAAAACTGACCGGAAGCAATGCAAGACAGGCAATGTTTTGGAACTCGCAGGGAAAGAGGAGTAGGGGAAGGCCTAGACATACATGGAGCTGGATACTGATATGAAAAGGATAGGTAAAACATAGAAAGAATTGGAAGGGATGGCAGGAGAGAGGAAGAAGTTTGCTGAAGACTTGTGCTCCATTGGGAGTTGAAAGGTGAAGAAGAAGAATAAGAAGTTAATAGCCATCCATCACAGGCTGTAATGGCAACAATCTTAGATGTGTATTGCAGAACCTTGCTGGTGTGTGCAGAGGTGATTGCAGAGCCCAATCCTGGAACGCAATCCTCTACCACAGGATCAGTGTTGAACATGTGTGTGTTGTCTTTCTGCGAAGTTCATTTTTTCTCAGCAGTATGACAATTCTCAGCTATGCATATCTTCTTCTTTGCGTTCGTTCTTTACAACCAATTTTAATCACTCTTTGTGATGTTTGATCTTTGCCAAGAACGTGTATACGTTACACATTGGTTTGTAGGCCCCTAAACGCATAGACTTCTACACGTTTAGGACAAGTGCATCCGATTTCAGCCAAACCTTCTTAATCGCCTCTTACGACATGTGTGGCAGATAACAGTAGTTCTATTCTTTACACCCCAAATTTGGGCCCCGGTAACCACTCGGGCGGCTATGCAAATTACTCTTGTGGTTTTGCAGTGTCACACAAGGTGATCTTGCTCAAGGGATTCGCAGCATGTGGTGTCTATTAGATAGTCATCAGATTCTTCTCAATGCGTAAGTCCATAGGTGTTCTGATCTCATCTTCAGTATATCCGTCAGCATGTGGTAGCAACTGACAGTTCAGTCCTGCTTTGTTTGATGAAACATCGCCTACTTCCCTTACAATGTATAACTCTGGGCTGCACCATGATGACTTCAAGCTCCTGTAGTTGAGATGTGGCTGTAGAGTCCAAGTCACCACTTGAATCCTATGTCTCCCTAATGGTGTTCAGGATATCAGTTCTGTCCATTTCTCTATCACTTGCCACTGTAGCCATGCACAGAAATCTGTCTGTTCATACATTTTCCCTGAATCATATCCGGGGAGAAAATGAAGATAACTTTCTGCAGTCCCAAACTCAACAAGAGACTCCAGCCACCGTCTACACATACAATCTGTCTGTACCTTCCTAAGCATGCTCGTTGCATCACTGAGAATGTAGAAATGGGAGGCATTCTGCATTTTCAGTCAAGTCTGCCGTACTCTAGATGATAATTTCTATAGTTATGATACTTGTGTGGCACAGCGAATGCACTTCTTTACTCCTCAACAACTCTCATGCTACACTGAGCTTTGAAAATCTATGCACTGCACAAATGACGAGCAGCTGATACATCTGTGCAAATGGCAATGTCATCCTATGTGGAACTCTCATTAATCAATGCCTGTACCTCTGATTCTACAGCCACAGGGATTTTCTTGTTATTCTGTCAAGTGTGACACAGACATGGAAGGAGGTCTTCACCTTTATCCAGTATTCTCAAGGCATACAAGATGAATGACAATCTCTGTCAGATAAATCCTTAATACAGTAATAATAAAACAATAAGAAAGTAAATGTAGATTGAAAGAAGAATTAGAATTGGCAGGATTTCACAAACACTAACACAAAGATGTCCTGAAAATAACAATGATGAGGAAATTGTTGAAAAAGATTAAAAAGAGACATAAATTATGTTGGACACATAAAAAAAAACCTCTGAAGGGAACCATACTGGAAAAAAAGGTTGAGGGCAAGTGGGCATGAGGAAGACTGATATAATTGGGAGACAAAACATTAAGAGATGGAAAAAGGTTGAGGGCAAGTGGGCATGAGGAAGACTGATATAATTGGGAGACAAAACATTAAGAGATGAAAAAAGAAGAAAAGTTTGACAGAATGAACCACCATGACAACAGATAGGAAAAGATGGAGAAAACATTTCAGACAACTGTCCATGTGGAAAAGACAATCAATCAGCAATGAAGTTGCAGAGAGACTCATGGAGTATGGATGACATTTTTTTTAAAATTTCCTGTACAATACTGAAGAATGGATGACCTGTCATCCTCATCAAATAGAAACAGATACATTATACTAATTCAAACGACAGACATATTTCTTGCAAGAGTGTCCAACATGCACTAAACAGAGGAAAAAAGCACATGACTAACCTCCATGTCGGTCCAAGACAAACTATATGGAGATGTACAAAGACTCCAGTTGGTCACAAACTACTTGTAAACAAGTTGATGTCGAAAAATGTTGGAAGAAGAAACAAACCTTAAGTCTGTGAAATCGAACAACATTTCCCACTTCCAAGAATGGTAGGTCAGCTGCATTAGGTCGAAAAATGTTACATGAAAATCTGCCATCTGGGCTGTCTAAACTGGGATCTGTCAGGCCAATAATACAGCAGTAATCTATGATAGAGAATAATAGATGGGTCAAATGAACCATCATGTATAATATTATAACATTCGTTCTTAAATATTTTCCCACATAAACTAAGAAAATTCCATTTACTAGGGTAAATGTTGTGTCTGATCCATGTGTCTTAATCCATGTTTCAAAAACTGTCAACTTTTGTATAAATATCTATAGATGGTTCTTATCACCAGGTGTATAACTTACTAGTTTATTGAGAATGCAGGTGCTAGAGTTAATGAAATGGTGCTAGCACTAGTAGAAAGGGTGCATCAAAAACACCCACAGCATGAGTTTTACAAATAGATAAGGGGACATATTCAGTTATTTAGTTACCACAATTTGTATGACCTCATGGCACTGGAAGGAACATCTATACTGTGACTTTGGGGGTCTCTGTGGCTAAATGGTTACGCCAACGCTTCACGTTCTGAAGGATGTGGGTTCAAATCCGGACCCCCTTTCTGCTCACAAGTGGATTTTTACCAGAAATTCCCTAGGGTTGTTGCTGAAGCTACAGAGTTCATTCTTTGTGCAATACTCTCGGCAGGTGGCTGACATTTCTGCGGAGAGAAACCGAGCCATATGGGGGTCAAACCCGGTGCAATTAAGTCAATCTTTCGGCTTTAGACCTTTTATACTGTTGCTGAAAAAAATTGCATGAACTTGCAATCAAACTAGTGAGCCACAGGAACCATCAGCATGTATACCTTTTGAAATCTGGTAGAGACTGAGTACCTATCTATATCAATGGAGTACTGAGCTTGAATCAATAAGAGGCTTACAAGGTGTGTTCTGCACATGGTTGTGCATCTAACAAAAGCTACAGACTTTGTACACTGCTGTTGAGATCTTCATATGTAAGAAAAAGATCGGAACATACAGCTATTCATTGAAGAGCACTGGAGGCTGTCATATTTGATATAGATATTTCTTCTTCTTCTTCGAATGCTCCATATCGACCACTTGTTAACCACTCTGTGTCATTTGTATATAATCTGAGCCTAAGAGCGATTGTACGTTTTGCCAGTTATGCACTTACAAGTAGGCCAGCAAATCTGATTTCTGCTATGCTTTTATATTTACTAGGGTAGCTTTCCTAGGTCCTACATCAGTCGCCTCTTACAACATGCCTTGTAGTTCACAGTGGTATTATTCTTTGCTTCCCTTCCGGCCCCGGCACCACACAGGAGTGATATAGATTATAGAATTTGTTCTAACTTGATCCTGGCTACCAATGATAACAAAACTGAGGTCACTTATACTAACCTGGACCTTTTGTTTTTATCGGTGGCCTATAGAAATTGACAACTCCATAAACATTAGCAATGGCACTCTCCTTCAGTTCTGAAAGTGCAATGTAGGTGTAGCTTCGTATTTGGCAAGGCTGTTGCAAATATAAAATTGCATTTATTTCATCAAATATTTTATAAGTCGTGAACTCATAGTGTTTGTGCTGTAAAACTTGTTTTACTGTTTATTTTAGTGATCATACACTTGAATAGTTAAGTCTTCACTTGATATTGCTTGCCATCCATCAAGAGTTGATACAGGTTATTGAAATAAATATTAGTATATTGATGAATTATATGCTAAAACTAACTAAGAGGTTTCATCTCTTTCTACAGTAATCAAGCAAGTAAACTTACTGATCGATTTATTTCCTTTTGTTTCTGCATGTCCTGGCACAAAATTAAAACTGATTTTTGTCAGCCTAATCTCAGGTGAGCATTTGTAGCTTAAGTCGTAGTGAGCTCGGTCACAAACCCAAGCGTACTTGGTTCAAACTCTGCGGTGGGCAAGTTTGGAAGCAAATTCGTTTTCGTGGGATTTTACGAAAGGTAAAAATAGACCTCACCGTTCAGAAAGCAATGACAAACTACTGAATGTATAAGTGGTGCCTAGAAAATCAATGACTTGTTTACTGTGGTTGATGGCTACGTCCTGTAAAGGATATGCCATGATTTTCATTTTTCAATCTCCTCAGACACTCCACTGCCATTGAACCCAGCCCGTTTCCAGAGCATGTCCTGCAAGACTGTCCTCTCCTGTGTGAGCTGAGAAGAAAAATGTGGCCACACCCAGTTGACCTAAAAATTAAGCTTTGGGAAAACCTGAAGCTGACTGCCCAGTTTGTGGTCCACAGTAAACTAAGCGCATGACCATAGATCGCTGAAGAAGAACCCAGCTTGTCTCAATCTTCCTGAGCATACTCATTGAGTCACTGAGAAAGCATGCAACTCTGGTCAACAGTACTGATGTAGTCTATAGAAAAGATACAAATCTTTGCGCATTTCAAAATTGATTATTCTCATCAGAATGTTGTTGATGTGACTCATAATACCAATTGTTTTATAGTATTCAAATTGTATAAAGCTTCCTTTCTTCTGCAAGTTTTATTAAATTTATTTCAATGTCTATTGGAATTTGGTTTGCTTCATAATTGTTTAGAATTGTGACCATATCAAGTCAAAAATCTATAACTTCTATTATTTGACACATGAAGCTAATGATCAAGTTGATCTTCTTGTACATTTGTCAATGCATTTTCTTTAATTTCTAGAAATCTTTTCTCTAAATCATGATCACTTTTTACATTATCATAAGAGAGATTCAGTAGTGTTGTTGTTAGTGAACTCTCTTCTTAGACTAGTGGTACAGGTTCAATTCCACAGTGGGTGTGGTATATTTTTCCAACCTTAACGACTCTCAGGTCTACTGAGCCTAAAATGGGTAGCAGGAAAAAACACCAGAAAGTAAAGAGTAAAGGCCTGAGTGATGTTGACGACATCTCCCCTCATATGTATTCCCTCACCGTATTCCCTGATATACCTCGAGGTATGAAAAGGAGTTACTTTACTTGCTTTACATTATCATAAAGAAAGTTCCCCAAATGTCCGGAATCCATTTATCAAAGATGCCATCTGTCTCATACATTATTTCCCATTTTTGCTTGAATAAAACTACCATTTGTTTCGATTTGTTTGCGTGATAATTTCTGAACTATGTATACATTTCCTTGGGGTTATATGGACATTGTTCAATGATAGTATTACATTGTTCATTTTGTCTATTTTTATATTGCCACAGTACACTATCTCTTTCTGTCTTTACTTTCTCCCATACGATTGTATTTCTGGTTTTTCTGCCTTCTTAAAAACAATGATCTTGGTTATACATGTCCTATTTTAATCACATTCAAAACAAGAAATGTAGAAATGATTACCTTATCAGAGTTTGCCAAAGTTAATGGGATTGCTGTATCTGTTTGTTGATCTCTCTTACTGTCATCATTTTTCTTAAAAATCTAGCAAATAAATATTACAAATGATTGATATAGTTTCCTTGTTATATATATACTAAGTCAATTATTGTAAAGAAAATCAGCAAAAGCTTTAATCAGTGCTCACGTCAGAAAGTGAACAAACTATACATACATACATTGAGAATTTATTGATAATAATAATAATTGGTTATTGGTTACTAAACTGATATCACAGTGATCCGGTAGACCCATTCCGGTGTTCAACCTCTCCCAACAGATGTAGAAGAGTATGTATATTGATGGTTCCTGTAGCTTGCTGGTTAAACACACTCTGCCTCTCTAGCATCCAGCTCTACTTGTACAATGCGTAGTTTCAAACTTCTTAAACCTCTGGATTGATTCATCATCAAATTTAGTGTCATCATCCAACAGTAGTTCGCCAAAAGACTGAAGAACATCCCCCTTATCTATCCTAAACTCAACCCAACAATAAATGTTTTTGATACAAGCCTATCCGCTCTCTCGTTGCCGCAAACACATGCATGCCCACGACAGTAGATCCACCTGAGTCTCTGGAGGTTGGAAAACTCTATAGATGACATACACTCATTCCGCAACCTACCATTCTGGATCTTCTGAAGCATCGAATGAGAGTGAGTAACAATATCGGTACCATTAAATGGAGTCCCAGAGAGCCAATGGAGGGCTGCAGTAACGGCCTCAACCTCCATCATCATACTGGAAGTAGTTGTCCTGTATGTGCTCCATTTCGATCTGCAACAACCCTATCATGTGAGCTAGCCAATAAACTCAAGCCTGACCTCTCATCATGATGCACAAACCCATCTGTTCTATTTTTATACTGCCACAGTGTACTCTCTCTTTTTGTCTTTATTTCCTCACACACGATTGTATTTCTGGGTTTTTTGTGTGCTTTTTAGACTATTGATGGTAAAAGTTTTCTTGGTTATACATGTCCTATTTTAATCACGTTGAAAACAAGAAATGTAGAAATGATTACCTTATCAGAGTTTGCCAAAGTTAATGGGATAGCTGTATCTGTTTGTTGATCTCTCTTACTGTCATCATTTTTCTTAAAAATCTAGCAAATAAATATTACAAATGATTGATATAGTTTCCTTGTTATATATATATATATACTAAGTCAATTATTGCAAATAATAATCTGTGCTCATGACAGAAAGTGAACAAACTATACATACATTGAGAATTTATTGATAATTATTGGTTACTGAACTGTCTTCACAGCACTCCGGGCAGACCCATAGGTACTGAGTATGTCGAAGGGTATGCAAACTGATGGTTCCTGTGACTTGCTGGTTTAAACACACTCCTCTCTCTACCCCTCAAGCATCCAGCTCTATTTGTAAGACATGTAATTCCAAACTCATTTAAATCGCTGGATTGATTCAATGTCAATTTTAGTGTTCTCATCCAACAATAGGTTGCCAAGAGGCCAAAGAGTATGCCCCTCATTATATCCTAAACTCCCCAAGAATCAATGCTTTCGATGCAAGTCTGTCCACTTTCTTGTTGATGCGAACCCCTGCATGCCCAGTACATTAGATCCAAGCAAGTCTCCAGAGATTGGAAACCACTATTGATGACATCCACTCATACCACAACCTGCCATTCTGTCTTTTCTCACCAAATCTTGATGTTATCAGCCCATGCTTTCTTTGCCTTCCTCTTTCTCCTACCAGTCTCAACTGTTCCCTGAAGAACTGTTTTTGAGAGAGTCAAGTTTGCTCACATGTCCTGTTGTTTATATGCATAGTTATTCTGCAACATTGACATCAAACAGATTGTTGATTAAATGTCTGTTGTATTCCTCTTTTACCACCCTCTATTGTTTGTCTCATCGCCTAATCGGTAACCGTGAGGAAGATTTTTACAACAGTAGACATCGCTGTCTGATTCCAATTTTTAATTTCATTCGGTTTTTGTAACTAACCTTTGTGGATTATTTTATCTTCCAGATTGGTCTCTGCATAAAATTCTTACACTAAAAGTTTGTTTCAAAAGCTCTTCATTTGCGATTGTATTTGACCAGAATATTTGCACGATTCTTCTTAAATGTCTCCAGCTTGTGTATGATGTTGTAGGTCATTTATGATATAAGGGAAGACTGCAGTGAAATTATGTAGCTTACTCATACACCTGTTATGCTGCTCCCCTTCTGCCACTCCAATCATCAATCCAAACTCTTGCAATCTTGCAGTTGATGTGAATTGGTTTAAATGAAAATCCACTCTGTGGCCACACACCATAAATTTCCAGCACTCACTATTGTATAAAAACACTTCTATGACACTGTTTCTATATCTTTTAAGTTTTGTTTTCAGATTAAATCCTTTGACTTTCCAGATTTTGTTGAGAAATTGTATCTTGCTACAGTGTATTTCTCTCTTACTTCTGTTTTCTCGGATTTCTTTTGACCATTGATACCTTCAATACATGTCTGAATTCAATAATGTTGGAAATAATTAATGATTACCTTTGCAGAGCTTACACGAGTTAATGGGGTCGTTGTGTCTATTTGTTGAGTTGTCTTATCCTCATTGATTTTTTTAAAAAATCTACAAAAGAAATTTGATTAAATATTGATACTCTAGTCTGGTACAAAATGAAGACTAACAACTGCAAACACAATCAACAATGACTATAATCTGTGTCTATGTCTGAAAGTGCACACAAAGTATACTTAGCATTTATTTAACCCATAGCAAAAGTGTATTTGACAATGCTGTGCCCTTTGATTACTAGATTTGTGAACACATATTTCAGTACAGGTTTTCCTCTTTTTTTTCACGTAAATCTTATTTCTTTCATTCATCATCAAATAGTTTGTCATGAGCAGAATTTTGCCACCCCAACAGTCCTTCGGAATTTCTCTCTCTCATAAGCATCTACTGTCATCATGCTAAAATCAGGGGAGCCGAAGCGAAGTTGATAACATGCATCTAGTGACCATGTGCCATAATAACACTGTGGTTCGAAGCTAACTTGGGCCAAAATAACTGTTAGCGTGCGTCTGGACTACAGGTTTCCTGATCCTTTACTTGGGGACCTAAATCACAAGTATCTCAGAAGTCGAAGTAAGGCTCACCTCAATTACGACGGATACTGTTAAGGAAAGCTAACCTTCACGCAAAAAACAGTCCAAGTTGCTATATTAGGCACCCTGACTAGGTGCGGGAATGATCAAATTTAATAAAATAAGTCCTATCCAGAATCCATCTTCTCCAGAATCTTCCTTTTCTCCTCTTTGCTGGGATGCAGCTTTCTATAATGGTATTTTTAAAACCTCCATGCCTTTTTATATGTTCAAAATACTTCAATTTTCTCATTCTTATTTCTAGCATCAGCCAGTTTTCTTTGATTTTGAGTTCTCTCTAGATAATTCTATTTATTCTATTTTCTGTTCTGATATAACAAAAACTATTCTGATAACAAATATATTCAAAAACGCAAATATCATTTTCAACTGTCTGGTTAAATGCTTGTACTTGTTACGTTAAATGTCTAACAATGAATACTGACCCAGACTAAACAACCGATATCCAGAGTGTCATCAGCTATTATTTGGTAAGGTGTGCTGTAGTGTCCAGGGCAAGCTTCAATTATAAATTTCAGGCAAATCAGAGTATCCTTGGAAAGAAATATTTACTCATAAAGACAGGATATAACAGCAAAGAAAACAATTATAACTAACTAATAATTACTCTAAATAAGATTCAGACCTTTGTCAATGGATGTCTTGGGTGTATTCTCTGACTAAGATGGTATGACAGAGTTGCATGTCTTGGGTGTATTCTCTGACTGAGATGGTATGACAGAGTTGCATGTCTTGGGTGTATTCTCTGACTGAGATGGTATGACAGAGTTGCATGTCTTTGGTGTATTCTCTGACTGAGATGGTTTGACAGAGTTGCATGTCTTGGTGTATTCTCTACTGAGATGGTATGACAGAGTTGCATGTCTTGGGTGTATTCTCTGACTGAGATGGTTTGACAGAGTTGTATGTCTTGGGTGTATTCTCTGACTGAGATGGTATGACAGAGTTGCATGTCTTGGGTGTATTCTCTGACTGAGATGGTATGACAGAGTTGCATGTCTTGGGTGTATTCTCTGACTGAGATGGTATGACAGAGTTGCATGTCTTTGGTGTATTCTCTGACTGAGATGGTATGACAGAGTTGCATGTCTTTGGTGTATTCTCTGACTGAGATGGTATGACAGAGTTGCATGTCTTTGGTGTATTCTCTGACTGAGATGGTATGACAGAGTTGCATGTCTTTGGTGTATTCTCTGACTGAGATGGTATGACAGAGTTGCAAACACAGACCTGTGGATAAGAACAGGTCAAGAACCCATGATGACCCAGGTTGAGAAGAGAAAATGGTGGTGGGTCAGGCATACCCTAAGGAAAACACAGTTGAGTAACTAGACAAGCACTTGAGTGGAACCCACAAGGAAAATGGAAATGGGGATGAGATGGAAAAAAAAGTTTTCTTCAGGAACTGAGCGGTGCTCGACTATTCTGGAGGCCATAAAGAAAACGGCAAGAGACCGAGAAAGGTGGCGAACAACTATTCAGGCCCTATGCTCCACAAGGAGCAGAGAGCAATAAGCAAAGTTGATAATTACTCTGCCATTCATGTCATTCCTAAAGTGTGTCTCATAGTTACTGAACTGTTTATAGCACTACTGGCAGAACCGTTCCTCTAATATGCACATTTTGTCTTGAAGGGATGTTAGTGTGAAAGAAGAGTATAGTAAAATATAGATCCTCAAGTTGGCTAATTATTTCTATGCATTATTATCTTGAGATTAAATGCTAATTCCAGAGACCCGATCATACTGAGATACACCATTAAAGGAGGTGGACACATTTACATATCTGGGAAGTGTTAATCAACATTCAAGGTGGCTCAAATGAAGATGTTAGGGTTAGAATACAAAAGACAAGATCAGCCGTTGCCATTTTGAAGAACATATGGAGTTCAAGAATGATCAGGAATAAAACTAAGATAATGATATTTAACTCAAATGTCAAGGCTGTCCTTCTATATGGAGCGGAGACATAGAGAACAACTAATGGGAACACCAAAAAGTTGCAGACATTTATCAATAGATGCCTGCGCAGGATACTCCATCTGCGGTGGTATGACAGGACTAGGACTACAAACAGGGAACTCTGGGACAGAACTGGACAACGACAGGTGAAACAAGAGATAAGGAGCAGAAGGTGACGATGGATAGGACACACACTGAGGAAACCCCTGACAGCATCGTGAGACAGGCTCTCTGATGGAACCCCCAGGGCAATAGAGGTAGGGGAAGACTCAGGAACACCCGGAGATGGGAGTTGGAGACGGAATGCAAGAAAATGGGGAGAGAGTGGAGAAATCTGGAAAAGATGCCATTGGATAGGCGGGCTTGGAAGGCCTTGGTTGCGGATCTATGCATCCCTAGGGACGAAGAAGAATTATTATTATTATTCAGACTTATTTTTAACACTGAATTTTATTTCTGCCGTCCAATATTGATGTTTTCATAATCCAGTTTTATCTATGCTATATATTTTTCTAAAGTCACTTTTGTTATGAGTAATATATAAAATAAGCATTTTTGAGGAGATGCAAGTTCATATCTGAAATGTTTCTGTGAATTGTCTTTCAAGGTTAAACCTACATTTCATTTTCTTACATAGTGATACAAGAATCTACATTCCCTTGTTAAGTAATAGCACATTCCCTTGTTAAGTAATAGCAAACTTCAGAACAATGCCTAAACAGCATCCTGATTGATGAGACTCCATAATGTCTCAACAGCATCCACATTGATAAGACACCCACATGGTTCCTAGAGTACGAGGGTGGGAATGACCAAGACAAAGGTGGCATCAGGACATCAAAAAAAACCTTAAACAAGGTGCTGAAGGAGGCAGGAGAATTTGCTATAGACAAAGTTTTTCAGTGGGATGTGATGAAAGCGATGTTCCACAAAGGACATGCTACTACTTAAATGCACATAAGTAGTAACTTACAGCTAGCATATATGTTCAATACTGAAGTTCTGGTGCAAATGAAGAAGAAATCTGTGCTGTTCTCATCTCCTCTTCAGTTGACATGTGAAATTGATATCTTGAAAATGATTGGTGTCTATTTTGTAGATAATATATGCAGTGGAATATGAGTGACAGTACTTGTTTCAGCTAAGTTAGTTTCTGGTACAGCAGAAATACAAAATTCTAGTCAGTCTTACCCCTTGTACACATACATCCAAGTCGTCAGCAACTTGTCCAAGTGCCATAAGACTTATAACACTGCCGTCACCTAATCAAATGAAAAAAATTGTAAGGGAAAAAATTGTAAAACCAAAATAAAAAAATAATGCAGAGATTGTGCAATATTGTATATGACAGTGACATCGTCAACATAATAATGGTAACTACAGCAAACTTGTTGACAAAAGATACCCAGAATAATCACAGCATATAATATAAATTTCATTGTCTGCTTGTCATCAGTTATCAGTTATATGAGGACTATCATCATAGCACTCCGGACATGTCCATAAGTGCTCCGATCTCCGCCTCAGCAAATCCATCAGCGTCCAGCGACCCAACATGCCAGTTCGATGTTGATTAATCAATCTCTTTGCATATTTAGTATGTCGTTCTTTTCGGCTGCACCAATATTGACACCCATCTCTTTCAATCTGGTCAGCGAGTGGGATTCACAGCCCTGAAACTCCTCTGTTCGGAAAGACTCTCTCAATGTGTGAAGAATGTCACTTCGATCAATTGCAGCTCCCTCTGATATTGTAGCTAAGCCAGCCAATCTATCAGCTTGTTCATTACCCCTAACTCCTGCGTTACGTTTATGTATTACAGGAAAAATGTTTGACTGCCAAACTCTGGAAACAGGAAATTTGGACATCATATTCATGCACAAATGTGCGTGTCAACTTGACTATCTTCAACCATTAACATGCTTTCTTTACTGGGTTATGAATTAATTAAGGTGATTTGCAATTTAGTTTGCATAGCATGTTCATTCAGCCATTATACTAGGTGTGCATCGATTACATCAATTAAAAAAAATCTGATAAAAATTTGTTTGCTTTTCAAAAGACATAAGAAAAAGTTTCTATCTTCAACGCGTGTCAAATTAGTGCCATAGAAAAACCTTATGAAAGGTACTCATCCAAAATCCTGGCAAGTTAGTCTACCGTCCACAATAAGTAACCAATTTGTAATTACTGAATTTTGTGTCTGCTTTTTTTCTATCAAGCAAACATCAATTTCTGTTTAGCTTTTTACCTGTAACATATAATTAAATATACAATTTGTTTTTTAAAGTTTAGGAAACGGTTTTTATACCATATTGATGAATTCGGTTTTATAGTTATATTTTCTTGTCTGAAATGCTGGAGGACCAGGCAACCTCCAGAGGCTTACATCGATATACTGTCCTGGACATGCGGGTGTTCACAGTAATGAGAGAGCAGTCAGGCTTGCATCAACAGCATCGATTGTTGGGGAGTTGAAGATGGATAAGGGGATGTTCTTCGGTCTCTTCACGACTGTCTGTTGAATGAGGACACTAAAATAGATATTGAATCGATCCAGCGATTTAAGCAGTTTGAAGTTACCCGTTGCACATGTAGAACTGGATGCCTGAGAGGCAGAGTGAGAAGTGTGTTTAATCAGCATGCCACGGAACCATCAGTATGCATACTCTTCTATATCTGTTGGGCGACTGAGCACCTAAGGGTCTGCCGGAGTGCAATGACGTCAGTTTAGTAACCAATAACCAATAGTTCTCTTTTTTTAAACCTCAAGCACACGGCGGGTGAACTGGTCAACATCAAGCCGGCAACCGTTACTTCCCAATGTTTCTCTGGTACTCTATTGAAGCTGAGTCGATCTGATAGCCACTACGGTGAGAAAACTGATATTAAAGTGTCTGGTAAGATATCGTAAGGATAGAACTAGATAGAGAAAAATGGCATCATACTTACTATTTTTAAGTATCAGTTTTAATGCTGGAACTGGCCTTACATAGTGTTGGTATCTGTGATGAACTGTAGCCTGGAAATATATAACGTTAAATGAAATGTCATGAACACAAGTGATGCCTGTGTGGAACACAACTAATGCACACCCATCAATCAGAATCTCCAACCACGAACTGAAGGTTATCCACAAATTTGTATACCTCGACTTATCGTGATAAAATCGTGACATATCCTTTACAGGACATAACCATCAACCACAGTAAACGAGAAACTGATTTTCTAGGCACCACATATCCGTTCAGTAGTTTGCCATTGCTTTCTGAACGGTAAGATCTATTTTTACCTTTCGTAAAAATCTCACTGAAACGAATTTGCTTCCAAATTACCTGCCGCGGAGTTTGAACCAGGTACGCTTGGGTTGTGATGGAGCTCACTATCGCTTAAGCTACAGACGCCCACACCTGGACTTAACTATCTTTGAAAACCTCTTACTGAAGATTGAAATCAAAAGAAGCATTGGCAAGATAGCAACTAAATTACTCATCTCATATTGTCTGTCAGTCTCAGTAAATGCTTGTCATCTATATGATTGTATATAAACACAAACATGGAAACAGCAGATACACAATATTTTAATTATTGCATATTTGATAAAAGTGCAGGTCAATCACAGTATGGATCAATACACAAAAAGGCACAGAAATACACACAACACCTCCTCAACACATGTCAGTGTCTGTCCTGAAAGCAACTAAACTGTTAAGAAAACAAATGTATACATTAAGCCTTAGAACTCAAGATCTTAATATATAGCTCTGGAACGTAAACACCTCTAATCCCGTCGTCCTAATACTTCGGTATCACAAGACTCCAACGTTAATTAATTGGCGCAGATCGAAGATAAATTGTGTACAAATGTGACATCAAATTAGCCTCTGTGTTACTAGTTCCTTTAGAAAAGATGACGGGCTCTGGTGTTTGATAATTTTGTGTGTTAATGAGGTGTTTTGTTATTATGACAAGACATGCTGAGAATTCAGGAATTTGTCACTCTAAAAGGATAACAACAGAACAAGCAACAAAGTTAACCATTCTTTGGGATCTCTGTGGTTTGTACCAAGAACGTAAGTAGATTGCTCCCTACGGCATGTAGAAGAGACACATTTGAATTTCAATCAAAGTGTAGGCATATTATCCAACAGGACACAAATTTGTACATACAGATAGCTGTTCAGATTTTACAAGCAGAAAAAACTCACTTTAAAGTACCACATCAAAAATTATGCTGTAGCACAATATCAGATATTATTGGTCACAGGTTCATGCCAATGATAGTGATGAAAATAATCAGTCCTTCAAGAGAAAGTGTTGCCATTCAGAAAAACATACAGAACCCATTTCATGTTAAATCAGAAGTTTTGGTTAGTTGAGGCTACAACTTTGTTGTCTGTTAACATTATACATTAACACACAAGTATTAAGATTTATAATAATAATAATTCCTCTTGTACCGTTATACGTTACATAGGGCCTGCAAGTAGTTTCTCCATACCGCTCTATCCTGGGCAACTCGCTCAATCTCCTCCATGGAACTGAGACCGATATTTCCTGCCTCTCTCAGCAAAGTTCGCTTCAGGGTCTCCTTAGGTCGACCTCTCTTTCTGGAACCCTTTGCATCCCACTTCAATGCCTGCTTTGATATTCGTTGATCATTTCTCCTCAAGGTGTGCCCAACATATCTCCAGTATTAAGATTTACATTTTACTAAAATATAGAATAGATAATTGCTTACTTAACCCTTTGAACCCTGGCCACCTGTACCTTAAAACTCATTCCCTGAGCTCCTGAGCAAAAACAGCCCATATCAGAGTTATATTGAAAACACGACAATTTAGCACACTTAAGTGCTCTATAACTTGTTACTGACTTACACCATCATCTCTGTTATTTCTGCTTATTATATATTTGCAGAATACTAAACTTTTAATTTACTTGGTATAATATGGGGCACTGGCGCGAATGCTCATGTATATGTAGATTATTCTCCAGATTGAGCATATATAGCCTGAATATCAATCGATTAAAAGAATTCTTCATTGTATTAATGATCATCTAACACACTGTCAATATCCTTATCAGAATGGGAGTTGTTAGCCTAAACACACTGAAATACATGCTTGGGAGGGGATCAGAGCAATTATGGACATGTCCAATAAAGATGATCCTCAAATGAACAACAATCCTTATCAGAATAATCACATTCTATCTAATTCATCTTCAGATTCATTCAAAACAAGTTCAACAGCTTGCTCGGTTGGTATACTTTTAGAGTGATCATTTCCAAACATCGTTTCAACATGAAAATTCTTAACTAATTACCTTATCAGTATCTAAAAAAATCCCACAACAGCATCCACCATCTGCAAAACTATACAGAGCACGAAGGTTGTGTTTGACCTCACATGTGTACACAATTTATTTTCGAAATACTGAAAAATAATGATAAAATCGCCTTAAACCTATATTTCGGGAGCTCTGGATATGCAATGTTTACATTCAATCTCAAAATATCAGGATCCCCGAGTTTTAAGGGTTAAAAAACCAAATTAATTCAAGTCCAGCTGGTTGAGATATTGATAAAGAACTTACATGAACATATTTATCCACAAGATCAGTGTTAGGTCTAAGTGAAGAGATATCTACACTGGTCAGTCCTGGTGGCAACATTCTCTCAATATCACCCCTGCACACAACTGCAGGCATTTCTCTGAAAACAATGATAAATTCATAACTACAAAAAAGTCGAAAACATGTTAAAATTTTCGATTAAAATATAAATTATACACAACCAGCAATTTTTCAAATGGTTTGTCAATTTTCTTCCGTCAGTCATCAGACCACAGGACCATTAGTTTCAATTAACTGTGTGATTCCCTTTAGATTATCCATAAAACTTCTTTAATTTTAGAAGTAGAATTTAATAAACAGTGGAGATAAAGTCACCCAACTGAAGTCCCCTACCATTATGCCATGCAAAAAATACATGCTTATACACAGACCCTGAACAGAACACAACAGGCTGAGAAGTAATATGTACAGAAAACTTTAGATTGGTGTGACAGTCTTGCGGACTGAGCACATAGCTTCTGTATCTGTTGGCCATATATTCTCCCTGTAGAGTCATGTGGGTGTCTGTAGCTTAAGAGGTAGTGAGCTCGATCACAACCCAAGCGTACCGGGTTCGAAAACTGCTGAGGGCAAGTTTGGAAGTAAATTCGATTCCATTGGATTTTTACAAAAGGTAAAAATGGAAAGGAAATTTTATGCAACGTTTTCACTGTTTAGAAAGCGATGGCAAACTACTGAATGTATAAGTGGTGCCTAGAAAATCAACGACTCGTTTACTGTGGTTGATGGCTACATCCAGTAAAGGATATGCCACAATTTTCATAGTCAACATGCATAAAAGATGTTTTGTGAAGTCTCTGTGCTCAGTCCACAAGACTGTCACACCAATCTAAAGTTTTCTGTACATATGACTTCTCAGCCTGTTGTGTTCTGTTCAGGGTCTGTGTATAATCATGTATTTTTGGCATGACATATAGTGGTAGGGGACTTCAGTTGGGTGACTTTATCTCCACTGTTTATTAAATTCTACTTTCATCATTGCGTCATTACTGATTTTAACGGGATAATAACGCTTTCATGATCCATGAACTACTACTTACAAAAGACCTACAAGTAGAAGTCTGCGAGCAAAGAACAACACGATTTTCCCTTGCGGCAATTATTTTGTTGTTCTTAAATTAGTGTTTGATTTGACCCTAACCCTTCACATTAGAATAATCTCAAGGGGCAAGGTTTGGAACTGCAAGTCAATCTCACTCATGTTGCATGTTTAGTTTTTGAGATTTCTCATCATCAAATAGCTTGTCCTGAGCAGAACCTTGCCACCTAAAAGTCTTTGAATTTTCTCTCTCAGAGGATTGATGTCCGATCTCTGCAGCCGTCATGCTCAAATCATCAGTTGCATCATGAATTCATCTTCTCTGTGGTCTTCCTCTTCTTCTCTTTGTCGGGATGCCTCCTTCCATAACAGCCGTCTCCAACCCTTTGTGAACTTTGTAATACTGGCTCTTTATATTTTATATGCCAAAATACTTCGATTTTCTCATTCTTATTTGTAGGTATCAGCCAGTTCTCTTTGATTTTTAGTTCTTTCTGGATAGATATATTTGTAACATAAGATTATTTAACAGAAGAAATTGTGTAACAGAAGATTAACTGAAAATAATTTGTTCTCTTCTCTGCCGGAAGGCTTCTGTAACAATCTGATAATTTTTATTCAAAAGAATCTACAGAATACTTAACTCCATAACTCAACAGTATAAAAAATAATCACCTCAAAGATTAACACCATGCAACCAATAACATTGATAATCATGATAATGCTCATACTTTCATATTCATTTTTTTCGAAACGATCTACTTTCACTTTGAATTGTTGTTTAATTCTGTATGTGAACCAGAAGAGCAGAAATGAATTGGTCTTTGGCGCCATGATTGGAAATTATTATTTTATTCACTAATTTACGAAATACTTTGTATTAAAATATAAATGAGATTTGAGTTTAACAATTACTATATGTTATTACCTATAAAGACGACCTTTCCAGCAATATCAAAATTGACTGATCTTTCACAAAAATGATCTAATTCCGATAGTTAGAGATGTACGAATAGCAGTAGTGATGAGCGAATAGTAACAATTCGTTACTCAAATACCACTAGTTCTTAAAGTACTGATTGGCACTTCGGAAAAAGTTGTTTTTTCTGTTGTCACGTGATAGATTTGCTGCAATAATTTTCCAGTCAAATTCAATTCCTTCTCGTTTTGGTATCCACCTCACACAATGTTCACTTCCCATGTATATTTATATCCTATCATGGATCAAGATAACGGTCGTTGGTTTCGTTAATTTCGTTAGTTATATCATAATAATAATAATAATTCCTCTCGTACCGTTATACGTTACATAGGGCCTGCAAGTAATTTCTCCATACCGCTCTATCCTGGACAACTCGATCAATCTCCTCCATGGAACTGAGACCGATATTTCCTGCCTCTCTCAGCAAAATTCGTTTCAGGGTCTCTTTAGGTCGACCTCTTTCTTGAACCCTTTGCATCCCACTTCAATGCCTGTTTTGATATTCGTTGATCATTTCTCCCAAGGTGTGCCCAACATATCTCCATCTTCTCTTTCTTATAACAGTTGTCACTAGTGGTTAACCAGACATGTCTCTGATTTCATCACTTCTTCTGAATTCGTTCCATTTTATATTCATTATTTTTCGCAGACATCTATTTTCAAATGCATTCAACTTGCTTTCTATATCTTTAGTCATTTTCCAACTCTCGCTGGCATATGTTAGGATTGATACAACATTTGAATTGAAAATTCGTAATTTAGTTTTAATACTATATAACTTGCAGTTCCATATTTTATTTAGACTTTTAAAAGCTGGTGTTGCTTTGCCAATTCGTATCATAATTTATTTTTTAACATTTCCTGTGCAATCAAAATTACTACCTAAATAGGTGAACTGCTCTGTTATTTTATCATTTTAGATTCCAGTGTGATATCTGCATTACTTGCAATAGGTGTCTTCATTATATTTGTTTTTTTCATAGCTTATCTGCAGTCCAACTTTTGATGCTATAGATGACAAGTTGTCTGTTTTTCTTTGCATATCTTGGTTGTTTCTACTTAACAAGGCAATATCTTCTGCAAAATCCAAATCTTCTAGTTGACTATTTTCTACCCAATCGATGCCAGTTTCGCCCTGCAACATTTTCTCATCACCCAGTCAATGGCCACTCCAAATAATAGCGGAGATAGAAAACAGCCTTGCTTTACTCCGGTTTCAACCATAAACCAGTCGCTGTGTCCACCATCAGTGCGAACTGCACACTGTGAATCATCATAGAGGCTCTTAATAATGTTTATTATTTTGTCTGGTATTCCATAGCATCTCAGAATATTCCACAGAGAGATTATGTGTAGACTTTCAAAGGCTTTTTTAAAATCGATGAAATTTAGTATGAGCGGTTGTTGCTTCTCAATATGTTCCTCCAAAATTAGTCGTAGGGTAATTATTTGGTCTAAGCAGCTTCTCCCAGGTCTAAAACCAGCTTGTTCTTCTCTCAGGGTTGTGTCCACTGCTCCTTTGATTCTATTAAGAATGATTTTGCAGAAAGTCTTGGTCATTACTGATAATAGGGTGATCCCTCTCCAGCTGTTGCAATCTTTGAGATCACCTTTCTTGGGGATCTTAACAATTATTCCCTTTTTCCATTGATCTGGAACAGTTTCTTCTTCCCATACTTTATTAAATAGTTCTTGCACCTGGCTAATAGTTGTATCATCAGCCGCTTTGAGTATTTCTGTAGTAATGTTGTCATCACCCGCTGCCTTATTGTTTATCAAGAAATCGATTATCTCCTTGACCTCAGCTACACTTATCATTTCTTCGTTAATTGGTAGAGAGTTGTTTCTTGCCTCTTCGTCAAACTTGAGTAGTACGTCTGGTGGATCAGGTCTATTTAATATTTCTTCAAAATGTTCTGCCCATCTTTTCTTCTGCTCGATATCTGATGTTATAACTTTACCATCTTTACTCTTGATTGGGCCACCCTTTGAAACAAAAGTTCCAGTAAGTTGTTTTAGTGTGTTGTATAGCATTTTACTGTTTCCAGTCTTAGCTGCCTTTTCCCCTTCTTTAGCCAGTCGATTGACATATGCTCTTTTATCTCTTCTAGCCGCTCTTTTCACTTCCTTGTCTTTTAGTCTATATTCCTCTTTAACTTGGATTTCATCTGTTGCATCCTTAGTATTAAATATCGCTAGTTTCATCTTTCTTCTTTCTTGAATACATTTCCAGGTGTCATCACTTATCCAGGGTTTTCTGCCTTTTGTCTTTAATCCTACGCTACTATTTGCTGCACCCAATAGCATCATCATCATCATTGGCCCCTTTGTCTCAGGAGACAATAGGTGTTGCGTCACGTAGTATGTTCTGTGCTGAATCACAACGTTTCATGTGGCTGTAATTGCCTATTCTGGAGTGGCAATCCTTGCCACAGTTGCTGCAGGTAAAACTGGAGACTAGAGCCGATGCATGGGATGCTCTCTGTGCTCTCTTTGCCTCCACATGTGATGTTGTTTTTCTTCTTTTCTTTTGAGCCGCCCCTCACTGCCGCTCGCCATGCTTGCCTGTCTTTGGCCAACCGCTCCCAGTGTTTTTGTCTATGCCGCATGAAGTTAGATCACGCTTGCAGGTGTCAATGAAGCGTAATAATGGGCGCCCATGCTGTCTAGCACCAGATGCGAGTTGACCATATAGAATGTTCTTTGGGATTCTATCATCGCTCATACGGCACACGTGTCCCAGCCATCTGAGACGTCGCTGACTCAGTAAAGTGTGCATGCTTGGAATGCCATCAGTGTTCACGACTTCTATATTGGAGATGTGATCTTGCCATCGGATGTTGTATATTCGCCTGAGACAGCGCATGTGGAAGGTGTTGAGGCGATGTTCTTGTCTAGCATATGTGGTCCATGTCTCACTACCATACAGCAGAGTGCTGAGAACACAAGCTTTATATACTTGTGTCTTGGTGTTTCTTGTGAGTGCCCTGTTTTCCCATATATACACATGCGAATCGTTATTTATTTCGAATACCTGTAACGAGTAACTGAATACTTGTAGTCAATAATCTGCACACCAGACATGTCCATACGTGCCCCGATCCCGGTCTCAACAATTCCAGCAGCCTCCAGTGACCCACCCTGCCAGTTTGATGTTGCTTGATTAATCTTTTTGCATATTTGCTACGTCGTTCAATATCGACATCCATCTATCTCAATCTGGTCTTCTTTCTTTTGTCGTCACACTGCTACCGGGTTGTTGCCCAGTGTCGTGGTTTTCTATTTTTGTCTTGCGCTGTTCTGGTGGCTTGTTATCTTTGCTCTTTTACAGGATTCTGCTACGCCATCTAACCATCTTTTCCGTGGTCTTCCTCTTGCCTTCTTTCCCGATGTTATGTTGTAGAAGACTCTGTATACTGTGGAGTTTGGATGCATTCTTATTAAGTGGCCAAACCATTTCATTCTTTGTTTATCTATGTAATTCAAGCACGGTTTTGTGCCAACTTTCTTTCTTATGCAGATGTTGGTGATTCTGTCTTTTCTTGTGTTGTTGGTAACTTTTCGCAGGCAACGCATTTCACATGTACAGTAGTTATTTTTTGTTACTGCGCTTTGCTCAATGTCCATGTTTGGTTCTGGTAACACAAAGTAGGTATAAAAATGCTGTTGATCATCTGTTGCTTAGCTGCCTGTGAAATTTTGGGTGCCTTAACAATGGGGCTAGCTGGTAGGTTACAGCATTTGCTTTTGTACTCTAGCCTCTATCTCTCTATCCAGTTTTCCGTCTTCTGTGAATATGCTTCCTAAGTATTTAAATTCTTTCACTTGGTTTATTTTAGTGCCATTGACATGGATTATTATGTTTTCTTCCCATATTCATTATTTCTGTTTTAGTGTGGTCAGCGACTGCAATTCACAACCTTGACCGATAGTATGGCGATTATGTACAGGGCCGAGCGGTGCTATGAGGCAAAGAGGCGGCCGCATTAGGCTGCAACCTGTGGGGGCGGCAAAAATAAAATTAGAACAATTCCATAATTTAAATCTTTACGCAACTCTTTTCTATAATGGTCTATGTTATTCCAATATTGATGTACACGATTTATAATTTATCACATGCCCCTGCCTACGCGCTTGTATTACCCTTTGATTTCGGTTTGTGGTGTACCGCTGGCGCTCCCTCGCCAAAAGACTTGTTATCTGAGAGCGCGAAGCTATTGTTTTTGTTTGTAATTTCCCGTGACCACTCCTAAAAGCTAAGGTGCGGCAATTAATTTTTTTTTTAATGCACGTATTACGTGTTGATAGTTCTGCTTTGAGTTTTCAATTGTTGACAATATTTCATTAGTTCATTATTTCATTATCTCATTATGTTAGTTTGTCTCCAGAAGTGGCAAGTGACTGTTCCTGTGTTTAAATCAGATATATAATATATCTGTATCAGTATAATTTTTTTGCATTTATACGAAGTCAGTGTTTGTGTTTAAAAAGTAAATCAGGTAAGAGAATTATTGTTTTTTTACAGCAAGTGCATTTACTTATTATCATTAAAAATGATTATGTTAGGACAATAGGGACTCGAATTATGATTACAAAAACATTTGCATGAACTGGATATATCTCAGGTGCAATAACGTTAGCCTGTGTGTGATAGAGTTATGTAGGTAATATTGGGCTAGTTTTGCGTTATGTGTGTAATAGAGAAATGCTTAGGAAATATTTACATTTGCCTACTTTTAGTTCGTTATTTATTGCTCTATTTTTACCAAATTCATGTTTCCCAATTAACTCTAAAACCATTGAGTGATTCTATGTGGTCGGCAGAGTAGATGCTTTAAGACCTTTACGATTTTAACTTTGCGAAATCTATGAGAAATATTATTCCAAATAATAGAAGACGTCAACAGAGATGCAGAAACTAAAATTAAAGAAAAAGGGTTGGCAAAAATATTAACAATTACAAGTTTATATGCGTTGTAGTTTCAGTGATGTGAATCTCACTCGCTGACCAGATTGAGAGAGATATGTGTCAATATTGGTGCAGCCCGAAAAGAACGACATACTAAATATGCAAAGAGATTGATTAATCAGCATCGAACTGGCGTGTTGGACCGCTAGACGCTGCTGGATTTGCTGAGGTGGAGATCGGAGCCCTATTAGATAACTGATATATTTATTTTACTATCTATTGTTAGGATTAAAATGTGTAGGGTTAACTATAAAGCGAAAGAGGGCGATCTAAAACAAAAACCTCTATAGTGTCTGATGGTGTGATTATCATACATTTGTATGTTACGGTAGTGAGTATTTGTATACATGGAGTTGAGCATGACTTTTCTGTGTAGAATCATCAACTATGTCTGTTGCTACTGTACTTCTGTAACTCTCCTGTATTTCTCTCTTTACCAGACGTTAGTATTTAGATTTACTGCGTGTCACCATGCTTCTTCGTTTCCTCTTTCTAATCATGTTTTATCTAACTGCGTCAAGATAAGATTTTTTTTTTATAGAACGGGCTTTTGTGTGCACTTCATAAATAGTGTACTTCACTGCCTCTGTTATAGTCCGTTCAATAACTCATGCCCAAAGTCCAATGCAAATTGCAGTAAAACCATCAATTCTACAGTAGCGAAACTTTGCACCCGATCTTAGAATTATACCAACGTCAATGTCTGATGGAAGAAATCTTTTTGTAGCGCCGGGAACATGTGTACTTCACATGCAAGTTTTCAGTTTAATCAAATAATTACAAAGATACAAATTTGTATCTGTGGGCACAACAAGTTGAACGGACTATTGTTATATGCTCTACATTTTGCGTGAGCGACTTTTTGTTTTGTATTCACTGTAACGGAGTAGCATTGCTCTTTGAGTCTGTTGCTTATGTGTCCGAGTCATTTAGTTCGTTGTTTCTTGATAAAGTTCAGTGCTGGTGTTGCACCCTCTTTTTTCCTGATGTTTTCATTTCTGAACTGGTCTTTTCTCGATACTCCCAGCATTCTGTGTAGACACTGCATTTCTGTCGTGACTAGTTTTTAAAAAAAATCGTTTGATGTCAGCGTTCATTTTTGGCACAGATAGCATAATGTCGGGAGAAAAAATCATATCGTACGATGCTCGTTTAGTACTCACGGTGACATGCTTTCATTTCAAAATTGGCGACATTTGACCAATGATTTGATTTGTTTTATTTCTATCCGTGTCATCGTGTTAGATTGGTTTTTGTGTGCTTTTTTTCCTGATCCAGAAGCACTTGAGCTTTCAGCTCTTCGGTTCGATGCCACGAACACCGTAAATCTGGAGAACTTGTGACTTTTCTGCCAGCCCGCGGAATTGAACCTGCGCTCACAGGGAGCTTGTCACCCGAAGTCCAACGCACTACGAACACGCTGGGCAGGCGAGCAAAGCTAGATTGTTTAAAAAGTTAAATCATGCAGAATACATTGCTTATTCTGATGCTTCAATTGCTATGATGCTGCAGTCAAAACAAATGTAACGGACGAAACGTCCTACAAGAACAATGCTTCCTTTGACGTGTCCAGAATTGTTAGAAAATATCAATCAAATGTACTTTGACTGTAGTTGAGAATAGTCGGCGCAATATTTATCTTAGCTTTAAGTGCATATTAGGCTTGAAGATAGAAGAATCGAGTCAACGGAGAATGTGCTCTTTTCTTGGCACTCTCATGAGATATCTGGTTGGAGTAATGAAATGTTGATGTAAGTCAGATTCATTCATTTCTGCTTCGTCTTTCTTCTGTTTGTCGTCAGACCACAGCAACAGAAGCTTAAATAAACAGTATTGTTCTCTTCAGATCATTCACACAAACTCATCAGTTTTCAAAGCAGCTTCGTCTAGGAAGGATGTATTTTCTTACCGTCTTGTCTGTTGAGCTGACACTCTTGTAATTTCTAACAGCAATTAACTAATCCTCTCTCTGTAATATTACGTTGGGTGTGGTTTCTATTTTAGCTTCGCACGCTGACATTCTCTCACAGAAGTCAGGAAAGGTCAAAGCTACTTCCATTTGTAAGACTCTCCATCCCCGAGTCCGAGGAAAGTTTTTAAAACAAGGCTACAACAATGATAAGAAACTATTGGCGTATATGTTTGTGTGTCTTTGTGGCATTGGGGTAAAGTACTCTACTCACGTTCCGAGTGTACTTAGTTCACGTCCGTGTAGAGCAATCTGGCTATTTTTCAATGTTCACCAGTCCCAATGTATCAGATGGACTCTCACACTAGAATACCTAGTTTCAGTGGCGGCTCGTGAGAATTTTTGTTTGTGGGGCCAGACATTTTTTCCGGATTAATCATGGGTTTGGGTTGCTATATTTTAATGTATAAATGAATAAACACACGTTATACATTATTTATGGTGGGGCCCGGCCCCACTGGCCCTTAATGACGAGCCGATACTGCCTACTTTACCCTAGTTTACTGATTCCATCGTACTTCTATCTTACACACATAAGATATCCAGGAAAATACATGCCGTCTTAACTAATACAGTCAGATGGTTGGGTTAACAAATCAAAGAGAAGAAAATATAACTAATACAGTCAGGTGGTTGTGTTAACAAATCAATCAGAAGAAAATATAACTAATACAGTCAGATGATTGCGTTAACAAATCAATCAGAAAAAAATATAAATAATGTCTCTGAACATGGCCACCCCAGCATAGTTTTGATCTGGGTGCAGTGCCGAAAAGAACTGTTTGGTGATGATCTGTGTGTAGTCCCGAGAAGAACTCTGGTCTGGTCTTGTGTGTGCTTCCATGTTGTCTCTGTTGTTAAATTTGTCTGAGGTTGGATTTTTATTATGTCTGACTGTCGTGCTGCTGTAAATCATGTCGAAGGCTAGGATTTGTGGTGTCTGTCTTGTGTTTTTAACGTCTGTTTATTTTATTCAAATCTTTTATTCAAATTATTTTAGTCTGTTAATTCAGGGAGGGAGAGATCGTGAAATACAGAGTAAGAAAATGTTGGATGGCCTGACATCATGGTTCGACACAAGATCAACGTCAGAACTGATTACATGCACCAAGCAGAGAGTTGTGGAGAGACATGATCGCCTACGCCGGCAGACTTGACAATTGATTGATAATTTTATACTTTTTTTCAGAACTTGGTTGGCTATTATGCTTGTTATATATTAATGAGGACTTGAAACAATTTGAGATGTTAAAGTGGGGTATAACCCCAACAAATTGTTGAGAAACAATGTAGTAAGGGAAGTAACAATTGCTTAAGAAGGGTTAGTGATGCATTTTTCGTTTATGAACACTTTTAACAGAAGGTTACCACTTGATACACTTTGACTTACAGTTCAAAAGTTTCACATTAAACGTTCTCATGTCCTTATATGGTGATCACTTTTTGTGAAGTAGGTTCGCCAACTTTCCAGTCTGAGATATTTTGTTTAGACGTAGACAAATATTTCTCAAATGTACGGTAGACATGTTTTACGTAATTGTTGTTGGGAGCATTGATGCGTAGTTACATCCTGTTGCGCGTAGGTTGTGATTGTAGGTTGTAAAAATTGTCTGATTAAGTTGACTGTTAATTAGTCTTATGAAGTTATTTCGTAAGTGATTGTCAGGCGTGTCCTTAATTTTGTGTTTGAAGTTTGTTGTTAAGTGGACTGCAGTATGCGACAACCACTAAATAATGACTTTTCTTCACAAACTAATTACCACAGTAATAAAAATGTCGTCAAGCATATGCATTGAAATTATAAATGTCGTCAATCATATGCATTGAAATTAGAAATGTCGTCAAGCATATGCATTGAAATTAGAAATGTCGTCAAGCATATGCATTGAAATTAGAAATGTCGTCAATCATATGCATTGAGAGTGCTGATGTCTTAGCTAAGGAGGGCAGTGCCAAAGAGCAAATTTACCAACCCTTGTCTTTTCAAGAGGTCAAAACCCTCATACAGAGAAAATCTGCAGTAGACTGGAAGACAAACACTGGATATGATTATGGAAAAGACTCCCTCAAAGACCTAAGCAGAACAGACCAGGTCATTATATTTCGACTACGCACCGGACATTGCAGACTCAACAAACACTTATACAGACTAGGAATAAGTCAAACAGCTCTCTGCCAGTGTCAGCAGGCAGAACAGACACCAGAGCATATCCTGCAAGACTGTCCTCTTCTGTGTGAGCTGAGAAGCAACATGTGGCCACACCCAGTCGACCTGAAAACTAAGCTTTGGGGAAACCTGACAGACCTGAAGCTGTCTGCCCAGTTTGTGGTCCACAGTAAATTAAGCGCATGACCAGAGATCGCTGAAGAAGAAGAAGATATGCATTGAAATTAGAAATGTCGTCAATCATATGCATTGAAATTAGAAATGTCAATTATATGCGTTGAAATTAGAAATGTCGTCAATCATATGCATTGAAATTAGAAATGTCAATTATATGCGTTGAAATTAGAAATGTCGTCAAGCATATGCATTGAAATTAGAAATGTCGTCAATCATATGCATTGAAATTAGAAATGTCGTCACATATGCATTGACATTGAAATGTCGTCAATCATATACATTTAAATTTGAAATGTCGTCAATCATATGCATTGAAATTAGAAATGTCGTCAATCATATGCGTTGAAATTAGAAATGTCTCTTCTTCTACTTTTCTCTAATCCTTGTTTTGTGTGCACAGCATCAGGATAAGTAGAGATTTCTAGAACAGGTTTTTGTGTGCACAGCATCAGGATAAGTAGAGATTTCTACAACGGGATTGTGTGTTCGCTACATAAACAGTGTTTTATGTTGCCTCTGTTAGATCTGAGGTCCACCTTCTGCCTGGCCTGCCTTTTGCTTTGTATCCACTGTATCGGAGTAACATTGCTCTTTGAGGGACACTCTCTGTTAATAATCTGCTTATGTAGCCAAACCATTTAATTTATTAAAAATGAATTTCCCTTCTTTCAGTACAAAGTAGTCACACTGCCCTTCTTATACGTCAAACTGGTCAATTTCCTTCTTACACGTCAAACTGATCAATTTCCTTCTTACACGTCAAACTGGTCAATTTCCTTCTTACACGTCAAACTGGTCAATTTCCTTCTTACACGTCAAACTGGTCAATTTCCTTCTTACACGTCAAACTGGTCAATTCCCTTCTAGGGTCAAAGGCGCATGAGGGGATGTGCCAGGATTAGTGAGCCGGCACTAATCAAGACCCTGTCCCTTACCTCCACGTGGTGAAACTGGAAACAGACTTCGGTTCCGGTCTGGCTAATGGGGCAGGGATCGGGAAGAACTACTGGTAGTGGTAGCAGTGCAAGTACGGAAAAGCAATGCAGGTCCATACGAACAAAATGCACGAATATCCTGGCCGATGTCCAACAAAATATTGCCTAAGTTCTTGAACAAAACGAAACAACAGCGAAACGTCTCTGATAGAATCCCTACTCCCCCGGAGTAAGGGCCGTACACAATTTGCCATCTCCGGAGCAAGAGACTCCATACACAAGCTCGACGTGTAAGACAAAGGTCCCGCCACAAGTTACCAGTTTCTCTGCCGATGGGGAGATTAGTAAACATGAAAGGATGAGAGGTGCATCCAGTGACGAAACGTGTGCCCACATAGGGCGTAACTCGAAGCCCTGAGGATGGGGCAAACATTGCCAGCTCGTGGACAAGAATAAATAAGTCAGATGCTTAACGAATAAAAGGCTACCCTCGTGTTGGTACGAGGGAAGATTGCAGCTGACTCCATATCGGTGACCTGGCGCAGATACATTTACTGGGCAAGGTTGGCCGAGCGTAAAACATAAAGTTGCGTTCTAGTGCATAACGATACTACCCTCCCTGGGAAAACCGTGCAAGGTACTGTTGCGATAACACCTAACATCCCCGGAAGAACTGAGGCACGTGACACCTAACGGAACTGCCAGCCTTGGGGCAACCGGGCAAGGTACTCTGGCAGTAACAACTAACATCCCCAGAAGGCATGGTGATGGTGGCGAGCGCAAAATCTCAGTTGTGCTGCTAGCGTCGATTGTTGTGCTTGGCCCCAGTCCGGTGTTTCCCGAGGCTAGGGAAAATGCGAAGTAGAAACTGCAAATTGCCACGTACCGACACGCGTCTCGAAAAGGCTGAGAATGTTCCTACTCCGGAACAAACTCAAAAGTGAACGATAAAGTAAGGTCGACAATGTAAAGATCTGACAAGCTGTCCGGATCCGAACATTGGCGAAGGCCGATACTTTACACTGTGTTTTATACGAGTAAGACGCCATCCAAGGACAAGCTTATAAGCCCCGTGAAATGTTCCTAATCCGGAACGACCTCACAGTCGGAAAGGGCATAACAGTGTAACTCACAGTTTTGACGTAGATCACAAAGCCCAAATATACGGCAAAGCTGATCGAAAAGGCGAAGATCCGTGGCGAAATAGTCAGCAGAATGGATCGTACCCTAGGGAAAGCTCACCCTAGTAAATCAAAAGCTGGCTGAAACCGGTTGGGCGGGCCTAGTCACCATGTGCGCGTAATCGACCCAATGTAGATCACTCCGTTCTTGTTAAAAAACAAATTATTTATCACAAAAAGAACGATAAAATTGAAGAACGTTCGAAAAGAAGCAGAATTTCCGTTTTACACGTCAAACTGGTCAATTTCCGTTTTACACGACAAACTGGTCAATTTCCGTTTTACACGTCAAACTGGTCAATTTCCTTCTTACACGTCAAACTGGTCCCCTTCCTCGAGACAAACTAAACACCTCCCCCCTTCTCACACCACCCTTCCCACCTTACAAAATATTATATTCACGTTTTCTTCTTTTCCAGTTAAGCTGATAACACTTACATCCCTTCAAATAAAAGCTGATAACACTTACATCCCTTCAAATAAAAGCTGATAACACTTACATCCCTTCAAATAAAAACACTGATTCCATCTTTCTTCATTCGGAATAAATTTGTCAAACTACACTGTTGATGATTTTAAACATGGCCACAGCAATGTTGGACATCTGGTATATGAGAATGAATAAATTTGTCAAACTACACTGTTGATGATTTTAAACATGGCCACAGCAATGTTGGACATCTGGTATATGAGAATGACAAATTTCCAAGGACTGTTAAGTTGGTAAAGTTCTGTTCAGAACAAGATATTGTATGATGATGGTATAAAGAAGGAAAGAAACAGATTCAAGTGTTAAAGAATATTGTCTGGAATGCATGTTTTTATTATCCAAAAATGCCACCATGGACACGAAAAAATGACTATACAGCACGATCTTTCTGCACAGCATTATGCTATTAGTACCAGACCTGGACATTGATAATAAACTGTCGATTAAATGAGAAGATGAAGTGTTTACGAAGAATGCTGGAAGTATCAAGTAGAGACCAGTCTAGACATAAATACATTAATAACAAAGGAATACAACATCAGAACTGAATTTCATCCAGAAACAAATGAAATGTTTCGGCAACATCAGATTACCAACAGACAGAGTACACTAAAGGACAATAATATTCAGATATAGTGAACACAAGTAAAAAGGATGCCTCCACATAAGGTGGAATAAATGTAAAACAGAGGCAGGGAAAGACACTATGTGCAAAACGCACGCAAAATCCCTTTCTAGAAACCCTTTCTTATCCTGACGCTGTGAGGCAACCCATGTTTCGAGAAAGACAAAATAATATTATTTGAAAGATTTCGGTTAGATACAACATCTGTTCTTCCAAGCTTTGTATGCGTAACACTTCCGAAAGAAATAGATATAGCAATAGCAAGTATGAATCAGTGACTTTAGGGCACTCCTTCGCTACATTATCCAATGATAACAACGCACATTAACAAATAATAAATATTACAATCACAATGGATTCATATAATTAAACTTGAGCGGCGACAGTATTCTCCCATTTTGTTTACATTTCAACTGTTCGTTCCAAATGTTATTTGTGGTTTTTTAAAATCCATTTATTTACCGTACTATATTTCCTGTGGGTGGTTCTTGAATAATCTAGTCTGCGTATTCTTCCCCCGCACCCAGGCTGCGTCTTGGTCATTCACATAATACATCTTTAAGAATAACATTTGACACAACGAGAAACACATCTTAGGAAGTTCTGTTTTAATCGTTTTTTTCATCCGACGCCAAAGTTTACGACTTCACGCGCCCGCTTTATTTGTGTCTCCTATTTGTATTTATATTGTAAACAAACTGAGTAACAGGATAATCTAGATCTAAAATGGACGTATATTTAACACAACTGGCGACGTCTTGCTTCCCCCTATCTGGGTGCGCATGGAACTCCAAAACACACTTGATATGTGTCTGGCATCTTGTGTTTTTCTAGCATTTTTGTCTCCACATCCGTCAGCGATAGAAGCGCTCCGATAACACACAGGGTCGGACCCGGAAGAAGTGTAGAATTATCAGGCCAGGAAAAGTAATTACTTCAAACTGGTGTTTAACATTTTTTCCAAGACTTAGCCAACGACTGGCTACTATTCGTAAATGTAGCAACGATTCGTGAAGTAAGTACACAGGCAAAAGCGATACCACCCACTGTAATATTTTGATAAACAGCGGCAGCGTATGGAATAAGACCATTTACGACATTCACAGTAACTCAGCCGACACCATTTCTAACTACGATCGTACATAGCGCACGCACTTTTTTTTAATGCGGGCTCAAGTTAAATAATTATTTTGGTAATATCATTCGTATAATTGTATCACTTATGGACTGCTTCAATGATCCAGCGGTGCTTGAGCTCTTGCCCTTCGGCCCGATGCTATGTAGTGGCATCTGCATGTGTTTGTAAGTTGTTCTTTTGCTCCGTATAATGTGTTTCATTTGTCTGTCCTTGGAGGAAGGAAGATCTTCCTGATGTCATTTAATACCTGACACCTGAAGAGGTGGTGGTGAACGGTTTCATAATGATGTGTACACAAACGGTTTCATAATGATGTGTACACAGTTGGCACTATCGAATGTGTTGTGGTTGAATTCTGTTCAAGTGATTATTAAGTGTTATGGGTTGGGTTCGAAGTCTAAAAATGGTGCTCTGATCTCTTCTTGTAAGGTGGTTGATGTCATTAAGGTTAAGGGTGACCATTTGTCTGTAAACCTCTCTTCCCGTGTCTCCCATGGACTGCTAACATGACTAATGTTGATGTGCTGGCAGGGGTCACGGCACCGTGAAAACTTATTATCTATATAAGAAAGAGACAGTCATTAACTTTAGGGCATGGGCTGAAAAATTGAGTTTTCGAAAATATTTCGAGATCCAATTAAATTAATTGGAGACAGGACAGAGGAAAACCTGCAGAAAAGAATATATTGTCAGTTTAGTTTCATGGCACAGAAGTGTCAACGTACAAACGGATAGTCGATACCAAGGACAGACAGTTGCGGAGAATCATGATCGCCTACACCAGTCGGCTTGAAACATTATAATGTTTTCACACCTTCGTTCTTTTATTAAATTTTGCCTTACCCGACAGGGCTGGGTGTCTCTGTGACTAAGTGGTACCCGACAGGGCTGGGGTGTTTATGTGACTAAGTGGTACCCGACAGGGCTGGGGTGTTTCTGTGACTAAGTGGTACCCGACAGGGCTGGGGTGTTTCTGTGACTAAGTGGTACCCGACAGGGCTGGGGTGTTTCTGTGACTAAGTGGCACCCCGCATGGGTTGGGTGTCTCTGTGACTAAGTGGTACCCGACAGGGCTGGGGTGTTTCTGTGACTAAGTGGTACCCGGCAGGGCTGGGGTGTCTCTGTGACTAAGTGGTACCCGGCAGGGCTGGGGTGTCTCTGTGACTAAGTGGTACCCAACAGGGCTGGGGTGTTTCTGTGACTAAGTGGTACCCGGCATGGCTGGGGTATCTCTGTGACTAAGTGGTTAAGCCTGTGACTTGCGTTCCAACTGTCGGGGGTTAAAGTCCAGACATCGCCGTTCTGTTCACGAGTGAATTTTTTCAGAGACCCCAGAATTGTTGCCGTAGCTACAGAGTTATGCAATACTTTATGCAATACTTTATGCAATACTTTATGCAATACTTTATGCAATACTCTCGGCAGATGGCCTGCCATTTCTTCAGAGAGGGACCGAGCCATATGAAGTAAACCCAGTGCTATGATGTCAATCCTTCGGTTTTAGACCATTTAGGCGAGCGTGTTTTGCCGGGGCCCACAAGAGGAGCAAAGAATAGTAACACTACCACCTACAAAGCATATCGTAAGAGGCGGCTGAGGTAGGGGACTGGGGAAGCTATTCTAGTCAATAAAAAGCACCGCAGAAATGGAATGTGCTGGCTTACTTGTAGGCGCATAAGTGGTACAATTGCTCTTAGGCTCAGATCACATACAACTCACAAAGAGTGGTTAACAAGTGGTCGTTGTGGGGCGTTCAAATCAGAATAAAATGAAGAAGAAGACTATTTGGGCCGCAACGGGTGGAGTCAGTACATGAGAACGAGTAAGCTCCGAGTGTTTCAACCTTTCGAAGAGAGCTGCTCGGAGCTTGTTTATTGTGTAAATCATTATGCTATTTGAAGGCTCCCACCTTCTGGCCGCGATCATGTGTTGAGAACTACACTTTGACGTTAGACAAAATACCGAGGTAGTTCTTATTGCGGTCCAAAAAATAAATGTTACTTGCAATATTCGAAATGATGGTTTGTTGCTAGCAATTAGAGATCTTGTATGGTTTGACATCCCAATAGTTTACTTTCTTGTAGGATTGTTCTTCGAAGGCTGGTCTTCCACGTTTTCTTTTCCCAACTGGTACATAAGGACTTGTCGATTTAGTCTCTTTTCGTCTGATGGTCTGTATGAAAAGGTTAATGATCATTTGGTCTCATAATTTATATGAAGAATAACAAAGTTTGCTTTCAATTTTGAACTTTCTTTGTTTATCAGTTAATCAGAAGTTGACATCAAGTATTTAACATTTTCTCAAGAGTAGTAATTCAGCGGATACCATCACACTGCTGAATATCTGGCAACGAGACTGCAGACATACTGGCAAAAGAGGACAACAGATTACCACAGATAGACACCAGTATGACATATGAGGAAGCACAAGTACGGATAAAAATGGTCTACAAGAACAAATGGTTAAGAGATCACACAGGTCATGAAAATGATGACGCATACTACCAATTCAATAGAGAAGAGGAGATCGGAGCACCTATGGACATGTTCGGAGTGCTATGATGATAGTCCTCATATAACTGATAGAGAAGAACAGATTGTCATTTTTCGGCTAAGTACAGGGCGCAATAGCCTGAGAAACCATCTGTTTAATGAGTACAAAATAGGCTTTTCTGACATATGCGCATGTGCAGCCAGCAAGTTGACAGAGACACACATACTGCAAGAATGTCCAACATACACGGAACAGAGAGAAAACACATGGCCTATCCCCTTATCGGTCCAAGACAAACTATTTTGAGATGTACATGACCTCCGGTTTGATCACTAACTACTTTAGAAGTATACAAATCGATGTCTGAAAACGTTGGCAGAAGAAGAAGATCCTACGTTTAAGCGATTAGAGTATGTATGTACGGCTTCTTTGTCTTCGCTTCTTAAAACTTATATGTGTCACTTAACACGGATCTTTGCAACGGATGTTCGTCCTTTAACATAGATAGTTGTCCCATGTAATATAACATCTGACATTTCTAAAGTGCTTACCTCAGTAGAATTTAAATCATCCTGTACTTTACACTTTACAAGGTCACTTTTTGTGCATTTTTCAATTTAAAAAACCTCTACATTAAAAATGTCTGCATAGAAAATACATGCGTGGATTTTTAAATAAATTTTTATTGAGTTTTAAAATCAAGTTGATAATTTAGAATAAGAAATCAAACCTGGATTCTCCAAAATGATGTTTAGGGATTAGGTCTGGTTTTAACATGGCTGGCTCTTAACATGAGTGATGTCCCTTTTTAACATTGCTGGCTCTTAACATGAGTGATGTCCCTTTTTAACATTGCTGGCTCTTAACATGAGTGATGTCTCTTTTTTAACATTGCTGGCTCTTAACATGAGTGATGACCCTTTTTAACATGGCTGGCTCTAACATGAGTGATGACCCTTTTTTACATGGCTGGCTCTAACATGAGTGATGACCCTTTTTTACATGGCTGGCTCTAACATGAGTGATGTCCCTTTTTTACATGGCTGGCTCTAACATGAGTGATGTCCCTTTTACATGGCTGGCTCTAACATGAGTGATGCCCTTTTACATGGCTGGCTCTAACATGAGTGATGTCCCTTTTTTACATGGCTGGCTCTAACATGAGTGATGTCCCTTTTTTACATGGCTGGCTCTAACATGAGTGATGTCCCTTTTTACATGAATGGTAGTCCCTTACAGCTGGCTCAACATGGTGATGTCCCTTTAACATGAACTGTGTCCTTAGACTGCTGGTGGTACCTAACTTGGAAAACTTTCTCTTAGCACTGCTGGTGGTACCTAACTTGGAAAACTTTCTCTTAGCACTGCTGGTGGTACCTAACTTGGAAAACTTTCTCTTAGTACTGCTGGTGGTACCTAACTTGGAAAACTTTCTCTTAGTACTGCTGGTGGTACCTAACTTGGAAAACTTTCTCTTAGTACTGCTGGTGGTACCTAACTTGGAAAACTTTCTCTTAGCACTGCTGGTGGTACCTAACTTGGAAAACTTTCTCTTAGCACTGCTGGTGGTACCTAACTTGGAAAACTTTCTCTTAGTACTGCTGGTGGTACCTAACTTGGAAAACTTTCTCTTAGCACTGCTGGTGGTACCTAACTTGGAAAACTTTCTCTTAGTACTGCTGGTGGTACCTAACTTGGAAAACTTTCTCTTAGTACTGCTGGTGGTACCTAACTTGGAAAACTTTCTCTTAGCACTGCTGGTGGTACCTAACTTGGAAAACTTTCTCTTAGCACTGCTGGTGGTACCTAACTTGGAAAACTTTCTCTTAGTACTGCTGGTGGTACCTAACTTGGAAAACTTTCTCTTAGCACTGCTGGTGGTACCTAACTTGGAAAACTTTCTCTTAGTACTGCTGGTGGTACCTAACTTGGAAAACTTTCTCTTAGCACTGCTGGTGGTACCTAACTTGGAAAACTTTCTCTTAGCACTGCTGGTGGTACCTAACTTGGAAAACTTTCTCTTAGCACTGCTGGTGGTACCTAACTTGGAAAACTTTCTCTTAGTACTGCTGGTGGTACCTAGCTTGGAAAACTTTCTCTTAGCACTGCTGGTGGTACCTAACTTGGAAAACTTTCTCTTAGTACTGCTGGTGGTACCTAACTTGGAAAACTTTCTCTTAGCACTGCTGGTGGTACCTAACTTGGAAAACTTTCTCTTAGCACTGCTGGTGGTACCTAGCTTGGAAAGTTATCTCTTAGCACTGCTGGTGGTACCTAACTTGGAAAACTTTCCCTTAGCACGGCTGGTGGTACCTAGCTTGGAAAACTTTCTCTTAGCACTACTGGCGGTACCTAGTTTGGGAAAGTTATCTCTTAGCACGGCTGGTGGTACCTAACTCGGAAAGCTTTCCCTTAGCATGGCTGGTGGTATCTAGCTTGGAAAGTTATCACTTAGCACGGAATGTCGTTTCATAACAAGGATGGTCGTTTCTTATAATAAATGTTTGTACCTTAACTAGTATGTTCGTGGGAGGACTGAAGAGGATATATTCCCGACAGCATCCGCTAGGTATGTCCGCGTGTGGACGCACTTTTAATGTCAAATGCTTTGAGACATGTGCAATATTTTGTAATATCTGTCCAGGGCCGTGCAGTATATTTTCTCAGTATGATGCAAGTCTTCGAAATGCCGCCCTTTTTTCTTTAAAATAATTACCTCTACACACAGAACGTAAAATAGCCCAATATTACCTAAATAACTCTGTCTATCACACACAGGCACACGTTTCGCACCTGAGATATACCAAGTCCATGCAAATGCTACTTTTTAATTCGCATCCCTATTGTCATAACATAATCATGCTCAATGATAATAAGTAACTACAATTGCTGTAAAAAAAATAAAAATTCTTTTACCTGACCTACTTTTTAAACACAAAAACTGAATTAGTATAAATGCAAAAATATTATACTGATACAGATATATTATACATCTGATTTACTGATTTAAACACAGCACAGACACTTGCCACTTCTCCAGACAAACTAACATTAATATCAAATATTGTCAATAATTGTAAACTCAAAGCGGAATTACCAACACGTAACACGTGAAATTGTCTTTTGTGATAATAGCCGCCTCAGCTTTTAAAAGGGACTGCGCGGTATATTACAAACAAAAATAATAGCTTCGCGCTATCAGATCAAAAGTCTTTAGGCGAGCGCTCGCCATCGATGCACCTACACTAGAAGCAGAAATCAAAGGGCATCGTAAGCGCATAGGCAAAGGCGAGCGATAAATCATAAATCGTATACATCAATATAGGAATAACATAGACCAAAATACAGGGTGTTCAAGATAATTGCAGCCCCATTGACAATTCGAAAGTTGCCAGGTACAAATTGAGTTGTGTTTATTTACTATTTAAACCGGTTCTGACTAGCTCGTCCTACGACACATTTGTTCATCGCCTCTTCCCGAACTACAATTACACACCGTCACACATATAGTTACCTATACTACGTCATAACTGAACCTTCCCATTTCCATACATACTCGTATATGCCAGATTAACTCCATTCACGGGCTGCTTTTAAGTTGAACACCCTGTAGAAAAGCGTTGCGTGAAGATTTTTAATTATCGAATGGTTAAAATTGTATTTTGATTTCGCTGCTTATGTCACCCCCTTGCGGTGTCGCCTCTCTGTATCATGGCACAGCCCTGTATCTCTCTCATACTATTGAATACATTTTTGTCCTTCCATATTCTTTTCTTCAAACTAATCATATCTGATACTACCATGCTACAGTATAACTCCAGACGTGGTACGTTAACGAGCTTTTGTTGTATGCAAAATGTAGGACCTAGGAAGCTACCCTAGTAAATAAAAAGTATCGCAGAAATCGGATGTACTGGCCTACTTGTAGGCGCATAACTGGCAGAACGTGCAATCACTCTTCGGCTCAGATTACATACAAGTCACAAAGAGTGGTTAACAAGTGGTCGATATGGAGCGTTGGAAGAAAAATAATAAGAAGGAAGAAGGAGCTGTCCTGTTAGATAACATACATACACTTTAGTCCAAATTCGAATGCGTCTGTCCTACGTGCCGTGGGGACTTAACGGGGCGCAAAGTGTTCATGTTTCTAACGCAAACAACACAGACCAAGAAGAGCAGTTAACTTGGTTCATATGAACGAATGCAAACAAACAAACAAACAAACAGATAAGAACATTTTTCAATGAAATTTATAAATGAAAGAAGCACTGAGAAAATCTTTTCCTGTCAAATAATTGAAACGTTTCTTCAATAATAAATCTATAATGATACAGATATATTATTAATACACAGTTAGAACTGTGAAGAAATCAGAAGTCATGCAATTCATAAAAGAACAACAAATTAAATGGTTTCGACACCTGACCAGAATGCCCTGGTATCGCCTAGCACAGAGAGCCACACAGAAAAAGTATAATGAATACAAGGCAAGAGGAAGACCACGCAAAGATGGAGCGACGGCATCAAGAACAGCCTTACGAACATGAATATCAGCTTACAAGTGCCTTAAAACAAGCACACAAAAGATCACTACGTTTCACCCCAACACTTCTATAAAGAAGTCAATGGTGGAAGAGAAGAAGAACAAGAAGAGCTGTGACAATTTGTCTTTCATAAACCACTCTAATAATATCTAATCTTTTGATGAAGTCGTGTGCTCCAGTGGGAGCTGACAGAATTATTATTATTATTGAACTAATAACACAATATATTATGTTTGAAGTTCATTATACTTTCTACTTCTTCGAACGCTCCATATCAACCAAACTTTGTGATTTGTATGTGATCTGAGCTTAAAAACGATTGTACGTTGTGCCAGTGATGCGCCTACAAGTAGGACAGAACATCCGATTTCTACGATGCTTTTTATTTAGTGTAGCTTCCCTATGTCCTACATTAGTCGCCTCTAACAACATGTCTTGTAGGTCGCAGTGGTACTATTCTTTCCTTCCCTTGCGGACCCCGGCATCACGCGAGCGAAATCTATTTTACAAGATCAGCAATCCAAGAACATCAGTCCAGATAATGACCACGCTTTCCAGTCTCTCTAGAATTATGCATCCAGCGCCAGATTGTCTTGCAGTGTATATAATCTCAATGTGGAATGTCAGGACACAAAACATCCAACATATTGTTCCCTTCGGAGATCACATCTCAAGAAAATGACTTGGCTGTACACGCCTGAATATGCTGGAGTGCGGGGTAACGAGCGTGCTGACTCTCTTGCAAACAGTGCCCGACTCAAGTGGGCAGAAGCATGGACAGAGCCGATATCATCAATGCGGTACGCTCTCAATTGTGTGACATGGGCGGGTCTCAGACACTGGAACGAGTTCGAGAATTAGGTGTTAAGTTTGGACATGCCAGACAGTGTCGTCTTCGTGGTAGAGAGAGAAGATATAGTAATCAACTTCTCATGGGTACTGTGAGCAAATGGACTTTGGGATGGCTGCTGCAACGGAGGACAGAGCACGAATGGGAATGCCCAATGTGCCATGACGTCGATCGCATAACATAACATAACATAACATATTGTTCCCTTTGGATGATTACTGTTGTTGCTGCTTTTTACATCTACTTTGGATGATTACTGTTGCTGCTTTTTACATCTACTTTGAAATTGATTGTATATTTTCTGATTTTTGTCTTTTCTAGATGGATATATGACCTTATTCGTCTTTACAGATGGTCAATTGGCAAATGTTTTGCTGTGACAACTTCTCAGTATTTGCTTTTCTCTCTTGTCGTTCAGCTCATACATAAGTCTCTTCTCTCTTGTCGTTCAGCTCATACATAAGTCTCTTCTCTCTTGTCGTTCAAGCTCATACATAAGTCTCTTCTCTCTTGTCGTTCAAGCTCATACATAAGTCTCTTCTCTCTTGTCGTTCAAGCTCATACATAAGTCTCTTCTCTCTTGTCGTTCAAGCTCATACATAAGTCTCTTCTCTCTTGTCGTTCAAGCTCATACATAAGTCTCTTCTCTCTTGTCGTTCAGCTCATACATAAGTCTTTTCTCTCTTGTCGTTCAGCTCATACATAAGTCTCTTCTGAAAAGACTTTGCGCCCTTGCGCAATATGGCCTTCCACACAACTTTGTCATCAGCGAGTTTTTCCCATGTGCTGGAACATATAGAAAAGTTTGTCATTGAGGCCTTGCTGATATCTTTATATCTGAGCAATTGTCTGTCCTGGTGCCTCATCCTCTTCGAAAGTTCCCAGAACAACATTTGGTATGGTATGCGACAAATTTCCATTCTTCTCACATACCCCAATCATCAAAGTCTTCTACTGCTGAGCATGCCCATGATGGTAGGCAGGTTTGCCCGCTGCAGTACTTCAGAGTTGACTATCTTGTCTCACATACCCCAATCATCATAGTCTTCTACTGCTGAGCATGCCCATGATGGTAGGCAGGTTTGCCCGCTGCAGTACTTCAGAGTTGACTATCTTGTCGTACCACCTGATGTCTTCTAGATACATTAAGTAATAGAAACATAGCTCAAGAATATCATTTTCATCGTTGTAATTTTGATATTTTGTCTGTTGCTGTCATCGACCATGCATGGAATTGGTAGCACACGGTTTGGAAAACGATTGTGTTATACAGGGATATTTTTATGCCAGTTGGCGTGTATTTATTGGTCAGTAATGTTGCCATGAGCGCAATAAGTTGGTTTGTTTTGTTATCAATAAATAGACAGTGTACAAGTATTATTTTTTTTTACCGATTCTCGATTTCCACTTTTGATTTATCAGCTGATGATATTATAATACCTAGGTGTTAGTAAAAGAAAACCACACCACATACCTACAAAGAAATCTGCCTGGATTGATAGGACTTAAGAATAAACAGAAATATCTTCTATGAACAAAGGACAGTAAAAGCTGAACAAAAAGTTGTTCTCAATACATTGACATAAATAGAAGAGTGTGGAAGCGATGTGTCGTGTAAGCTAGTTATTTTTTAACAGTTATACAGAGAACATCTTCAAACAGATGGAAGGACTGACAGGACACAAGATCAATGTGGACAAAAATAACTTAAGGTAGATGGGTACATGGTAGGGTAAAAAACTCTAATTTTCATCACAGAATCAAAATTTCAGGGGTACTGTATAAGTATGGACTTCACAATTTAAAAAAAAATCTTAATTAATTAATTATACAAATTAGCTATCCAATATGGCCGCCACAGTACATAAATTATATATCTTTTTAAAGTTGCATAACTATGGTGTTGATTGCTGGATTTCAGTAAAACTTTGCATATTGATTCATTCTATGTAGATTGATGGTCTGAAGTAGAATGATAGGGCATGGACAAGAGGGTTTTTTTAAATGAATTTTTAAAATATAAATTCCAATATTTGTGCCTCATTATATATGCATAATGGTCATAAAACCATAACTACGAATTCAATTTTGTCCATTCTAGGTCAGCCCGGCAATAGTGTATGATAGATGGTTGTTTCAAATTTCAAGCGAATTGAATGCATTGATGCAGAATTATCTTATTTTAAAGATCACGACTTAGGGTAAAACATAATTCTGAGAAAACGAAGAAAAACTGAAAAAATTTTCAAAACGATGTTTAGTCGACAGACAATTTTGAATGTTTGTAGCAAATCACAGAGTGACTTCCCTTGAGAACACGGTGTACATGAGTTTTGTTTGTCAGAGTATAGTTATAATTTAGCAGTTTTAAGATTGTGAATTGTTTTGTTCTGAAGATATTCACATAGTAACCTAATGTAAAGTCCCTCATGGGGGTGTGTATAGTGAAACACTGATTCCTACCAAAGTAGAGTACATATATGATTCTTTTAATTATTTGATATATTGGGATATGTCACAGATGAATTAGAGCCCAACAAAAAAACATGTTGGTATAAAAAAAAAAAATTTTTCCCATGTATTGTTTGTTCTACCTTATGCAGATGACAGAGTATTTGTAGCTGAGAATGAGCAAGAACTAACAAGAAGAATTAATAGACAAACTAGACACAACTAGGAAGTAATATCTATTCAACATTAATATCACAGAAACAAATACTATGGTTATCAACAAGGTAGAGAAGAAACCAACAATACATATACAAATACACACAGAACTACAGAAGGATGTATGTGACAAGAGTAGTCACCGTCAAGATACGGGGACAAATTAATCTCACAATCACGCACCAAAGTGCACGATTGAGAGACGCAGAGAAACGGTTGAACTAAGAAGGAAGAAATAGAGAGACTGTCAAGGGGCAAGAAAGAGACTGACAAGAAGGGGATAGTGGTTCCACAGTGAGCGACCCTCCCAACCATTATAAGATCACATCGGAATGAACAAAACAGAGAGATGATGTTTACGAGAACCCAACTGAAGGAGTAGCATCCTTTAGCAATTCAATGAATATATATGATTTATGCAGTTTTATCACGCCATTACGAATTTTAGAACATGTTGTTTTCTGGTGAATTTAGAACATTTACGAAGTCAAGTTATTATCCCAACCACTGAAATGTTTGTATTAATGTGTGTGTTAGGAGATTAGATGATATAGATTAAGAAGACAATGATGACAGGATAGAACAAAATATATCATGTATGTGTAGCTGAGAATGAACAAGAACTAACTAAGATAGAACAAAATATATCATGTATGTGTAGCTGAGAATGAACAAGAAATAGTAGACCAACTAGAACTAACTAAGATAGAACAAAATATATCATGTATGTGTAGCTGAGAATGAACAAGAACTAACTAAGATAGAACAAAATATATCATGTATGTGTAGCTGAGAATGAACAAGAAATAGTAGACCAACTAGAACTAACTAAGATAGAACAAAATATATCATGTATGTGTTGCTGAGAATGAACAAGAACTAACTAAGATAGAACAAAATATATCATGTATGTGTTGCTGAGAATGAACTAGAACTAACAAGAAATAGTAAACCAACAAGAACTAACTAAGATAGAACAAAATATATCATGTATGTGTAGCTGAGAATGAACAAGAACTAAGATAGAACAAAATATATCATGTATGTGTTGCTGAGAATGAACAAGAACTAACTAAGATAGAACAAAATATATCATGTATGTGTTGCTGAGAATGAACAAGAACTAACTAAGATAGAACAAAATATATCATGTATGTGTAGCTGAGAATGAACTAGAACTAACAAGAAATAGTAAACCAACAAGAACTAACTAAGATAGAACAAAATATATCATGTATGTGTTGCTGAGAATGAACAAGAAATAGTAGACCAACTAGAACTAACTAAGATAGAACAAAATATATCATGTATGTGTTGCTGAGAATGAACTAGAACTAACAAGAAATAGTAAACCAACTAGAACTAACTAAGATAGAATATGATGGATTCGATATTAACATCACATAAATGAATACTATGGTTGTAAACAAAGTAGTGGAGTAACAACAACAACAATTCAGACGGCAAGATTCATCTCATATTCAGACGGCAAGATTCATCTCATATTCTGACGGCAAGATTCTCATATTCAGACGCAGATTCATCTCATATTCGCGCAAGATTCATCTCATATTCAGACGGCAAGATTCATCTCATATTCAGACGGCAAGATTCATCTCATATTCAGACGGCAAGATTCATCTCATATTCTGACGGCAAGATTCATCTCATATTCTGACGGCAAGATTCATCTCATATTCTGACGGCAAGATTCATCTCATATTCAGACGGCAAGATTCATCTCATATTCAGACGGCAAGATTCATCTCATATTCTGACGGCAAGATTCATCTCATATTCTGACGGCAAGATTCATCTCATATTCATGACGGAAGAAAAATCTGCTATTTTTATTTGCCCAAGTCATGTTTATGGCCTCAAGTCCATGATTATTTCTGTCCTCAAGTATGTTTTTATTTGTGTCCTCAAGTCCTTGTTTTTATTTGTGTCCTCAAGTCCTGTTTTTATTTGATGTTTTTTCCTCAAGTCCATGTTTTTATTTCTGTCCTCAAGTCATGTTTTATTTGTGTCCCAAGTCCATGTTTTTATTTGTGTCCTCAGTCCTTGTTTATTTGTCCTCAGTCCATGTTTTTATTTGTGTCCCCCCAAGTCCTCATTGTTTTTATTTGTGTCCTCAAGTCCATGTTTTTTATTTGTGTCCTCAAGTCCATGTTTTTTATTTGTGTCCTCAAGTCCTTGTTTTTTATTTGTGTCCTCAAGTCCATGTTTTTTATTTGTGTCCTCAAGTCCATGTTTTTTATTTGTGTCCTCAAGTCCATGTTTTTTATTTGTGTCCTCAGTCCATGTTTTATTTGTGTCCTCAAGTCCATGTTTTTTTATTTGTGTCCTCAAGTCCATGTTTTTTATTTGTGTCCTCAAGTCCATGTTTTTTTATTTGTGTCCTCAAGTCCATGTTTTTATGAACTCTTTGAAATATTATTTCATTGTTTCTTCAGTAAAATAACTGTTGTTAATCTTGTGTTTGTCACATAATAATAGTACAATTTATTGTCACATAATAATAGTACAATTTATTGTCACATAATAATAGTACAATTTATGGTCACATAATAATAGTACAATTTATTGTCACATAATAATAGTACAATTTATTGATCTACGTTTGACAGAAGGAACGTGGAGAAAGAAATCTCTTCTATTAAACATATATGGACAAAAATAGGTCAGTGCTTCTGTAGTTTGGGATGGATGTAATAGGAAGACAAGGTTAATAATAGCACACCTTGTACTTAGTAGAAAAGTAGCAATGACAGTTCGAAGTAGCCTGTGTTCGATTTCTGTTAGTCTTAGCCTGAATTTTATCGTAATCTTTTTAAAATAAGTTTTATCCCAGCAGCGAGTTTGCAGCCTATTCTTACCGATTTTCAACTGACATGGAATTGAGGATTGAAGTGACCAGAAAAGAAAAGGACAACAGGTAGGCTCATCAAACAACATCGAATTGGTACGATCTGTCACTGGACGCTGTTGGAGATATTGTCTAGAAGATTGGAGCACCTATGGACATGTCCAGAGTGCAGTGAAGATATTCTACAAACTCAAGCTGAATTTGAAAATAGTCATTGACTATTTGACTTGCGCATCGTGAATCTGTGACCTTCATTTTATTGTCCGTCTCCGACAGATCTAGAAACTAGATCTCACCTACATTGAAACCAGGGATCTTTAGAAAACTATCTCGATCGTTCCATAGAGGAAATGCGTATCTTTGGAGCGAGAGGCGAGTATCTAACTTCTACGCCACAAAGACCTCTGATTTTGAGTTATAAGTTTAACATCAACTTGTCAAATAATGCTGACACAGACTCAAAAAAGTACAAATTTATTTCGTTTATTTAGCTAACGGTGGTCTAGCGAAAGCAATCACTTCCACAGTATAACAACAGTACATATAAACATGCAATTTACTGAAACATACTTTCTGAAGTATTAATTCACTATCAATATAAATTTATACGATCACAAAAAAGCACTTGAATAAACAAATAAATAAATGAAGGGCTGGTAGATATTTCCAGCTTCACACTTCCAGAGTACAGGAGCTCAAAGGATCTGACCCCACAAAAGACGTGGATGTGAGGGAATCATAGACTGGTGTATCTCACGGTCGCCGGTCCGGATCGTATCACCAGCTTGTTCTTGTATGGTCGTCTTTGTGCTTGAATCGAAATCTGCTGAGACCAACAATATTTATTCTCGGTCACGGATTACTAGAATTTTAACGCCGAGTTCACAATGAAAAAAAGATACATGGCGCCACTTTTGGGGAGGAAGCTGTTTTTGTTGTACAATGTATGTTTTCTTCCGTTTCTTTGAGGTACACAATTTAACGACACACCACAAGGATAGACATGCACTACACGAATACACACGATTCATTTATACAAATCTGATTTGTTTTAACATATCCTACGTCATCATCATACTATATTTGTAAATAACGTATACACACACATATATATGATTATATTTACATGGAATATTTGGCTAAAAATATGTGTCCATGAAATTGTAAATCCTCTATGACCTTAGATGTTGTATGAATGTGTTATGGCACTGATGTCGGATGATACATTGTGTATGTGTAGGTTAGCACTTTACTTAGACAATGTTGTACATATTGGATTGAAAACTTTTGGTTTGAGGGTAATAATAATTACGATACCATTACAATACCTTAATGTCTTTATTATTCAAGTAAATTATTTTTGTTGAACTTTCAATATAATTTCATTACGGCTACTGTTAGACGTTTGACATAATTTCATTACGGCTGTTGTTGGACTTTTGACATAATTTCACCACATCTACTGTTGGACTTTTGACATAATTTTACCACGGCTGTTGTTGGACTTTTGACATAATTTCACCGCGGCTGTTGTTGGACTTTTGCCATAATTTCACCACGGCTGTTGTTAGACTATTGACATAATTTCACTGATCAATATAATTTCATGACGAGTCTTGCTGGTCTTTCAACACAATTTCACTATAACTGTTGTTGCTCCTTCAACAGACTTTTATCTTCACAACTGTTTTTATATTCGCTATGAAGAATGGACAATTCATGTTCGTTTGTGAGATTGTTTATTTCAATAGCAAACTGTTCAGGAGGAGACAACCTGGTTGATGTTGAACAAATAAAAAACGTGGCTCACTATCTAACCTTAGGCTGAGTTTATTATATCTGAATCTCATTCCATGTTTCGGAAGGTTGAAAATGGCAAATTGAGGTATGAATGAATGTCATCTAATGAGGTTTCCAACCTCTAAAGGCTTACGTGGATCTATTGTCATGGACACGCGGGTGTTTGAGGCAATGAGAGAGCCGGCAGACTTTGCAACATCAACAGCATTGATTGTCTGTGAGTTGAAGATGGCTAAGCAATGAGAGAGCCGGCAGACTTTGCAACATCAACAGCATTGATTGTCTGTGAGTTGAAGATGGCTAAGCAATGAGAGAGCCGGCAGACTTTGCAACATCAACAGCATTGATTGTCTGTGAGTTGAAGATGGCTAAGCAATGAGAGAGCCGGCAGACTTTGCAACATCAACAGCATTGATTGTCTGTGAGTTGAAGATGGCTAAGCAATGAGAGAGCCGGCAGACTTTGCAACATCAACAGCATTGATTGTCTGTGAGTTGAAGATGGCTAAGGGGAGTGTTGTTCGCTCTCTTCGCAATTGTCTGTTGGATGAAGAACTACTTGTGTTGGATGAAGACACTTACTTGTGTTGGATGAAGACACTAAATATATATGTTGAATCCAATCAGTCGCTTCGCAATTGTCTGTTGGATGAAGACACTAAAATATATGTTGAATCCAATCAGTCGCTTCGTGACTGTCTGTTGGATGAAGACACTAAAATATATGTTGAATCCAATCAGTCGCTTCGCAATTGTCTGTTGGATGAAGACACTAAAATATATGTTGAATCCAATCAGTCGCTTCGTGACTGTCTGTTGGATGAAGACACTAAAATATATGTTGAATCCAATCAGTCGCTTCGCAATTGTCTGTTGGATGAAGACACTAAAATATATGTTGAATCCAATCAGTCGCTTCGTGACTGTCGATAGACCTAAATATGTTGATCAATCAGTCGCTTCGTGACTGTCTGTTGATGAGACACTAAAATATATGTTGAATCCAATCAGTCGCTTCGTGACTGTCTGTTGGATGAAGACACTAAAATATATGTTGAATCCAATCAGTCGCTTCGTGACTGTCTGTTGGATGAAGACACTAAAATATATGTTGAATCCAATCAGTCGCTTCGTGACTGTCTGTTGATGAAGACACTAAAAATATTTGATCAATCAGTGTTTGTGACTGTCGTGATGAAGACACTAAAATATATGTTGAATCCAATCAGTCGCTTCGTGACTGTCTGTTGGATGAAGACACTAAAATATATGTTGAATCCAATCAGTCGCTTCGTGACTGTCTGTTGGATGAAGACACTAAAATATATGTTGAATCCAATCAGTCGCTTCGTGACTGTCTGTTGGATGAAGACACTAAAATATATGTTGAATCCAATCAGTCGCTTCGTGACTGTCTGTTGGATGAAGACACTAAAATATATGTTGAATCCAGTCATGGATTTAAGAATTTTGGAGTTACACGTTGCACAAGTAGAACTGGATGCTTGAGGGGCAGAGTGCGGAGAGTGTTTCACCAGCGAGCCACTTCTTCTTTTCAAACGCTCCATATCGACCACTTGTTAACCACTCTGTGTGATTTGTATGTGAACTGAGCCTAAGAACGATTGTACGTTGTGCCAGTTATGCGCCTACAAGTAGGCCAGCACATCCGATTTCTGCGATGCTTGTTATTTACTAGGGTAGCTTCCCTAGGTCCTACATTAGTCGTCTAATACGACATGCCTTGTACGTACTATTCTTTGCTTGTATACTCTTCGATATTTGTTAATGAAAACTGAGCACTTATAAATTTGCCAAGAGTGCCAGGAAGCCAGTTCAGTAACCATAACTAACAACTAGTGTAACGGGGAAAACTAAATCTACTTTCGATATTTTCCAGTTACGAGTTCAATTGGATTTTTGTGAAAGTATACTTTTGTTATGGTGCTCAGTCACTCACTGTACTAAGCTTGCGCAGTGATAACAGTAGGAAGTAAAAGTTGCACCATTTGTCATCATCATCAAATAGCTTGTCCTGAGCAATACTTTACCACCCTAACAGTCCTCCGGAATTTCTCTCTCTCATTGGCCAGATGTCCTGCATCTGTAACCGTCATGTTCAAACCATCAGTTACATCCTGAATCCATCTTCTCCGTGGTCTTCCTCTTCTTCTCTTTGCCGGTATGCCTCCTTTCATGATGGTCTTCTCCAGCCCTTCATGTCTTTTTTATATGTCCAAAATTATTCAATTTTATCTTCTTTATTTGTAGCATCAGCCAGTTTCTTTGATATTGCATTTTTTCTGGATAGATTTATTTGTTCTCTTCTCTGTCCAAGATATACGGACTACTCTTCTGTAACACTTATATTTTCTGGATAGATCTATTTGTTCTCTTCTCTGTCTAAAATATACGGACTACTCTTCTGTAACACCTATATTCGAAAGCACATATACGTTTTTTCCACTGCTTTATTAAATGTCCATGTTTCACACCTATACGTTGCCACTGGGAATATGCATGCTCTTAGTATTCTGATCTTTGTTTTCTTATCGGTTCCGTTCCATACTGATTTTAGTCGTGTAATTTTTGTAAATCCATGTTTGTTCTTTTAATTTCCTTCATCCCATTTCCATCTGTTGTTAGCAGTGAACCAAGATATTCAAAACTGTTCACATTTTCTACTTTCTCTCCGTTGATACAAATATCTTTGTCATGTTCGTTTTATCTGCTGTTATTATTTTTGTTTTTGCCACATTGAGATATAGATTTTGTTTTTAGCTATTATCTTTCACTTCTCCTAATAATTTCTCAATCCCTTTTTGTGATTGGAAAAAGACAGCAAAGTAAATGTGGTGTAACCAGTAACTAGTTCTAACTTGCATTGATATTAGCATTCATACCTCTGATTTGCACCATTTGTAAACCAGCAATATCAATAGTTCCAACTTGCATTGATATTAGCATTCATACCTCTGATTTGCACCATTTGTAAACCAGCAATATCAATTTAAAAAAGAGGATCAACATTTATTTTGTAATGAAAACACACGAGATAAATTTAATTTTCTGCTTGTTTCCATCACGCAAACGTCAATTTAAAGAATCGTTTGGGTAAAATATAATGTAATCTACAATTTAGAAATGTAAGAAAATGAAGAAATAAGTTGTTATTTGACATGCGGATACAAGGTGTGTGATGAGGTCAACATAACGCCAGACACATTTACTTTGACATGTTTCTCTAATACCCAATTGAAGCTTTGGTCTGAATACAATTACGGTCTGAAGACAATTACAGTCTGAACACAATTTCCCACCTAAATCTCATACTAATCTGGATAGAAAATCTACCTTAATGATAAATCTGAATATGAGATTGCGTTTTCATGAATCTTAGAATTTATAATATTTGACTTTGATAAGAAAATATTTTATTACATCTGAATTTCATTCAGTAGAATTTCATTCAGTAGAATTTCATTCAGTAGAATTTCATTTGGAAAAGATGGAATTAGGATGAAGGAAATTAAAATAAGAACAAACATGGCTTTGCAAAATAATAAACAACTAATAGCAGTATGGAACGGAACTGATTAGAAAACAAAGATCAGAATACTAAGAGCATGCATATACCCAGTGACAACGTATGGGTGTGAAGCATGGACATCTAATAAGGCAGTGTAAAAACATATATGCGCTTTTGAATATATGAATAAATAAGAGTATTACTTAAGAGTCCTTTGTATATCATGGATACGAGATATCCTCGTATATCATGGATAAAGAAGAGAAGAAATAGATCTATACAGTAAGAACTCAAAGTCAAAGAAAACTGGCTGATGCTACAAATAGGAAAGAAAAAATTGAGACATTTTGGACATAAAAAGACACGAAGGAATGGAAAAGACCATCATGAAAGGAGGCAAAGAAAAGAAGAGAAAACCACAGAGAAGATGGATTCAGGATGTAACTGATGGTTTGAACATGACGGTTGCAGAGGCAGGAAATCTGGCCTATGATAGAGAGAAGTTCCGGAGAACTGTTGGGGTGGTAAAGTTCTGCTCAGGACAAGCTATTTGATGATGATGATGAGAATTGTATTCAGCAGAATATTATCAAATATTATTTCATTGTTTAGAATTGTATTCAGCAGAATATTATCAAATATTATTTCATTGTTTAGAATTGTATTCAGCAGAATATTATCAAATATTATTTCATTGCTTAGAATTGTATTCAGCAGAATATTATCAAATATTATTTCATTGCTTAGAATTGTATTCAGCAGAATATTATCAAATATTATTTCATTGCTTAGAATTGTATTCAGCAGAATATTATCAAATATTATTTCATTGCTTAGAATTGTATTCAGCAGAATATTATCAAATATTATTTCATTGCTTAGAATTGTATTCAGCAGAATATTATCAAATATTATTTCATTGTTTAGAATTGTATTCAGCAGAATATTATCAAATATTATTTCATTGCTTAGAATTGTATTCAGTAGAATATTATCAAATATTATTTCATTGTTTAGAATTGTATTCAGCAGAATATTATCAAATATTATTTCATTGTTTAGAATTGTATTCAGCAGAATATTATCAAATATTATTTCATTGTTTAGAATTGTATTCAGCAGAATATTATCAAATATTATTTCATTGCTTAGAATTGTATTCAGCAGAATATTATCAAATATTATTTCATTGCTTAGAATTGCATTCAGCAGAATATTATCAAATATTATTTCATTGCTTAGAATTGTATTCAGCAGAATATTATCAAATATTATTTCATTGTTTAGAATTGTATTCAGCAGAATATTATCAAATATTATTTCATTGCTTAGAATTGCATTCCTTAGAATTTGCTTTCTTAGAATTGCATTCCTTATAATTTCATTCAGTAGAATTTCATTCAGTAGAATTTCATTCAGTAGAATTTCATTCAGTAGAATTTCATTCAGTAGAATTTTATTTAGTCGAATTTTATTCAGTAGAATTTCATTCAGTAGAATTTCATTCCTTAAAATTTCATTCAGTAAAATTTCATTCAGTAGAATTTCATTCAGTAGAATTTCATTCAGTATAATTTAATTTCTTTAAATTTATTCAATAGAATTCCATTCATTAGAATTTCATCTAGTAGAATAGTATTCAGAAGAATGTTATTCAATAGAATTTCATTCACTGCGCAGATTACAGTTTAATTTCTCGAAATAAGTCCTAAACAATGTTGTTATTGTTTTCATCCAACACTAGTGATGAGGAGTATTTTGTTGATGAAATAGCTAGAAAAGAGTACATGGGCGTAGTCATTTTGTGTGTGTATACATAACTGATGAGCCTGATGTAGACTCTTAAACAAAGTTAACAGGGATTGATTGCAATTGTTTTTAATATTGTATTGTTTTTGTGACTTGACTCTTGTGTTCCGCTGCTGGAGTTCTGATGCTTCACAATCAATACATCACGGCAATGTAATGTGCGCGGAGTCGCTGAGTAATATGTAAGAGATTCCTCCGGGGGGAGGCTGGTGTTTATATTAAATATGACGCATTGAGCGTGTCTTTGATATCCTTGTTAACAATCTAAATAAAAGCTTAGGTGTGATTGATTTATACGACAATCATCATTGCCCGTCGTTGAATAATCATGAGTGCTTCCATATTTGTTCTTACACATGAAGATCTCAGCGGCAGTGCATGAGCTTCGTAGCACTGGTGAGAGTCATCAATGCAATTTTTATGATGGTGACATTTTGTAGGCATATTAATTTAATTATAATGAATGAATTTTGCACAGGGAGCCTATTTTCAATTGCAAATGGTTTTTTTATGTCATTTGTTTGAAAACGGAACTTACATTTGTTTGTCCATCTCGATAGAACTAGTAAGTCGTTCTAACCTGCATTAATATTAGCATTCATACCTTCCGATTTCTGGTGCCAAAGAATGCGCAAATATGTGTCTGTCAGGAGAGATATAACGGTTGGTCAGTAACCTTCTTCTTCTTTTGTCGTCACACTGCTACCGTGTTGTTGCCCAGTGTCGTGGTTTTCTGATTTTGTCTTGCGCTGTTCTGGTGGCTTGGGTGATTGTTATTTATGCTCTTTGGCAGGATTCTTCTATGCTATCTAACCATCTTTTTCGTGGTCTTCCTCTCGCTTTCCGGATGTTCTGTTGTAGAAGACTTTGTATACTGTGGAGTTTGGATGCATTCTTATTATGTGGCCAAACCACTTCATTCTTTGTTTCTCAATGTAATTCAAGCAAAGGTTCTGTGCCAACTTATTTTCTTCTGCCGATGTTGGTGACTGTCTTTTCTGGTGTTGTTGGTAACTTTTTGCAGGCAGCGCATTTCACATGTAGTTATTTTTGTGACTGCGCTTTGCTCATTGTCCATGTTTGGCTGATAACACAAAGTAGATATGAAAATGCTGTTGATCATCTGTTGTTTAGCTGTCAGTGAAATTGTTGGGTACCTTAACAATGGGACTAGCTTATAGGTTACAGCAGCTGGTCGTACAGTAACCAACAACCAATAACACTTAACTTGATGTAAGTATCAGCAGCAAAGCACTTACTGAGTAGATCTGGGAACGATTCAAAATTTTCACTTAACAAAGCTTGAGCAGCAGTTTTTAACTAAAGTTCGCTCCAAAATTCGTGAATATACAAAGATTTAATTTGTACGAAATCTACCGGATGGCTAAAAGTAATTTTTTGCAGGCAGTCTTATATACCTCTCTACTTTACGAATCCATGTTTAACTAATTGGTAGGTAGCTTGGTTGTTGCAAAAGCGTTTTTGTTATTTCATTTTACATAAGCACAACAAAATGATAATCAAAGTTTAGAATTTACTGTAATGCACAAAATGGGGGTGAATGTTTGCAAAGGCATATCTATATTACATATTATAAAAAGCAATGTATACAAGCAATAAGTGGACAAATGATACCTTCCACTAATATCAATGAAAATAAATGGTGTATTTGTACGCCAATGACAAACGTTCGGATACAATGGGAAATGACTAATTCATGGTTAGCACGCAAATGTGTAATTACATGTATATGATTACTTGACTATCGTACTGTTTAACTTCTACATGTATACCAAATCAACATCGATGTTATTTTAATAATAAAAAAGAAAGAAAATCTTACAGCATTAAAGGTTTAGGTGGGTAAAAAATACTTTGGACAGGTCGCCACTGTTATCTATAGAAAAATGTAAAAATCAATAATTTATGTCAAGTACGAGGGTGCATTGAAAAGTAATGCCTCCAAGTCCATAACTTTGTTAATAGTGTTCGGAGGCAATTGACACCGATATCAGAATAAAGTATATGTAAGTGTGTTTTCAGGACAGTAAGTGTCAAGTGTCTGGAATGTTGCGCATGCGCACAACATTATCCAAGATGGCGTCATACATGGAAATTCGGTTGAAGCAAAGAGCTGTGATTGAATTCTTGACGGCCGAAGGTTGTGTTCCCATCGACATGCATCGGCGAATGAGAGCGGTATATGGTGACGCCTGTGTGGATGTGAGTACTGTTAGGAGGTGGACAAGGACTGTTAAAGGAGACAATCCAGCGACGATGACCTTGCATGATCAGGCTCGCAGCGGACGACCAATTACAGCAATGGATGAACAACACCAAGCTCGCGTGGACGAACTGATTCATGTCAATCGCCGCATCAAGCAAAAAGATGTCGCTACAATGCTTGAAATTTCGACTGAACGAGTACATCACATTATTCATGTATTGATAGGGTATAGGAAAGTTTGTGCAAGATGGGTCCCTCGCATGCTGACACCGGAAATGAAACATCGCCGACATCAGACGTGTCAGGAACACCTGATGCGATATGAACGAGAAGGCGATGACTTTATCTGCCGAATTGTCACTGGCGATGAGTCATGGGTGCATCATTACGACCCTGAAAACAAGCGCCAGTCTATGGAATACAGGCACAAAACTCACCCACCCCAAAAAATTCAAAACTGTCGCGTCAGCGGGAAAAGTTTTGATGACCATATTTTGGGACTGCCAGGGCGTAATCCACACAGAATTTTTGGAACGCGGCAATAGTCAATTCTGATCGGTATGTGGAAACGATGAAGAAACTACAGGCAAGACTGCTACGTGTTCGTCCTGGAAAACACGAAGTCCTTCAACATGACAATGCTTGTCCACACACCAGTAGACAAACAGCGGCAGCATTAGAGCGTCTCAATTTTGACGACATTTTAGCGCACCCACCATATAGCCCCGATTTGGCACCTTGTGACTTTTTCCTGTTCCCAAAGCTCAAGGAACATCTCAAAGGAAACAGATATGCTTCTGACGAGGATGTGGCAGCAGATGTGCGTACCTGGCTTCGTGAAAAATCATCAGATTTTTTCTTCGACGGGATGCAACAACTAGTTCGACGTTGGCGTGTGTGTGTGGAACGTGGAGGTGACTATGTCGAAAAATAATGACTCTATTGTGTAGTGGACATCTCAAGCCTTCTGAAAATGTATGTTTCATTTGTAAATTATGTATATTAACAAAGTTATGGACTTGGAGGCATTACTTTTCAATGCGCCTTCGTATATGATTTTACATCGGTCGGTAAAGATGTTCACGAATTTTGGAACGAACACGTCACAGTTTGTAGATCTAGAATATAACTCTTTTTGTTTGCACGTGACTCCAGGTTCTTGCCTTCTTATTGGCTTATTCTATTTATTCAACAAACATTAGTCTAATTAGTGTTGAACAATATATATTCTCCTTACATGGACAAGTTTTGCTGTGTTCTACATTAGACACATCAATAGGAGTTGAAGGCGCAGTGTGACAACGCTGTGCCAGGGTTAGTGAAGGAGCACTAATCAAGACCCTGTCCCCCACCTTCACTTGGTGACCCTGGTAACAGACTTTGGTTCCGGTCTGGCCAAGGGGCGGGGGCAGAGATCGGGGAAAACTACTGGTAGTGGTAGTAGTGCAAGCACGGAAAAGCAATGCAGGTCTGAAAATCCCTAAACAATGCACGCATCTCCTGGTCGATGTCCGCAAAAATTTGTCCGTTCCAAAAAAATTAAGATACAGCAGTGTACGAGTCGTCCATGAACAAATGCTAACTCCACCGGAGTAAATGACCGAATTAAAGGGATGAGAGGTACATCCCAAAGCCGAGACGTGGAGCGAAACTCGGAGCCCTGTGCACGAGTCAAGCTGCGTGTCAGAGCAGTCCCGAGGTACGGCAAATGGAATGGCAAATATGAGAACACAAAGGCCGCAGCAGCATCCAGGCCGATGGGAAAGGCTGCACGCGAAGGGATGAGAAGTGCATCCCGAACGGAGAATCACGTCCCCCTAGAGCCCGTATATGCCGGGCCCCGGGTTGAGTCGCACGTGGCTCACATGGGGCTAAACCAGGACCCCATCACAGGGGTGAGGTCCGAGTTAAGCCCTTGGTTCCGACAGCCTAGAGGCAAATTTGAGCATGGCAGGAATTGACGGAGATAGTGTGGCAGACACAAGGTAGAATGAGCACGCAAGAGGACGATGCACGGGTGAACCCACAAGGGGCAAAATCAGGGCCCCCATCACATGGGTGAAGGACCGGGTGAAGCCCCAGGGACGGAAAGCCCAGGCAAATGTGAGCACGAGAAAAATTGAAGGTGACGATGAGGCAGGCACCGGGGCAGAGCGAGTACGCATACGAACGATACACAAGTGGGCCCACCGGTGGGCAGAAGTGCATGGCACGGCAGGCGTGTCAGGTACGGCAGGCGCGAGGGTGTGTGGACCACCCGAATGCGCAGGAAAACTGGAAAGTCCAGCAGAGGTAAAGGAAGTGCGCGTTTCCGCTCGCAGGAAACTACTGCTGCCTTGTAGTTTGATTGGGGACAATCAAAGGCTAGCGGAGCAAACCGTACACACAACTGGACTGGCGGCAAACCAAGTAGTCCACAGAAAGACCGGTTCGCTGGGCAGATGACGCGCATCAACCCGGGAGGGTAGGCATCTAAGGGTCGCTGCCCTAAAAGAAAATAGTAACCTGCTGGCTTGCAGGTTTGGCTGGGGACAGCAAAAGGCTAACGGAGAGCGAACCCAGTAAACGCTGGTTGAAACCGAACACACTACCGAAGAATAAGCACCAGAGCTCCAATTGGTACTGAAGGTTGTGAACGTATACCCGTTCTTAATATTAAAGCTGTTTATATATCCCATTTGAATGATAAAAACGGCTTAAGAACACGAGAGAGAGAGAGAGAGAGAGAGAGAGAGAGACATCAATAGGGAAAACATCTCTATTTTCATGAAAATTACAGTTCTATTGCTTTTCAATCAATTCTTGCAATATAACTTTTATCGCAATATTACTTTCTTTTTGCAATATTTAAATATCTTTATTTAAATAAACAATTGTATAGGTTTTAAATCAGTCCTGCACACAAAGAAACCTTATCAAAAGAATAAGAATCCGACAATCAAGATTCTTCGGTCATGTAATGTGAAGAGGAGATTTAGAACATTTGGTGACTACAAGTAAAATTCAGGGAAAGTACAATCGTGGAGGACAGAGGGAGGAGATGTTGGATAGCCTGACATCATGGTTCGACAAAAGATCAATGTCAGAACTGACTACATGCACCAAGCAAAAAGAGTTTTGGAGAGACATGATCGTCTACGCCGGCAGGCATGGCACTTGATTGATTAAAATATCTTTGCGGTTCCTAAATTATCAAATCAATGTTTATTACGTATGTATCTTTAGTTTTCTATTTTTGTATTGATGGTCACTTTATTCAGGCGTACCTGCTTCAAACTCCGCGGCGGGCAAGTTTGGAAGCAAATTAGTCCCTTGGATTTTTACGAACGGTACAAATAGACCTCACCGTTTATAAATCAATGACAAACTACTGAACGTATAAGTGATGCCTAGAAAATCGATGACTCGTTTACTGTTGTTGATGACTAAGTCCTGTAAAGGATATGCCACGATTTTAATTCACTTTATACACCAAGATTTGTTGCATTACTATTTTTGTGGCTTTCAAAAAAAAAAAACAACTAATGCGGAATATCATATTGTTTTTATGACTGATAAATATCCGACTGTTTTTATGACTGATAAATATCTGACTGTTTTTATGACAATGAAAATATACTGAAAGATATTATACTTTCTTTCAAACGTTTTATTATTCCCCCAGTCGTCCTGTCTTCTGTTGCTTCCTGTATCACCCATTCTTTTTTCACTCCACTTCCAAGCAAGACCAGCTGAAATAATGTTGATGAAGATAGATATCCGTTGATCCTAGACTGATTTCTAAAGCTTATCATTGTGGCCATTTTTACAGATGGCTAGTTCCTGTTTGTCTTGTATACCTTCCTGTGTCATTTGAAGTCAGAAAGAAAACTCTTCACTGATAAATAGAGCCAATACTGACATATGGATGCCAGCCATGGACAAAAAAATAAACAGATAGTAAGATCTCTGGAGGTCACAGAGATGTTGTTTTACATGATAATGTTAAGAATCTCATGGACTGCTAACATGATTAATGTTAATGTGTTGACAGAGGTCAAGACACAGAGAAAACTTATTATCAAGATAAGCAAGGGGAAGACATCATTTGCCCAACATTTGATGAGAATATGGGATTTAGAACACATTGTGACAGGCGGTAAAATCAATGAGAGATGCTGCATAGGAAAACATAGAACAGTTGAGTGTGGAAGAAGGAAAGGAGGACAGAGAAAATCCTGGTTTGACAACGTCAAGAGCTGGTCAGGACAGAGTTTCTCCACACTCGCTCGAGGAGTTGAAGACATAGACTCATGGCATGCTTTTTGTGCTGATGTCTCCACAGTGACACCCCTACGGCCCTAACGGTTATGGGCTTTATTATTATTATTATTATTATATAAGATACAGAAAGAAAACTATGAACAATCCGGTTTCATGGCATGGAAAAGTGTCAGCCTCTGACTTGAGCATCAGCAACAAATATAAATTTCAGGTAATTTAGGATAACCTTAACCGGTCGGCATAACACATGATAATGATGACCTTCCTCTAGTATTCCATGATTAATTGATTGATTGATTGAGCACCACCAACATTATTATATCATTGCACATCGAGGAATAACAATGTGTCACTTGATCTCTTTCTAACACAGAACGAACTATGTCGAGTGAAAAGCTTTGAAGAACCAGGTAGGTCTGCTGTGTAATATTAACAATAGTCAACATATTATACAATTGTTTTTTTTAATTAATAATTTTTGTTTTTACAGGGCTTTTTGAACCGACTCTTATTAATGTTAAACTGCCAAGCGATCTATGGTGATTAATGTTTCAACTACCAATGTGATCTATAATTGTTTGATTAATGTTCAACTGCCAAGTGATCTATAATTGTGTGATTACAGTTCAACTGCCAAGCATACTATGCATTTTTGATTGATGTTCAACACCTGCCTAACGGTATCTTTATATTTTATTAATGTTATACTAAAGCGAAACTATAAATCGGTTTCATGATAAAGTGTCAGCCTCTGACTTAAATCTATAATTTAGTGTTAATTTAATAACCTTAACGATCATAATTGATATGATTACCTTTCTAACTGCCAATGATTAATTATTGATTGATTGAGCTAACTGTTAACATTGCCATGAGGATATAATTGTTTGATTAATTTCAACACGACAACATGCTGATCTATAATTGGTCGTGATTAATTTAACAACTAGTCCACATATTATACAATTGTTTGTTAATTAATAACTTTGCCAGGATCTTTAACTGTGTGATTAATGTTAAAACTGCCAAGGATCTATAATGTTGATTAATGTTCAACTGCCAAGTGATCTATAATTGTTTGATTAATGTTCAACTGCCAAGTGATCTATAATTGTGTGATTAATGTTCAACTGCCAAGCGATCTATAATTGTTTGATTAATGTTCAACTGCCAAGCGATCTATAATTGTTTGATTAATGTTCAACTGCCAAGCGATCTATAATTGTGTGATTAATGTTCAACTGCCAAGCGATCTATAATTGTGTGATTAATGTTCAACTGCCAAGGATCTATAATTGTTGATTAATGTTCAACTGCCAAGCGATCTATAATTGTTTGATTAATGTTCAACTGCCAAGCGATCTATAATTGTTTGATTAATGTTCAACTGCCAAGTGATCTATAATTGTGTGATTAATGTTCAACTGCCAAGTGATCTATAATTGTTTGATTAATGTTCAACTGCCAAGTGATCTATAATTGTTTGATTAATGTTCAACTGCCAAGCGATCTATAATTGTTTGATTAATGTTCAACTGCCAAGTGATCTATAATTGTGTGATTAATGTTCAACTGCCAAGTGATCTATAATTGTTTGATTAATGTTCAACTGCCAAGTGATCTATAATTGTTTGAATGAATAGCCACATACAATACACAAATTAAACAGAAAATCTACATTTTATTTGATCTCTTCAATAGAACTAGAAGGTAGATATATTGAAATCAGAGATCACTGAAGAAAAGATTGATCGCTCTACACAGGATGAGAGCCGAATACTTTCTGAGCGTGAGACTATTAACGTAAGGCATCAGAGATATGTTGTTCCATATCTTGTTCATATATATCGGCGTACAGTATATGTAATGTGGACAAAGTAGCGCATGACATATGGTGTTTTCTATTTAATTTGTGCCAAAACGATTACTAGCACCAGGACCGTGCGGTATATTTTCTCAGTATGATGCAAGTTTTCGAAATGCCTTCCCTTAAATCTGTTTTTCTTTTTAAAAAAACCTTCAATTGTAATTTTGATTTTACTGCTTTTGCCGCCCCGCCCCCCGCCCTCCTTACGTTTCGCCTGATGCGGCCGCCTTTCTGTATCATAGCACGGAGCGGTCCTCACTAGCACATCACTCAAACACATCTACACATCCTTTAAACATATCTACACATCCTTTTAAAAAAATACACATTCCTTTAAAATGCATACACACCCCTCAAACATATTATGTCAGCAATACAGAATAAATTCTTCAAACATAACAAAACATTTCACAATCTACAATCATTTTGAAAAAAAAACATAAAATACAGTGGTTAAATTTACGCCTCTGTGAGAAATAGTTTTACATTTTTTCAGCGGCGGCTCGTCATTAAGGGCCACTGGGCCCAGGCCCCACCAAAAATATTGAGTAACGTGTACTTATTATTTCAGACATTATTTGTTTATAATTATTACTTTCAACAGGATACTGATTAGCGTTGAAAGTTGATAGATAACGATAAAATATCACACACATTCTGAACTCTAAAATTCAGCATATTTTTCCTCTAATTAGTATACACCTATGGTCATTAGGGGCCAGTAAGAACAGGCCTACCAAACCAAAAATAATTAACGTGTACTTATTATTTTTTTAAATTGTGTTCGTAATTATTATTGTTAACTTGACACTGATTAGCTTTGAAAGTTGAATATTTAACACTAAATATAAATATTATATCATAATAATATAACAATCATAATAATATATAAACATTATTATTTAAAAAATATTATATACGGTCTCAAATTTAGCTTTCTAAAATGTTTGTCGTATATATCAGCGCACTATGTTTTATCGGGTCGTTTTAAAATTCTCTACTGACGATGTAACATTGCGACCTCTGACCTTTGACCGCTACCTATAATAATAATTGTCAAAACAATTTATGTCCTTTTATTCACCGGAAGCTAAATTCCTACGCGATCAACCAATTAACAGTTAAACGACGACTCTTGATTAAATAGTACTTTGCATAATTATCGATTGAATCACAAATTATATATAAAATAGTAGAAAAGGATATGCATTAATAGAAATATGTAACTAACTATTATTATAATCGTTAACGATAATCGTCCGTTTCGTATTCAATATACACATGTCTTCTACAACGCACACTCGTTTGCGTTTGACAAGAAGCTGTGACCTACTTTTGAAGTTGTGGCTTACTCGAAATTCAAAATGAATCAAATGGATTATTTATTACGAAATCTGTTTCCTTCGTTAAAGATAGAAAAAAGCTGGAAATTAAACGGCTAGGGGCACATCGGCCAAATAGCTTTGTATATGTGCAACAAGATGGCAAGAAAAACAGGACTTTCAATAATAAGTGGTTTAGTAAAAAATCGTGGTTAACTGTCAGTGAGGAAAAGCAAAGTTTTTTTGTTTTTATTGTTTGCTATTTCATGGTGAAGGACTGTGGTCAATGGTAGGTTGTAGGGATCTCTTTTGTACCTTAGTTATATGATATATATTTTAGTTGTTGTTGAACCCCAGGAATTATGAGTTTTCACCATTTTGCCTATAGTGCGTGGAGGAGAGTGCCCGGCTTTCTTGCAATAGAAGCTGGCAATTATGGTTGACCATTGATTTAGGAGGAGAGTATACGCTTACACCGGACTCGTACATTGTTACTTCTTACATTTGCTTTGCATTTATGAAACTTTTTTCATTAGACATCAGCAGAAGATGCGTGCATGCACTAGTATTTAGGACCCAAGAGGTGTGTCTGTGTTTGCTTTATTACCTATACCAGAGTAGCTCTCTCTCGATCCTTACCCACTTAGCCAGACATGATCTTTTGTCTATTTCCAGGATCACCACGAGGAGGTGGAGTAGGGTCTTGATCAGTGCCAGCTCACTTACCCTGGCGCAACGTTGTCCCGTTTGTTATGTGCACATGCGGCGCCAGATCATTATAGTAAGGGGGAATAACTTCGCGGAATAGACAACTAAAATATAAACCTAGTCTAAAAACCAAGATTTTTCCGACATTTTTGTCTGGCCCCACCACCAAAAATGACCACGAGCCGACACTGCATTTTTTAGTTATTAGCTTTGACCTGTTCATTTCCACTGATTTACCATCTCTCTATCCCCCTCCTTCCTCTCTCTCTCTTCTTATATTTGTGTATGAGAGAGAGAGTTGGGAGGGGAGTATTTCAGTCTACGAATGTTTGCAAGTGTACATTAATTTTGTATATTAAAATTTGTTTAAAAATCACAGCTATTACTGCCTATTATACTGTTTTTAATGTCGTGTAGTACAGTTGTGGGGGAATTAACCTTTGGAATTTAATGGCCGCATGACTCGTGCAGTCACCGTGAAACTGCTAAGGTTAGGATATCTTCTTTATGTCCCCGACAGAAAGAAACTCTTTGGCCTTACCGGGAATTGAACCGGTCTCTCGAATGGGATCCCACATACTAATCCATTCTGTCCGACGTATAGAAATGTTAAACATCTCTCATATATTACATGACAAAGACACGTATGTATGGTATCACATAAGCAAGCACAAATGCCAAAGACACTTATGTATGGTATGACATAAGCAAGCACAAATGCCAAAGACACGTATGTATGGTATCACATAAGCAAGCACAAATGAATATACAAATATAAAACTAACAAATGACAGTATAGTAACATGAACATGCATATATTTGTGTGCAAAATGTCTACATAACGCATATCTCACTTAACGTCTGCTTCACTTAACGCGTTAAGACACCAACAATAGGGCATCATCAAAGCAAGAATAAGTGACCGCTAACGCAGGTTACTTTGACCAAAGCTGGCATGTTACCATAGTAACCGTGTACCAGTTGACGTTGATGATGACAAATGATATCATGGACGTCTAACTCCAAAGATGGCTATTGACCTTTTTTTTTGTTCCCGCCAGCAGATGTGAATTCGAACTTTGGTTGTGAGTGCCAAGAATTTCTTCATTTTAAACACAAGAAAGTAAAATCAAATGGAAACTGAATACATACAAGTAGATCATATGGAAATCAGAGGGACATCAATATGTCAGTACTGGGATACGAACGTTTAACAGCTTTAACATAATAAAATAAGAAATTCTTCTTCTTCTTCTTCTTCTTCTTACGCTCCATATCGACCACTTGTTAACCACTCTGTTATTTGTATGTGATCTGAGCCTAAGAGCGATTGTACATGGTGCCAGTTATGCGCCTAAAGTATAAATCCGATTTCTACGATGCTTTTTATTTACTAGGCTAGCTTCGCTAGGGCCTACATCAGCCTACATCAGTCTACATCAGTCTACATCAGTCTACATCAGCCTACATCAGTCTACATCAGCCTACATCAGTCTACATCGACCTACATCAGTCGCCTTCAACGACATGCCTTGTCGACATGGGTGTCGTTGGCAATGAGAGAGCAGACAAGCTGGCTGGCTCTGACGCTATATCAGAGGGCCAGCCAATGGACAGAGCTGACATCGTGAACGCCCTCATAGAGCGTGGCCGCAGAGAAGACCTTCATCTAAACCAATCCACGTCAACTACTAGATTGCAAGACCTGGCTTTGAAGATTGGTGTGGCAAGAAAAGAACGTACAACAGGTATACGAGTAGGCTCATCAATCAAAATAGAACTGGTACGGTCAGTCGCTTGACGCTGATGGAGATATTGTGAAGGAGATCGGAGCACCTATGAACATGTCCGGAGTGCAATGAAGATATTCCAAACTGAAACTGAAACTGAGACATGCCTTGTATGTGGCAGTGGTACTATTGTTTGCTTCCATTGCGGATCCCGGCAGCACACGGGTAAAGAAAGAAATAAAATCTTCAATACTATTAAATATAAGGATATCATTTGCCCTACTAAACCTCTTAGTATTCAAGTGATTGATTGATAGGACCATCATCATTGCACTTCGGTAAGTAACCATGTGTGCTCCGATCTTTTTCTTACACATGAAGATCTCAGCTGTAGTGCACGAACTCTGTAGCACCGGGTGAGGGTTCGCACTGTAATTTTGAAGATGGTGAAGATATTTTTGCAGAAATTTTAATTTTATTATTTTTTTTATGAATTTTGCCCGGGCAGCGGCTTTTCAGCCTGCTCTTATAATTTTGAACTACCAAGGCTTCTTTTACGTGCTCATATTGAACACGGGACCTGCGTTTTATCGTCCGTCTCCGATAGGACTAGGAACTCGATCTCGCCTACACTGAGATCAGGAATCTCTGGAAAAATATCCAAATGGCTTCACGAGGTAGCGAACCTGGTACGTTTGACACGAGAGACGAGCACATAACCTCTACGCTACAGAGACTCCTAAGTATTCAGGTGTTTGTTGCGTAACACGAAGACGAAATTATACAAAGCTGTAATATGAACAATTCTTCTATTATGGATTTCGCAATCTGACGCACAAATCAGACACAGACGTTACATTACGCGTTATGACTATGTATCAATTCATAGCAGATGACATGTGTAAAATATAAAGTCAAAACAGCTTATCATGAATCTTGGAGAAGTTAATTATTTCAAGTACTCCATGTCGAGCAATGAGAGGCAGGAAATATCGGTCTCAGTTCCATGGAGGAGATTGAGCGAGTTGCCCAGGATGGAGCGGTATGGAGAAATTACTTGCAGGCCCTATGTAACGTATAACGGTACGAGGAATTATTATTATTATGTGGAGCACAGTGTATCTTCTTCTTCGAACGCTCCACAACGATCCCCTATTAACCACTATGTGTGATTTGTATGTGATCTGAGCCTAAGAACGATTGTACGTTGTGCCAGTTATGCGCCTACAAGTAATCCAGCACATCCGATTTCTGCGACGCTTTTATTTACTAGGGTAACTTCCCTAGGTCCTACATCAGTCGCCTTTACGACATGCCTTGTAGGTCGCAGTGGTGCTATTCTTTGCTTCCATTTCGGGCCCCGGCACCAGACGGGCGAAGAGCAAGGGTATAAGTTAGTACCTACAATTTCTCATATGATTATTAGAACCGACAACACGATGTAGTATAATATAGCAATTGTTCTACTATCAAGTGAAGTTTCTCATATGATTATCACAACCGACAACACGATGTAGTATAATATAGCAATTGTTCTACTATCAAGTGAAGTTTCTCATATGATTATCACAACCAAACAACATACATGATGTGAGTTTCATGATATCCCCCCTGGTAAATATAGCAATTGTTCTACTATCAAGTGAAGTATTATGTTTGTACAATTATATCAGTAGCTAACTCTGTACAAATGTGTGTCTTGTTGGACAATTATCCCCATTTTCACCACCACCACCAGGTTATCAGGGCATGGACGTCCACAGATTAATACAAGGGGAGGGACAAGCACTTCCCCCCGGAAAACGGAAAATGACTTTTTGATAAAACAGCTCACTTTCTGCTTAGTAAAGTACCGATTCAAATATTTCTATTCTCTTCGCCCACCCCTGAAACATTTATGTGGATACCATGGAGGGAGGGGGTGTTTGACATAATGCTAACATTTGAAGCCTATTAAAAGTGACTTTGCTATAGAAACTGTAAAGAGTTACTGCTGGTATTATTGTTAGGAATAATTTAACCACTATCTTATATTAGACACTTGAACTAAGAAACTAATATATATATGTTAGTGATACGTTGCAGTCATATGTTTCAATGTTAACGGACAGGAATAAAAGAGATGACATAGATGACGGACGGAGTCAACGAGAGCGGTAGCCTATAGAGATTAGCACTCGGTGGCTAGCAAGAGTTTCAGACCTTTGTTCCAGTAGGAACAAGACGGTTTTGTAATAGTAGTATTTTTAAACACATTTGTATATCGCTTTGTTCTCCTTTTTCAGAGTACTCTGGGAATTTAAAAAAAAAAAAGTAACTAAGGTCGCTTGACTGAGTTTGTCGCAACTGATGTGCAGGTCTTTAGTTTTATACTTTCCCAACAGAAAAAAAACCGTTTGACTTACCGAGGGTTCGAGCACAGGATGAACGCGATTAACCATTCGATCACCTGTTCCAATACGTCATCATAAATTGTTCATTACGCAATGCGAGACTGTATTTTCTATCTTTACAATACAGGAAATAGGGAAGACCTTCAACCAATGGACAACAGAACACTAAGAGACCTCAGAACACTAATACAAGCAGAAATGTTCAAGAGACTAGAAGACCACACAATGTACCCACAGAATGAATGGGTTAAGAAGAGGTAGATTAAAACGAACCAAATTTGCAGCAACAACCAAGATGATGATTAAAAAAACAACAATCATGTGCTACAATTACACCCAAACCACTAAAATATACCAACACAAGGCAGACATGGAAAGATATAGAACTCCCAGAGCTGAATGAGAACATCACAGGGATAGCAGGCAAAAACTACCACATAAGTGAAGAAAGACAATTCAGGGCCGATGAGTACGTACATAGATGAACATTTCCCTAACAGCTCGTAGACCTATGTATACACAGCTGGGTAGGCAACAAATGCAGCATGAAGGAGAAGCCTTCATAGTGCTCAATGACATGAAACATAGAAAACTAAAAATAGCGACAGGAAGATTCTAGAACAACAACAGAGCAGATGCAGAGTCTCTAAAAGCGGCAGCAGAGGCCATACTGTTGTAGAGAAATGTCAAAGAAATTATTATAATTTTGACTGATGCTCTGTCAGTAATTATTGCTCTCAAAATCCAGAAGCTAACAACTTAAAGGAACTGCAAGCATAACTACACCAAGTAAGAAATATCTTTTCTAGAGTGGTAATAAAGTGGATATCATCACAATGCGGAAAACCTGGCTAAGAGACTGCGGACATATTGGCATAAGTAAGCAGCAGGCTACCACAGACAGACACCAGTTTAAAATATGATTATGTCAAAGTACAGATAAAAATATGATTATGTGAAAGTACAGATAAAAATATGATTATGTGAAAGTACAGGGCCTGCAAGAACAAATGGGAGATCCCCCAGGGCATGAAAAATATGTTGCTTCTTCTTCTTTCTTCATTTGTCGTTACACTGTTATCGGGTAACATTATCGGGCCCAGTGTTGTGATTTTCTATTTTTGTCTTGCGCTACTCTGGCGGCTTGGGTGATTGTTATTTTTGTTCTTTGACAATATTCTGCTATGCCATCTAACCATATGCGGCCTAATACCAGCTCAATAGACAAGAACAGGTTGTCATTTTTTTTTTGGCAACGAACAAGGGCAAAATAGGATGAAAATATTCTAACGATAGAGTTATTATTACACCACACCAACAGTCAAACTGATTCAAATTTCTCAGACTGTCGGAAACTTCAAATGATCTTTTATTTTGTCCTGTCAGACATTTAGACTCCGGTCTGGTAGTGGTCCTTTGATTTCACAGCGAAACTAGTTTACCACTGTTTTTATAGACATGTTTTTCTGTTTGAAATGTCAAATATCACAATATTTCTTTAAACGATTGAGGACCCCAGTGAGTAGGCTATCTCTGGACTCCCCGAGAGTCCATCCAGTTTGGGAAACACTGCATTAAATTAGTTCAGCCAGATCGTGCTATACTATATATGGAGAATCACAATTGGTAACGTAAACTAGTTCCTTATTCGGAACTGATGTAATCATTGCTTCTCCAATTTTGCTAATAATTATTGTACAACGCGTGAGTCGGCTCTGACTTTCACAGTATGAACAATCAAATTTGACACCAGGATTTTACTTCCGTAGTTATGTACTAATATAGTGTGTCTGTTTTATGTACGTGCTTACATCAACAAGGGAGGATATTCACTCATCTTATATGGTTCTGAGAGACAAACAACCCGAAACTATCAAAATGGCTTCACTACAGAAACTGCAATGACAAACTAAAATTGTGTTACAAACACTTTCTGTATCATACCTCATTAGGAATGATGAATTAACCAATTTGAATATAAATGTTACTAGTAAGTTACAGCTAGATGTTTCTTTGGAAATAGGAAGGGATACAAAATAAAAGAAGAAGAAGAAGAAGAAGGATTACAATAAATACACAGACGAGTAACAAAAATATATATTTCCTCTAAATAACATTGATTTTGATATGTAAATAAGTAAAATAAACATACATATTTACATTCAACATCAGCAATAATATGCTGAGATACACATTCAAAATTAAAAAGTCATTTAACATTTTCATGAACAGCGAAGAAAACACATGATGAGGTTTTAAATCAGGCCTCCACACAAAGAAACCTTATCAAAAGAATAAGAATCAGACAATCAAGGTTCTTCGGGAATATAATGCGAAGAGAAGGTTTAGAACATTTGGTGACTACAGGTAACATTCAGGGAAGGAGAGATCGTGGAAGACAGAGAGAGAAGATGTTAGTCTGACGTCGCGTCGGGGTTAGACAAAAGATCGACTTCAGAACTGATTAACTGCACCAAGGAAAGTTTTGGAGAGACATGATCGCCTACGCCAGCAGGCATGGCATTTGATTGATTTAACTTTTTCAGAACTCGGGGTATAAATTCCTGTCACTTCACATTTCTAGACCCTAGTGTGCAGGAGATAGGATGACCAGTTTCTTTCCGCCTGTGGGAAACATTGAGTGTGAAATTGAACCCACAACCCACTTTTGTCCCAGTAAATGAATGAATGATTATGTATTACGTCATTACGTATGTTGTTGTCCCAGTCAATGAATGAACGATTACGTCATTACGTATGTTGTTGTCCCAGTCAATGAATGAACGATTACGTCATTACGTATGTTGTTGTCCCAGTCAATGAATGAATCGATTACGTCATTACGTATGTTGTTGTCCCAGTCAAAAGAATGAACGATTACGTCATTACGTATGTTGTTGTCCCAGTCAATGAATGAATGATTATGTATTACGTCATTACGTATGTTGTTGTCCCAGTCAATGAATGAACGATTATGTATTACGTCATTACGTATGTTGTTGTCCCAGTCAATGAATGAACGATTATGTATTACGTCATTACGTATGTTGTTGTCCCAGTCAATGAATGAACGATTATGTCATTACGTCATTACGTATGTTGTTGTCCCAGTCAATGAATGAACGATTATGTATTACGTCATTACGTATGTTGTTGTCCCAGTCAATGAATGAACGATTACGTCATTACGTATGTTGTTGTCCCAGTCAATGAATGCACGATTACGTCATTACGTATGTTGTTGTCCCAGTCAATGAATGAACGATTACGTCATTACGTATGTTGTTGTCCCAGTCAATGAATGAACGATTACGTCATTACGTATGTTGTTGTCCCAGTCAATGAATGAATGATTATGTATTACGTCATTACGTATGTTGTTGTCCCAGTCAATGAATGAACGATTATGTATTACGTCATTACGTATGTTGTTGTCCCAGTCAATGAATGAACGATTATGTATTACGTCATTACGTATGTTGTTGTCCCAGTCAATGAATGAACGATTACGTCATTACGTATGGTGTTGTCCCAGTCAATGAATGAACGATTATGTATTACGTCATTACGTATGTTGTTGTCCCAGTCAATGAATGAACGATTATGTATTACGTCATTACGTATGTTGTTGTCCCAGTCAATGAATGAACGATTATGTATTACGTCATTACGTATGTTGTTGTCCAGTCAATGAATGAACGATTATGTATTACGTCATTACGTATGTTGTTGTCCCAGTCAATGAATGAACGATTATGTATTACGTCATTACGTTTGTTGTTGTCCCAGTCAATGAATGAACGATTATGTATTACGTCATACGTTGTTGTCCCAGTCAATGAATGAACGATTATGTATTACGTCATTACTTATGTTGTTGTCCCAGTCAATGAATGAACGATTATGTATTACGTCATTACGTATGTTGTTGTCCCAGTCAATGAATGAACGATTATGTATTACGTCATTACGTATGTTGTTGTCCCAGTCAATGAATGAACGATTATGTATTACGTCATTACGTATGTTGTTGTCCCAGTCAATGAATGAACGATTATGTATTACGTCATTACGTATGTTGTTGTCCCAGTCAATGAATGAACGATTATTACGTCATTACGTATGTTGTTGTCCAGTCAATGAATGAACGATTATGTATTACGTCATTACGTATGTTGTTATCCCAGTCAATGAATGAACGATTATGTATTACGTCATTACGTATGTTGTTGTCCCAGTCAATGAATGAACGATTATGTCATTACGTCATTACGTATGTTGTTGTCCCAGTCAATGAATGAACGATTATGTATTACGTCATTACGTATGTTGTTGTCCCAGTCAATGAACGATTATGTATTACGTCATTACGTATGTTGTTGTCCCAGTCAATGAATGAACGATTATGTATTACGTCATTACGTATGTTGTTGTCCCAGTCAATGAATGAACGATTATGTATTACGTCATTACGTATGTTGTTGTCCCAGTCAATGAATGAACGATTATGTATTACGTCATTACGTATGTTGTTGTCCCAGTCAATGAATGAATGATTATGTATTACGTCATTACGTATGTTGTTGTCCCAGTCAATGAATGAACGATTATGTATTACGTCATTACGTATGTTGTTGTCCCAGTCAATGAATGAACGATTATGTATTACGTCATTACGTATGTTGTTGTCCCAGTCAATGAATGAACGATTATGTATTACGTCATTACGTATGTTGTTGTCCCAGTCAATGAATGAACGATTATGTATTACGTCATTACGTATGTTGTTGTCCCAGTCAATGAATGAACGATTATGTATTACGTCATTACGTATGTTGTTGTCCCAGTCAATGAATGAACGATTATGTATTACGTCATTACGTATGTTGTTGTCCCAGTCAATGAATGAACGATTATGTATTACGTCATTACGTATGTTGTTGTCCCAGTCAATGAATGAACGATTATGTATTACGTCATTACGTATGTTGTTGTCCCAGTCAATGAATGAACGATTATGTATTACGTCATTACGTATGTTGTTGTCCCAGTCAATGAATGAACGATTATGTATTACGTCATTACGTATGTTGTTGTCCCAGTCAATGAATGAACGATTATGTATTACGTCATTACGTATGTTGTTGTCCCAGTCAATGAATGAACGATTATGTATTACGTCATTACGTATGTTGTTGTCCCAGTCAATGAATGAACGATTATGTATTACGTCATTACGTATGTTGTTGTCCCAGTCAATGAATGAACGATTATGTATTACGTCATTACGTATGTTGTTGTCCCAGTCAATGAATGAACGATTATGTATTACGTCATTACGTATGTTGTTGTCCCAGTCAATGAATGAACGATTATGTATTACGTCATTACGTATGTTGTTGTCCCAGTCAATGAATGAACGATTATGTATTACGTCATTACGTATGTTGTTGTCCCAGTCAATGAATGAACGATTATGTATTACGTCATTACGTATGTTGTTGTCCCAGTCAATGAATGAACGATTATGTATTACGTCATTACGTATGTTGTTGTCCCAGTCAATGAATGAACGATTATGTATTACGTCATTACGTATGTTGTTGTCCCAGTCAATGAATGAACGATTATGTATTACGTCATTACGTATTTTGTTGTCCCAGTCAATGAATGAACGATTATGTATTACGTCATTACGTATGTTGTTGTCCCAGTCAATGAATGAACGATTACGTCATTACGTATGTTGTTGTCCCAGTCAATGAATGAACGATTATGTATTACGTCATTACGTATGTTGTTATCCCAGTCAATGAATGAACGATTATGTATTACGTCATTACGTATGTTGTTGTCCCAGTCAATGAATGAACGATTATGTCATTACGTCATTACGTATGTTGTTGTCCCAGTCAATGAATGAACGATTATGTATTACGTCATTACGTATGTTGTTGTCCCAGTCAATGAATGAACGATTATGTATTACGTCATTACGTATGTTGTTGTCCCAGTCAATGAATGAACGATTATGTATTACGTCATTACGTTTGTTGTTGTCCCAGTCAATGAATGAACGATTATGTATTACGTCATTACGTATGTTGTTGTCCCAGTCAATGAATGAACGATTATGTATTACGTCATTACGTATGTTGTTGTCCAGTCAATGAATGAACGATTATGTATTACGTCATTACGTATGTTGTTGTCCCAGTCAATGAATGAACGATTATGTATTACGTCATTACGTATGTTGTTGTCCCAGTCAATGAATGAACGATTATGTATTACGTCATTACGTATGTTGTTGTCCCAGTCAATGAATGAACGATTATGTATTACGTCATTACGTATGTTGTTGTCCCAGTCAATGAATGAACGATTATGTATTACGTCATTACGTATGTTGTTGTCCCAGTCAATGAATGAACGATTATGTATTACGTCATTACGTATGTTGTTGTCCCAGTCAATGAATGAACGATTATGTATTACGTCATTACGTATGTTGTTGTCCCAGTCAATGAATGAACGATTATGTATTACGTCATTACGTATGTTGTTGTCCCAGTCAATGAATGAACGATTATGTATTACGTCATTACGTATGTTGTTGTCCCAGTCAATGAATGAACGATTATGTATTACGTCATTACGTATGTTGTTGTCCCAGTCAATGAATGAACGATTATGTATTACGTCATTACGTATGTTGTTGTCCCAGTCAATGAATGAACGATTATGTATTACGTCATTACGTATGTTGTTGTCCCAGTCAATGAATGAACGATTATGTATTACGTCATTACGTATGTTGTTGTCCCAGTCAATGAATGAACGATTATGTATTACGTCATTACGTATGTTGTTGTCCCAGTCAATGAATGAACGATTATGTATTACGTCATTACGTATGTTGTTGTCCCAGTCAATGAATGAACGATTATGTATTACGTCATTACGTATGTTGTTGTCCCAGTCAATGAATGAACGATTATGTATTACGTCATTACGTATGTTGTTGTCCCAGTCAATGAATGAACGATTATGTATTACGTCATTACGTATGTTGTTGTCCCAGTCAATGAATGAACGATTATGTATTACGTCATTACGTATGTTGTTGTCCCAGTCAATGAATGAACGATTATGTATTACGTCATTACGTATGTTGTTGTCCCAGTCAATGAATGAACGATTATGTATTACGTCATTACGTATGTTGTTGTCCCAGTCAATGAATGAACGATTATGTATTACGTCATTACGTATGTTGTTGTCCCAGTCAATGAATGAACGATTATGTATTACGTCATTACGTATGTTGTTGTCCAGTCAATGAATGAACGATTATGTATTACGTCATTACGTATGTTGTTGTCCCAGTCAATGAATGAACGATTATGTATTACGTCATTACGTATGTTGTTGTCCCAGTCAATGAATGAACGATTATGTATTACGTCATTACGTATGTTGTTGTCCCAGTCAATGAATGAACGATTATGTATTACGTCATTACGTATGTTGTTGTCCCAGTCAATGAATGAACGATTATGTATTACGTCATTACGTATGTTGTTGTCCCAGTCAATGAATGAACGATTATGTATTACGTCATTACGTATGTTGTTGTCCCAGTCAATGAATGAACGATTATGTATTACGTCATTACGTATGTTGTTGTCCCAGTCAATGAATGAACGATTATGTATTACGTCATTACGTATGTTGTTGTTGAGTAACTTATCAATCTCTTTATTAGTCTCTGTATGTTGTTGTTGAGTAATTTATAAATCTCGTTATTAGTCTCTGTATGTTGTTGAGTAATTTATAAATCTCTTTATTACTCTCTGTATGTTGTTGTTGAGTAATTTATAAATCTCTTTATTACTCTCTGTATGTTGTTGTTGAGTAATTTATAAATATCTTTATTACTCTCTGTATGTTGTTGTTGAGTAATTTATAAATCTCTTTATTACTCTCTGTATGTTGTTGTTGAGTAATTTATAAATCTCTTTATTACTCTCTGTATGTTGTTGTTAAGTGATTTATTAATCTCTTTATTAGTCTTTATGTTGTTGTTAAGTGATTTATTAATCTCTTTATTAGTCTATGCCTGACAATTGCTCTCTTTAGATATATTCAAGTTGATATCTTTATGACGTTGAAGTAACATCTGTCTTAGTCTCTGTATGACAATTCCTTAGATATATCAGTGATATCTTTATGACGTTGAAGTAACTTCTGTCTTAGTCTCTGTATGACAATTGTTCTCTTTAGATATATTCAAGTTGATATCTCTGTGACGTTGAGGTAATGTGAATTCTCTCGTTTCAAAGATTCTCCGTTCGCGTCTCGTGTAAAGTAATCAGACTATTTTCCCAACTATCCCCAATCTCAATGTAGATGAGATCAAGTATCTTTTGATATCGGAGACGGATGATGAAAAGTAAGTCTCGTATTCAAACTGTGCACGTTAAAGAACCCTTACTAGCTGTAAACCAATAAGAGTAGGCTGGAAAGCCGCTGTCCGGGCAAAAGTAATCGATTATTAAAATCACGTTCCTCCAAACATTCATCGAGGACCTACGCTGGTGGCGCGGAGATTGGGCACTGCCTCAGTTATCAAATTTCTTACACGTACTGGACAGATCTCTACTGTGCAGTGCTCGTGCACTGCCACAGATTTCTTACACTCGTGCACTGCTCGTGCACTGCCACAGATTTATTACACTCGTGCACTGCCACATATTTTTACACTGTGCACTGCCACAGAAGATGTTCTGTGTCATAAAAAAGATCAGAGCATGCATGGACAATCATCTAAAGCAATGATGATGGTAATAACCAATCGATCAATCAAGTTGATATCTAAGAAAGTGCACAGAAGAAATAAGACTTCTAGTCGGTTGTAAACTATAGAAAGAAAGTCTTAATATTAAGATTCGTGTGGTAGTAGCAGTAGTGATCATACAGTGTTAGTTGTAGCAGTACTGATCCAACAGTGTTAGTAGTAGCAGTAGTGATCCAACAGTGTTTGTAGTAGCAGTAGTGATCCAACAGTGTTAGTAGTAGCAGTAGTGATCCAACAGTGTTGAAGCTATCGTTTATAATTTACAACACATTTTGCGCGAGATCGCCATATCCGGTAAACTTTGTTCGGCCTCATGGATGAAAAGAGATATTCATGTGGGACTGAACTTTGACTTAAACAAGAAAGACTTGTTCAGTTTTCAGAGCTGCTACGCAGTCTCTGGGCAAATAGAGATATTGTTGTGGGACTGAACTTTGACTTAAACAAGAAAGACTTGTTCAGTTTTCAGAGCTGCTACGCAGTCTCTGGGCAAATAGAGATATTGTTGTGGGACTGAACTTTGACTTAAACAAGAAAGACTTGTTCAGTTTTAAGAGCTGCTACGCAGTCTCTGGGCAAATAGAGATATTGTTGTGGGACTGAACTTTGACTTAAACAAGAAAGACTTGTTCAGTTTTAAGAGTGCTACCAGTCTCTGGGCAAATAGAGATATTGTTGTGGGACTGAACTTTGACTTAAACAAGAAAGACTTGTTCAGTTTTAAGAGCTGCTACCCAGTGTCTAGAGGACAATGAGAGATATATATGATTGTATTGTTTCAAGCAACTGAACAGTTAGAGCGTAATAAATAGCGTGCCATTTCTGCCGAGGGGCGGAGCAATATGAGGTCAAACCGGTTTCAATAGTCAATTCCTCGCCTTTGAACATATAAACAATCTTAGACTGTACATCTAGTTGGAACGTGAGGGTCAATATAATATGTAGAGCACTGGCAAATGTGATAGTAATAAGAAGATGATAAATATAGCCATATTAAAATACAGACAACTATATAGGACAATAAACTAACAATTCATTACAAATACTGATAATTACATTAGATAATAATTGAAACAACTAAAAAAAACCAGTATGGGGTGGAATTGATATGAAAACAAAGATCAGAATACTAATAGCATACATATTCCCAGTGGCAACAAATGGACGTGAAGAGTGGGCATTTAACAAGTCAATGGAAAACACATATGTGCTTTTAGATATCAGAGTCGCCCGCGTGGTTACCGGGGCCCAAATTTGGGGTGTAAATAATGGAACCACTGTTACCTGCCATGCATGTCGTAGGAGGCGACTAAGGAGGTTTGCCTGAAATCCGATGCATGTGTCCTCTAGGGAATGCTAATCCAAACAAATGCTTGCAGAAAACGGATGCACCAGGCCGTAAGACGCATAACATGGTGCAATGACCCCTCACAATGAGGAATAGGATAACGGATTCTACGGTCACCAATCTGCCTCTGAGATTTAGCTATGCATTAAGAATGTCAGACCTACTATCACGAGGGTGGCCAAAACTTACTGCAGGAAGAGGTCGGCACACACGGGGAAGCAGAAATCATAGGAATTGTATCCTGCAGAACTGCCCCTAGTATGCAGACTTGAGAAGAAAGAGGTGACCCACTTACACTAGCGTCCAAGACAAACTGTATGGCGTGACTGATAATCTGGGACAGATGGCTGTCTTTTTTAGAGAATCCGAAAGCCCAATCTAGTGAGAACGCAGAAGAAGAAGAAGAAGATATCAGTTACAGAAGAGTCATCCGTATATCATTGATAGAGATAAAAACAAACTTATCTATCCTGAATGAGCTCAAACTCAAAGAAAACTCGCCGTTGCTTCTCAAAATAACGAGAAAATTGAATTCAAAGATGACGCAGTACTTGATCGCAGATAAAATGTGTAGTTTTTAGCAGTAGTATCGATCTAACACACAGTTTGACTTAAACAAAGTTTATATAGACGTGTGTTACGATTTAAGATATCGGTGTCTATTACTGTTAAATTTTCCTGTTTATTTTACTGCAGTTTTGAACATACAGATTTAAAGGTATGAGAAGATAAGAACAAAGAGGTATTGATATAACATTAAAATAACTTTATCGAGAGAGAGAGAGAAGGAAATAGTGAAGAAGGGTGAAGCCAACATCAAAAGTATATTTCAAGAGATACCACACAACAACGCGTGGGAACAGATGAGTAGGATGTGGACTTTACGTTGATAGTCACTTGACTGAACATACGTGTGAAAGAAATGTAACAACCACTTATCATTGCTTGAAGACCACCTCCATAAACAGACGTCATTTAACCTAGTTCACAAGGTGTTACGTTGCCCACAACACGTTGGTTTGCTGTACGCGCATATCTCGTGACATACCTACTACTTAATACAGATTATTTAGAGCTTGTTCCCTGTGGGTGCATCAATTAGCTTGCTTCTACGACCAACTCAATAGAGAAGAACAGGTTGTCATCGTCCGACTACGAACTGGACACAATAGGCTAAGGTCTCGTCAAAAAGTTTGTCCTGAGCAGAACTTTGCCACCCTAGCGTGTCTTGGAAATGTATCTCTCTCATAGACCAGATGTCCCGTCTCTGCAGCCGTCATGCTCAAAACATCAGTTACATCCTGAACCCGTCTTCTCAGTGGTTTTCTTCTTCTCTTGTTTGCTGGCATTCATCCCAGTAGCATCCGTAGGCTAAAGTACCTTATGTTTAACAAGTACAAAAAATACCCTACTGACTACTGACATATGCACATGTGGCACCAACAAGATTACTCAGACACACCCTGCACGAGTTTTCAATATAAGATGAACAAAGGAACCACACATAACCAGGCCCATGTCAGCCCAATAGAAATTATATGGAAATGTATAAATACTTCAGCCGGCTGGCCACAAACTACAGTATAGAAGTGTACAAGTCGATGTCTGAAATCGTTGGAAGAAGAAACAAATGCACAAAACTAATACAGTGATTACATTTATATTGTCATACCAGAGAACGATACTAAAGTTAGACAATTTATGCATCACCTTCTTCTCATAACAGTTTCCATGTTCACAAGTTTAAACAGAGATTATGAGTCACATCCAAGAATCCATTTGGTAACGATCCACACTGATGGCTCCATTTTGTGAACGATATTTGAGCATTCTCATTAACTGTAGTTGACAAATCAGATATATAGATACTCTGCAAACTTTGTTAGATAGTTCGGTACTTTGTCATTAGCCGGCCACAACTGACAGGAAGACCTATTTTTAGAAATTGTCGGAAAGTGTCATCTATTTTTAGATATGTTGTAAATAGTCGTGGACAGTCCACTTTGGGACCCAGGTAGGTCAAGCATTAGTATGTGGATACATATACAGTGATAACAACACACATACAGCGAGGAAAGGAGGAACAATTATATTATAGGAAAAAAAACCACAGAAATTGCCTAACCCTAAACCTGCCACAAAATATAAAATCTTGCGATTGTTTGTTACTACTTAATTTTTTTTTTAAAAGCCGAAAACGAAAGGTTTTTCAACATGAAACCCCTAAAAACGCAAATGGAATAAACCGCGCAGACTGTTCGACCTTCGGAAATCACTGGACAATCCCCGACACGCCTACGGGATACCCGGGTTTACCCGGAACTCGTTGTTCAGGTCTTTTTGCGGCCGGCTAATGACAAAGTACCGATAGTTCTACTATAGAATATATAATACCAATGTTAATTTTGCTGGACTATGGAATATATAATGTCGATGTTAACTTTGCTAGACTATGGAATATATAATAATAATAACTTTTTATAAGCTTTTATAATAATACCTATACACGTTATTGCATCCAACTGTTAAGGGGGCAGTACTAGCAGAGATTGGGTGCCGATAGAAAGAAAAAAAACAATTTTAATTTTAATTATTTTGATCCCATATATTCAGATGTACTTAACATATCATTAAGCTATGTAAAATAGTCATTGTCTCTGGGGGTCATTATATACAAGAAGGTAAATGAGAATTTTGACATGAAAAATTATGTTAGATATGTGTAAAATACAGGTCTCACATTTTACAAATTGTTTATGAAATGAAACAGTCAAATTCATTCAAAATTAAACAGCATACACACAGATTGTGTGATTTTGACAAGTACTATAGAAGATAGTATATCTTAAATAGATGTTATTTTTTGCCCACCTGAAAATTATCTTTTTAAGGTTTTAAAATTGTCTAATGTGAAAAAACATAAAAATGAATGTAATTAATATATTGGAATGCCCTTAGTATACGCTAGAGACAGTTCTAATGTAAATACACTCGCAAAGTTACATGCTGATTGGTTAATATTTGACAAAGTTATGATGTAAAAATTATCATGAATTGTTAATTTTTGAACAAAATCGAAAACCATTCATGCAAAGAAGATTTTATCTTTGAGGCATGATCTTGGAAACTATCATGAAGTTATGATCTTTGAGGCATCATAATTTGGAAACTATCATGAAGTTATGATCTTTGAGGCATCATAACTTGGAAACTATTTAACCAATTCTAAAATTTTTTAAAGAAATGTGTCCACAATTCGTTAACCTTTAAATAGGTACCAAGTACGTCTTGAAATTTAAGAATCACATTTTTTCGGTATTTCCTGCTGGCACTGCCCTCTTAAGATATAAAATAATACTTATACATTAGTTATTGCATTTAACTGTTAAGTTATATCTTTCTTTTCTTTACACATATACGTTAGTTATTGCAATCAACTGTTAAGTTATATAATAATATATATACGTTAGTTATTGCAACCAACTGTTAAGTTATATAATAATATATATACGTTAGATATTGCAACCAACTGTTAAGTTATATAATAATATATATACGTTAGATATTGCAACCAACTGTTGAGTTATATATTACATTGACTTTATCATCTGAAATTTGTTTACAAATATAATAACATTTACCGAAAACGGGAAGTTCATTTGCTTAAAATCTGAAGCCAAAATTCAAGAAATGGACACATTTTCACTCACAGTAACCTGACTTACAGACAGAAACAGACTCACAGATGAGGGAGTATTAAGGACCACAACAGACAGGCCAAGAACAGGTGTGCCCCGTTGAGTGGCTGTTGATTAACGAAGCACTAGTGCGATTAACAGGCAATGGAGGGAAACGTAGTGTTTGTGTCTGGACTTATCTCCAACGGACCGCAGGATACCAGTATAGTACTTTAGTTACAGCACTGATAAATTCAATCTGCTATAACTGACATGAAGCTTCTGGAAAGTTATGGTTAAGGCGGGAGACCCACCCAGAACAAGGGTTGTCTTTTTTGAAAATTAACACTTAAAAAAAACTAACAAACATATTGGCATACAATTTGGTCACATGTTACAAAATACATTATTTTTGATGAGATAAATAACGTTTAGTGTATGCATTACAATTATTTATTTCAAACAGAATTAATTTTCTTAAAAATATATTTTAAACCAGCCCCCCTTTCCTCCCTCCTTTCATCGTGCAGTGGATTTCACAAATATAAGAAGTGCAAAGAATGCCAAACTGACATATGATGTACATATCACACATAGTTATAGCATGAACCTCCACTTGTTGTCTAAACTGTATATAAGAATAGATATTGCTGTTCTAATTTGAAATTATATTTTTTTATTTGGAAGGGTTATTTTGCAAGAACCATATCTACAAAAACAATTGGGTTAGACATAAGAGTCAGTGACTAACCACCTTCGTTTTAAACATGACACGTTTTTTTTTTTTTTACTTCTGCTGGGTTTTTATTTTTAATGATTAAAATAACTAAACAGGATCTCTTTCACTGTTTCCTCTTCATTGACATAAATAGTAATACATATGAGCTGACAATGACATTTAATTTGTTGACAAATCCGGTGCGTGTGTACTCACCTCGTCTACAGCTGGAACACAAGTCAATCTTAATTTATGTGGGTGGATTCTGTCACCTGTCCGACCGCAACTTATGTGGACAAATCAAATGAAATCACGGTACCAAATTTGCAAGACATTTCCGAATGTGTATGTCCCAGCGTGAACTCAGTTTGACATTGTGACGATCTTACCAACATATAATTTGTTCATATCTCTTCTCCACCACCCTCTTATGACATTAATAGCATTATATCCTGTAGGATCGAGTTCGAATACACTGTTAGAGTCATGATCTAGATTTCATGACATTAATAGCATTATATCCTGTAGGATCGAGTTCGAATGCACTGTTAGAGTTGATCTAGATTTCATGACATTAATACATTCATTAAATGATGGGCACAAATTGAAACGTGTCTTGGATAGGTACAGTGCATCCATGAATTATGTGGATCATGACTTTATAACTATCAGAGAATGGTGTCTTTAGTTTATGGCAAGATGTTAGCGTGATGTTTAAAGTGAATGTCACTATGTTTGCGTGATGTTTAAAGTGAATGACACTATGTTTGCATGATGTTTAAAGTGAATGTCACAATACCTGTATGATGATTGAAGCGAATGTCACAATACATGTGCGATGATTGAAGCGAATGTCACAATACATGTGCGATAATTGAAGCGAATGTCACAATATAGAGCGATGTTCCTGTGATGCATTCACAACATAATTATGAACACTTTAGAAATCGACAATTGATACATGTCCTAAACGTGTAGAAATATATGCGTTTAGGGGCCTACCAAACCAATGTGCAGCGTATACATTTTCTTGGCAAAGATCAAACATATCACAAAGAGTGATTACAATTGGGCGTAAAGAACGAACGCAAAAAAGAAGAAGAAATCGACAATTGATAGAGCTGGACTAATGTCACACTTTTGAAAAGATATTGTTCATTGTTCATTTGAGAATCATCTTCATCGCACATAGAACATTTGAGGATCATTTTCATTGCACATAGAACATTTGATGATCATCTTCATTGCACATAGAACATTTGAGGATCATCTTCATTGCACATAGAACATTTGAGGATCATCTTTATTGCACATAGAACATTTGATGATCATCTTCATTGCTCATAGAACATTTGAGGATCATCTACATCGGACATAGAACATTTGAGGACCATCTTCATTGCATATAGAACATGTGATGATCATCTTCATTGCACATAGAACATTTGAGGATCATCTTCATTGCGCATAGAACATTTGATGATCATCTTCATTGCACATAGAACATTTGAGGATCATCTTCATTGCACATAGAACATTTGATGATCATCTTCATTGCACATAGAACATTTGATGATCATCTTCACATAGAACATTTGATGATCATCTTCATTGCACATAGAACATTTGATGATCATCTTCATTGCACATAGAACATTTGAGAATCATCTTCATTGCACATAGAATATTTGAGGATCATCGTCATTGCACGTAGAACATTTGATGATTATCTTCATTGCACATAGAACATTTGAGGATCATCTTCATTGCACATAGAACATTTGAGGATCATCTTCACATAGAACATTTGATGATCATCTTCACATAGAACATTTGATGATCATCTTCATTGCACATAGAACATTTGAGAATCATCTTCATTGCACATAGAACATTTGAGGATCATCTTCATTGCACATAGAACATTTGATGATTATCTTCATTGCACATAGACCATTTGAGGATCATCTTCATTGCACATAGAACATTTGAGGATCATCTTCATTGCACATAGAACATTTGATGATCATCTTCATTGCACATAGAACATTTGAGAATCATCTTCATTGCACATAGAATATTTGAGGATCATCTTCATTGCACATAGAACATTTGATGATCATCTTCATTGCACATAGAACATTTGATGATCATCTTCATTGCACATAGAACATTTGATGATCATCTTCATTGCACATAGAACATTTGAGGATCATCTTCATTGCACATAGAACATTTGATGATCATCTTCATTGCACATAGAACATTTGATGATCATCTTCACATAGAACATTTGATGATCATCTTCATTGCACATAGAACATTTGATGATCATCTTCATTGCACATAGAACATTTGAGAATCATCTTCATTGCACAATAGAACATTTGAGGATCATCTTCATTGCACATAGAACATTTGATGATTATCTTCATTGCACATAGAACATTTGAGGATCATCTTCATTGCACATAGAACATTTGAGGACCATCTTCATTGCCCATAGAACATTTGATGATCATCTTCATTGCACATAGAACATTTGAGAATCATCTATCTTCATTGCACATAGAATATTTGAGGATCATCTTCATTGCACATAGAACATTTGATGATCATCTTCATTGCACATAGAACATTTGAGGAGCATCTTCATTGCACATAGAACATTTGATGATCATCTTCATTGCACATAGAACATTTGAGGATCATCTTCATTGCATCAGAACATTTGATGATCATCTTCACATAGAACATTTGATGATCATCTTCATTGCACATAGAACATTTGAGAATCATCTTCATTGCACAATAGAACATTTGAGGATCATCTTCATTGCACATAGAACATTTGATGATTATCTTCATTGCACATAGAACATTTGAGGATCATCTTCATTGCACATAGAACATTTGAGGATCATCTTCATCATACATCGGACATGTCCATAATTGCTCCGATCTCCTCCCAAGCATGTTTGTCAGTATGGTTAGACTAATAACTTCCGCTCTCCGAGAAACTGGGATTTCATGTTTTTCCCTTCGTGCCGCACCTATCGGTATACATACCTTGTGGGTATACATACCTTGTGGGTATACATACCTTGTGGGTATACATACCTTGTGGGTATACATACCTTGTGCAAACCGAAATGGAGAATACCCTTTAATATCTTCGTTGAAATCTTCAGAGCTTATGTTTTCTTATAGACCATTGATGATGTCACTTTTGCCCATTAAAGACTTATTCTTGATCGTAGCATTGCACGCCAGTACAACCGATCTCTCATTGCACGCCAGTACACCGATCTCTCATTGCCGAGTACACGATCTCATTGCACGCCAGTACAACCGATCTCTCATTGCCCTTTATCCCAGAATGACCTGAGACAAAGATAAAGGCTAATGTCTGTCTCGATTTGCATTAATTGCATCCACTGATTTCGTAGACAACCTGTCTTGATCTTCTGTAACATGCTCATAGACTCGCTGAGCATGAATGCATGAGTGAATGTTCGCGTTTTTAGCAAATTCAGGGATTTTATCACCACTATGACCTTCATAGTCATGATGCTGGTAGTTGTCGTTTATGCGCCACTTGCCTCTTTGATGACCGTTCATTTAGTCTTAGCCGTGAAAGACCATGTACTCCGACTGTGCCAAATCACAGAACCATCAGTGTAGATAACAGCATCTTCATCAAATCACAGAATCATCAGTGTAGACAACAGCATCTTCATCAAATCACAGAATCATCAGTGTAGACAACAGCATCTTCATCAAATCACAGAACCATCAGTGTAGACAACAGCATCTTCACCAAATCACAGAACCATCAGTGTAGACAACAGCATCTTCATCCGATGTATAGTCATTTACTAAAGCAGTGAATTCCGTTGGCATTGTATGCAGAATCAAAACTTGGTTGTTTCCTAGTGATAGCCAACATTGTCTGTCTTCAGCAATATTGATATCCTCTTCTCCATGATCTATGTCCTGAATGGCACATAACGTTGTATGACTCTCTGCTCGGCCCTGCCACGACTCCACGTTTAAGTCATTGCCTTGCAGTTTCTAGTTATTATGTAATGTATGTTATGCGATCGACGTCATGGCGCATTGGACATTCCACATTCGTGTACTGTCCTCCGCTCACAGCCATCCAAAATCCATTAATGTAATGTATGTGAAGTCTTGTGTGATTGCAGGTACTCAACTGGTCTGCACAGACCAATTTGACATAGTTGGCATCGTATCTACATATAGTTTGTTGAGGTCTCTTTTCTAATCACCCACTTGTGACACTAATTACATTATCTATTTTAAAGGCTTTAAAAGCCGAAGGATTGACTTCATTGCACCGGGTTTTAACCCATATGGCTCGGTCCTCTCCGCAGAAATGGCACGCCACCTGCCGAGAGTATTGCACAAAGCACGAACTCCGTAGCTCCAGCAACACTCCTAGCGGTCTCTGGAAAAACTGCACTCGTGAACAGAATGGCGCTGTCCGGACTCGAACCCACGACCTTCGACTCACAAGGCAAAGGGCTTAACCACTTAGCCACAGAGACCCCCTCTACATTATCTATACCTTGTACATCGGAAAGATGCGGGAAATATATTCAAATATCAACGAAGCACGGGCTGTTATCGGGGCCCAAATTGGGGTGTAAAGAATAGAACCACTGTTACCTGCCCCGTATGTCGTAAGAGGCGACTAAGGAGGTTGAGCGTGTGGCTAGCTACCCCACACCGTAAAAACACTAAATGGCTACAGAACGGAGAGTGAACCGAGTAAACGCTAGCTGAAACCGGACACATTGCCAAAGGATAAGCACCAGAGCTCCAAATGGTGCTGAAGACGTGACGTAAACACACCAATGCTAAGGCTGCATGAATCAGATTTCCAAATGAATAGAATTTAAGGGGAAATCTGGTACGTCGATCTGGGCGGTGATCGCGAGAGGGAGAGAGAGAGAGAGAGAGAGAGAGATATCAACGGAAGCTATAAAGTTCGTGACAATGGTCGGTCTTTTCTATAATTAGCTACTGCCACGGACTGAAATGTTTAGATGTGTCTGTGGTAATTATACTGACGTCAACGATTCACGTGATTGTTTACTTCTCCGTGTTACTCATGGCTAATATTAGCAAGCTTGCCTGCACACAAGAACAACAGAGTAAGATAAGCCTGACTGTAACAACAGTGTAAGATAAACTGATAATAGCTGACTTGTGGGTGAAAATATACAACTGTTCTGCACACATAAAAGACAGAATGTGACACCAAGAAGTCAGAAAGAAGTATGCATCATATTATCCAATCAACTACGAGGTGGCAAACAAAATGTCATGAAAATGTATAATACCATTTTTGATTGGAAGTTAATAACATGTTTTTTGTCGGGATATCAGATCGGGAAAATTGACCACAAGAAGCAGGAAACTGTATTGTTGCATCGAGCGTGTATCATGATCTTTTATTGAATGTAATGACAGAAGAGGTTTTTTTTAATAAAGTGGTCACACACCTGAGGGTTCATCTTGAAGATACAGCAAACAACAAAGGTGAGCATTTCGAACGTGTCCAGCATATCTGTTATCAATTCACATTTTAATGAGTAAACGAATACCCTTTGTTAAGGAATAATTGATATATTAACAATTTATTACACATTTTTTAGTGTATGACGTTTTATGAGCCTGTAACTATACTCTGTATGATAGCATGTCAAAAATATAATAGTTGAATAAATGCTCGTGACAAAGGTACCAGGTTTACTCCTCGTGAAACCATCTGGATATTTTTCCAGAGATCCCTGATATCAGTGTAGGTGAGATCGAATTCCTAGTCCTGTCGGAGAAGGACGATAAAACGTAGGTCCCGTGATCAATTTGAGCGCGTAAAAGAATCATTGTCAGTTCAAAATCGAGAAGAGCAGGCTGGAAAGCCGCTGCCCGGATAAAATTCATTAGAAAGAAGTACAAATAAAATTCCTCCAAAAAAATCTTCACCATCTTCAAAATTACATTGACGACCCTCTCCGGTGCTACAGCGTTCGTGCACTGCAGCTGAGATCTTCCTGTGTAGGAAATAAATCGGAGCACACATGATAACTCGCTGAAGTGCAATGTGTACAGCCAAATCAGTGTCTTGAGATGTGACCTCCGGATGCTATCCACCCATTCCGCGCGCAGACTTACAGATTCAATAATTTGGAGCACGGTCTGATATGATAATCGTATGGGTGGCCTGTTGCTTAGCCACTCACGAGAGAGCAGTCATCAGAAGATCAGAAGCATTAAACAGCAATAAATGGTTTCACGGCAAATAAAGTGACAATTAACATAGTGTATAGACTGTTGAACTTGATATAAGTATAGCTTAGTTTCACAGCAAATAAAGTGACAATTAACATAGTGTATAGACTGTTGAACTTGATATAAGTATAGCTTAGTTTCACAGCAAATAAAGTGACAATTAACATAGTGTATAGACTGTTGAACTTGATATAAGTATAGCTTAGTTTCACAGCAAATAAAGTGACAATTAACATAGTGTATAGACTGTTGAACTTGATATAAGTATAGCTTAGAAAAATATAAAACCAATACATTAAAAAACGCATATCTCCTGTCTAAATGGTCTAAGAGTCTAAAACTGAAGGATTGACTCCATTGAATGATCTAAGAATCTAAAACTGAAGGATTGACTCCATTGAATGATCTAAGAGTCTAAAACTGAAGGATTGACTCCATTGCACCGTGTTTTACCTCCTTTGGCTTGGTCCCTCTCCGCAAAAATATAACGTGATCTGCCGAGAGTACTGCACAAAGCACGAACTCTGTAGCTCCGGCACCAATACTAGGGATCTTTAGAAAAAATGCACTCGTGAACAGAACCACGCGGTCCTGATTCGAACCCACGACCTCTGGAACGCAAGGCGATGATTTAACCACTTAACCATTTAACCACTTAACCATTTAACCACTTAACCATTTAACCACTTAACCATTTAACCACTTAACCATTTAACCACTTAACCACTTAACCACTTAACCATTTAACCACTTAACCATTTAACCACTTAACCACTTAACCATTTAACCATTTAACCACTTAACCACTTAACCATTTAACCACTTAACCATTTAACCACTTAACCATTTAACCACTTAACCATTTAACCACTTAACCATTTAACCACTTAACCATTTAACCATTTAACCACTTAACCACTTAACCATTTAACCACTTAACCATTTAACCACTTAACCATTTAACCACTTAACCATTTAACCACTTAACCACAGAGACTTCCATCTCCTGTCTACAGCAAGGCGATGATTTAACCACTTAACCATTTAACCACTTAACCACAGAGACTTCCATCTCCTGTCTACATATACTATTGCATGTTGCAGTCTTCTTCTTCTGCGTTTTACTCGCTATAAATTCAGGAGAAGCCATGGCGCCTGGTAGAGCGCTTCTGGCTGATTTTTGCGTGAAAGCCTGCTTACCGTTTTATTGTTTTCCTCGCCATACATGAGAGCTTTCTCCAACTTGAGAGGTATGTTACAGTCGATAATGAATATAACATGTAAACAAATTCAGGAGAAGTGATGAAATCATAGAAATGTATAGTCAACCACTAGTAACGACTGTTATACGAAGGAGAAGATGGAGATATGTTGGATACATTTTTAGAAGAAATGATCAAAGAATATCAAAGCATTCATTGAAATGGGATGCAGAGGATTCAAGAAAGAGAGGATTACCTAATGAGACCCAGAAACGAACTTTGCTGAGAGAGGCAAGACATATCGGTTTCAATTCTTCTTCTTCTTTTGTCGTCACACTGCTACCGGGTTGTTGCCCAGTGTCGTGGTTTTCTGTTTTGTCTTGCGCTGTTCTGGTGGCTTGTGTGATTGTTATCTTTGCTCTTTCACAGGGTGCTGCCACGCCATCTAACCATCTTTTCCGTGGTCTTCCTCTTGCCTTCTTTCCCGATGTTCTGTTGTAGAAGACTCTGTATACTGTGGAGTTTGGATGCATTCTTATTAAGTGGCCAAACCACTTCATTCTTTGTTTATCTATATAATTCAAGCACGGTTTTGTGCCAACTTTCTTTCTTATGCTGATGTTGGTGATTCTGTCTTTTCTTGTGTTGTTGGTAACTTTTCTCAGGCAACGCATTTCACATGTAGTTATTTTTGTGACTGCGCTTTGCTCAATGTCCATGTTTGGCTCTGGTAACACAAAGTAGGTATAAAAATGCTGTTGATCATTTGTTTCTTAGCTGCCTGTGAAATTTTTGGGTGCCTTAACAATGGGGCTAGCTGGTAGGTTACAGCATTTGCTTTTGTACTCTAGCCTCTATCTCTCTATCTAGTTTTCCGTCTTCTGTGAATATGCTTCCTAAGTATTTGAATTCTTTCACTTGGTTTATTTTAGTGCCATTGACATGGATGTCTAGATTATTATGTTTTCTTCCCATATTCATTATTTCTGTTTTAGTGTTGTTGATTTTCATGTCATGTTTCACACAATTATTGTTCAAAGTGTCAATATGATGTTGTAGATCTTGTTCATTTTGATGTATCAGGCACTGATCATCTGCAAACAGCAGTTCATTTATTTCATCATTATCTGAATTTGGCTCTTGAGTTATTTTATCCATATATGCGATAAAGAGTAGTGGTGAGAGGACACAACCTTGTCTAACACCTGATGTAATGGAGAACCAGTCGGTCATTCCTTCTGTTGTTCTTACTGTACTCTGGCTATCTTGATATAAGGCCATGATGTTACCTAATAGTTGTCCTTGGACGCCATATTCTTCAAGGATCTTCCATAGTTTGCACCTGTTTACTCTATCAAATGCCTTTTCTTGGTCTATAAATATAAGCTGTTTACTTTGATTGTATTCAATTGTTTGTTCGCAGATCTGTCTTAGTGTAAATATTGCGTCTGTGCAGCTCTTACCCCTCCTAAACCCAAACTGGCTATTGCTTAACTGGGGCTCTAATATATGTCTTGCTCTTCGCTCCATTCAATTACATGGAAGAAATTGAGCGAGTTACCCAGGATAGAACGGCATGGGAAAATTGCTTGCAGATCCTTTGTGACGTATAACGGTACGAGAGGAATTATTATTATTATGTTGAAGTCGCACGTGGGATGCCGGGGCCCGCTAGGAAGCAAAGAATAGTACCACTGCTACCTACAAGGCATGTCATTAGAGGCGTCTGATGTTGGGGCCTAGGAAGCAAAGAATAGTACCACTGCTACCTACAAGGCATGTCATTAGAGGCGTCTGATGTTGGGGCTTAGGAAGCTACCTAGAAAATAAAAAGCATCGCAGAAATCGGATTACTTGTAGGCACATAACTGGTATAACGTACAATCGCTCTTAAGCTCAGATAACATACAAATCACAAAGAGTGGTTAACAAGTGGTCGATAAGTAGTGTTCAAAGAAGAAGATTGCAGTAAAAGAGAATAAATTAATAATATGCACACGTAAAAGTATTTGAGGAGTAACTCTATAATCTCTGACACGTCTCTAGATGATGTTACTGGCAGCGACAAAGATTAAGATGATTCCGGTAGAAGATTAATTTTCCATGGCTGGCCACTTAGAAAAGATCTTTTATAGAAGAAAGTATCACTAAATAAAAACATGAAGTCATCATGGCGTCGTCTGCCTAGCTGCAGACGCTTGTTTAACCTTGTCTAGCTGTGTGTCAACTTATCTGCATCAACGTCATCAACAACAGATTTCAGACAACCACTGTTGTCTTTTCTTACTGATATACATATTAATGTCAGAGATTCGGCAAGGTAAAAAAATTATCCAAAGTTGTTTTTTTTTTCGAATCCGAGCATTCAGTTCTCCTTGCTTTCATTTAATGTCTCACTGTATTCGGACGAGATCACACTATCAAGATGGCGGCAGAAAACAGGAAGCACTTGGCGCCGTGCTGGGAGGAACAGGCAATAGAGGCCACCCATCCTCGCTGATAGAGCAGTGATAACAGCGGCTCGCCCCTCCCGACGGTGTTTAGCCAACATTATCTCTTCTGGTAAGCAAATTCAAAGCGGACGTACGGCGTAAAGCGACAAATTTTGACCGGTAGTGAAAGATAAGTGCGATACTTTTGATAAATTCTGGCTGTTAAAGTCGGCTTCAAGATTTTAACCTGACATCGGTTTCCCCTGCGTAATTTAACTTTATCGTCTACTCCGTTAAGAAATATGCACAATTAATTGTCTTACTTTCGATATCTTAAACCATTACATTGACAATTTCCTACCAACAAAATGATAAAGTACAAGGAAATAATTAAGAAAAATACATACACGAATGTAAAAGACTGTGAGCCCGTCTTGCAAAAGGAAACACGCTCTAATTATCAGTAATCTTCTTCTTCTTCTTCACCATTCAACTTCCATCATGAATATCGATCTCCTATAAACTAAATGTATATATATATACGTGTGTACATTTATTTATTTATTTAGTTATTGGTACTACTATCATAACTGCACTTCAACGAATAACCATGTGTTCTCCGGTCTCTATATTACACAGAAGATCTCAGCGACACTGCACAAACTCCGTAGTACCGGCGAAATAACCATGTGTTCTCCGGTCTCTATATTACACAGAAGATCTCAGCGACACTGCACAAACTTCGTAGTACCGGCGAAATAACCATGTGTTCTCCGGTCTTTATATTACACAGAAGATCTCAGCGACACTGCACAAACTTCACAGTACCGGCGAAATTCCCCGATGTAATTTTGCGCAAAATTAGAATTTGTATTTATTTTGGGTTAGCTGTTATCATGATTTTTTTTGCCAGGCAGCGACTTTCCAACCTGCTTATAACGATTTATACAGTCAGTGCTTCATTAGGGGGCTAAATTTCAACACGGGACCTCCGTTTTATTGCCTGTCTCCGCTAAAACTATATCATAGAATATGTCTACATCGGTATTATTGCACACGTGCTTCTAGAGTCCCAGCCGGGATGAGATCATTACAGCAATTAAATCTCTTAAGAATAACAAGGCACCAGGGAATGATAACTTAAACGCAGAACTATTCAAAATAGACCCAGAACTTGCAGCTAATATATTGCAACCCTTGTTTACTACTATATGGAATACCCAAATAATACCTGATGCATGGAACAGAGGAGTCATCATCAAGATCCCCAAGAAGGGCTCCCTTGCCGATTGTAATAATTGGCGTGGAATAACACTGCTTTCTGTCCCAAGTAAAATCTTAAGCAAAATCATCGTACAACGTATTACTGATGCTGTGGATAAGAAACTAAGAAAGGAACAAGCAGGATTTCGCAGAGGACGGAGCTGTATAGGCCAAATATTTGCTCTTAGAAATATCATAGAGCAATGCACAGAATGGCAAAGCAAACTCTATATCAACTTTGTAGATTTTGAAAAATCTTTTGATAGCATACACCGCGAAAGTCTATGGCGTATCTTAAGATGGTATGGAATCCCACTGTGTTTTATAAATATTATAAAAGCTGCTACAGCAAGTTTGCATGCAGTGTTGAAACTTCAGAACTAAAGTTTGAAGTAAAAACAGGCGTGCAACAAGGATGTGTTATGTCAGCCTATTATTCAACACTGTCATAGATTGGGTGATGCGTAAAACAACGGAAGATAAGGCAAGAGGTATTAGATGGACGCTCACATCCACTCTGGAAGACCTAGATTTTGCAGATGACATCGCACTCCTATCTCATACACATAGAGATATCCAGGAAAAGACCTGCCGCCTTAACCAATATAGTGAGATGGTTGGGCTGAAAATAAATCAGAAGAAAACTGAAGTAATGACTCTGAACATAGCAACCCCAGCACCAGTCAAACTAGAAGGTAAAACCCTCCGAGATACAACCGCTTTCACATACCTTGGAAGTGTTATTAGCAATGAAGGAGGCGCTGGATCTGACATTAAAAACAGACTGAGTAAGGCACGAAGTGCATTCATGACCCTTCAGACCGCCTGGAAATCTGCCCAATACAGCATCAGAACCAAGACTAGTATCTATAACAGCTGTGTGCTGTCAACATTGCTGTACGGATCGGAATGCTGGAGAATGACAGAACAGGATATGTCAAGACTCTCCGCCTTTCATACAACTTGTCTGCGAAAAATCTTACGCGTGTACTGGCCGACTACTATCTCGAATCAAGAATTGCTTGCACGATGCCAACAAGAGAATATGGGCACTATCATCCGAAGACGACGCTGGAGATGGATTGGACATGTGATGCGCATGGAGACTGGCTCCGACACGAAAACTGCACTGAGATGGACTCCAGAGGGTAGGCGAAAGCGTGGAAGACCCAAGACGACCTGGAGGAGAACGATAGAGCAAGAGCTGAAGGAAATGAATCATAGCTGGAACACAATACAGAGGAAGGCCATGAACAGGGAAGAATGGTGTACGTTTGTTGCTGCCCTAAACGCCAAGGGCGTAACAGGCTAAAGAGAAGAGAGAGCTTCTAGAGCAATAGAATATGTCTACATCGGTATTATTGCACACGTGCTTCTAGAGCAATAGAATATGTCTACATCGGTATTATTGCACACGTGCTTCTAGAGCAATAGAATATGTCTACATCAGTATTATTGCACACGTGCTTCTAGAGCAATAGAATATGTCTACATCAGTATGATTGCACACGTGCTTCTAGAGCAATAGAATATGTCTACATCGGTATTATTGCACACGTGCTTCTAGAGCAATAGAATATGTCTACATCGGTATTATTGCACACGTGCTTCTAGAGCAATAGAATATGTCTGCATCGGTATTATTGCACACGTGCTTCTAGAGCAATAGAATATGTCTACATCGGTATTATTGCACACGTGCTTCTAGAGCAATAGAATATGTCTACATCGGTATTATTGCACACGTGCTTCTAGAGCAATAGAATATGTCTACATCGGTATTATTGCACACGTGCTTCTAGAGCAATAGAATATGTCTACATCGGTATTATTGCACACGTGCTTCTAGAGCAATAGAATATGTCTACATCGGTATTATTGCACACGTGCTTCTAGAGCAATAGAATATGTCTACATCGGTATTATTGCACACGTGCTTCTAGAGCAATAGAATACGTCTACATCGGTATTATTGCACACGTGCTTCTAGAGCAATAGAATACGTCTACATCGATATTATTGCACACGTGCTTCTAGAGCAATAGAATATGTCTACATCGGTATTATTGCACACGTGCTTCTAGAGCAATAGAATATGCCTACATCGGTATTATTGCACACGTGCTTCTAGAGCAATAGAATGTCTACATCGATATTATTGCACACGTGCTTCTAGAGCAATAGAATACGTCTACATCGGTATTATTGCACACGTGCTTCTAGAGCAATAGAATATGTCTACATCGGTATTATTGTACACGTGCTTCTAGAGCAATAGAATATGTCTACATCAGTGTTATTGCACACGTGCTTCTAGAGCAATAGAATACGTCTACATCGGTATTATTGTACACGTGCTTCTAGAGCAATAGAATATGTCTACATCAGTGTTATTGCACACGTGCTTCTAGAGCAATAGAATATGTCTACATCGGTATTATTGCACACGTGCTTCGAGAGCAATAGAATACGTCTACATCGGTATTATTGCACACGTGCTTCTAGAGCAATAGAATACGTCTACATCGGTATTATTGCACACGTGCTTCTAGAGCAATAGAATATGTCTACATCAGTATTATTGCACACGTGCTTCTAGAGCAATAGAATATGTCTACATCGGTATTATTGCACACGTGCTTTTAGAGCAATAGAATATGTCTACATCGGTATTATTGCACACGTGCTTCTAGAGCAATAGAATACGTCTACATCGGTATTATTGCACACGTGCTTTTAGAGCAATAGAATATGTCTACATCAGTATTATTGCACACGTGCTTCTAGAGCAATAGAATATGTCTACATCGGTATTATTGCACACGTGCTTCTAGAGCAATAGAATATGTCTACATCAGTATTATTGCACACGTGCTTCTAGAGCAATAGAATATGTCTACATCGGTATTATTGCACACGTGCTTCTAGAGCAATAGAATATGTCTACATCAGTGTTATTGCACACGTGCTTCTAGAGCAATAGAATATGTCTACATCAGTATTATTGCACACGTGCTTCTAGAGCAATAGAATATGTCTACATCAGTATTATTGCACACGTGCTTTTAGAGCAATAGAATATGTCTACATCTGTATTATTGCACACGTGCTTCTAGAGCAATAGAATATGTCTACATCGGTATTATTGCACACGTGCTTCTAGAGCAATAAAATATGTCTACATCAGTGTTATTGCACACGTGCTTCTAGAGCAATAGAATGTCTACATCGATATTATTGCACACGTGCTTCTAAAGCAATAGAATATGTCTACATCGATATTATTGCACACGTGCTTCTAGAGCAATAGAATATATCTACATCGGTATTATTGCACACGTGCTTCTAGAGCAATAGAATATGTCTACATCGGTACATTGGGATATTCTACAAACATTTTGGATCATAAAGTTTAGGCTTTCAAACATTTCTTCTGGATCGTCGTCCATTGATTCTGCAGGTTGTGAACTTGTAATCAAACAATTACTGTGCACCACTTACATATATTACACGTCTAGAGATAGATATTACACGTCTAGAGATAGATATTACACGTCTAGAGATAGATATTACACGTCTAGAGATAGATATTACACGTCTAGAGATAGATATTACACGTCTAGATATATATATATATATATATATATAAAGCTATGGACTGCTAAAATGACTAATATTGAAGTGCTGAATGAGGTCAAGACACAGAGAAAACTTATCATCAATATAAGAAAGAGGCAGTCATCATTGTTCGGGCATGTGATGAGAAAGGTAGGTTTAGAACAGATTGTAACAACTGGTAAAATCAAAGGGAAACGAGATAAAGGAAGACAGAGCGAGACAAAATGTTGGATAGCCTGAATTTATGGCATGGAAGAGCGTCAACATCTGAGCTGATAGCAAACACCAGAGACAGGGATTTGGGGAGATCAGTGATGGCACCCTGCATGGCACCTGATGCTGATGATGTATATATATATATATATATATTCTCCGTTTACCATGGTCAAAAAAGAGAACACATATATCTATACAAAAAGAACACAAAATAAAAGAAACATGACTAATGCTATAAACAAACAAAAAACAATAAAAATTGAAGTATTTGGGACATATATAAAGAAACGAAGGATTGGAGACGATTGTAATGGAAGGAGCCATCCAGACAAAGAGGAGAAGAGGAAAACCACGGATAAGATGGATGCAGGACTAACTAATGATTTAAGCATGATGGCTGCAGAATCAGGACTCTGGCCTATGGAGAGAGAGAGAGAGAGAGAGAGAGAGAGAGAGAGAGATTCTGAAGAACTGTTAAAGTGGCAAAGTTCTGCTCAGGAGAATCTATTTGATGATGATGACTGTGTACAAATATTTTCGTATTTACATTTGGCACATAGTTTTACTGCAGGTCTTCCTTGTATAGATCTAACGAACCACACACTTAACACACTTTAATTTCACCTCTAGCACACACAACACAGACACAAACACACACACAAACATACACAACACACACAGAAACACACACAATCAACGTTTTCCGTGTCAGCACTGAATATCTCTAACATATACACAACTCATAGATGAGATTGCAGTAAAACTATTTGATTGGCAAAACACGTAATCACAAAGTATTGTAGTTTTACAAATTACAAAAACAATGACAAAATACAGCAACGTTTCGACCAATATGGCCTTTATCAAGCAAACGAACAACAGGAGTGACAATTTTTTTTTTAAATGGACGACTAAATACATTTCTAACGTTTCTAATGAAAATATGGGAATAAAATTGGTTATTGGTTATTGGTTACTAAACTGACGTCATTGCACTCGGGCAGACCCATAGGTGCTCAGTCTCCCCCAACAGATATCGAAGAGTATGCATACTGATGGTTCCTGTGGCTCGCTGATTAAACACACCTCTCACTCTGCCTCTCAGGCAGCCAGTTCGACTTGAACAACGGGTAACTACAAACTGCTTAAATCGCTTGATCGATTCAACATCGATTTTAGTGTCCTCATCCAATAGAGAGTCGCGAAGAGACCGAAGAATATCCCCCTTATCCATCTTCAACTCCCCAACAATCGATGCTGTTGATGCAAGCCTGTCCGCTCTCTTATTACCGTAAACACCCGCATGCCCAGGACAGTATATCCACGTAAGCCGCTGGAGGTTAGAAACTTCTATAGACGACATCCACTCATACCGAAACCTGCCCTTCTGGATCTTGTGAAGCATCGACTGAGAGTCAGATACAACAACTGCCCCAGTAAATGAAGTCCCAGAAATCTAATGGAGGGCAGCAGTAGCGGCCTCAACCTCCATCCTCATACTAGAAGTAGTTGTCCTGTATGCCCCACTTCGCTCTGCAACAACCCTACCATGCGCATAAACCAAGAAACCCCAGCCGGATTTCTCACCACGTTGAACCGACCCATCGGTATATACAACAACATCATCATCCCTTGCATTATCTTCTATCAGCTGCTTAACTGCGAGAACAGCCTTCATGTTGCCCCAATCTCTACATTCTCTTCCAAGAGTAATGATAACGTTGAGATAGTTCATCATGCTACCATCTGTTGGGATCCATTCTTCCCTTTTGGTAGAGTCGCAACCGTAGTCACCTGGTCAATTGTTCTCTCAGCCTGGGCCATCCACGACATGCCACGCTTGATTCTCGTGCCCTTAACATCATTAGTGTTCTTGTGAAGTGGATGTCTCTTTTCCGAAGTAACCCGCATATATGCCTTGGTTTGGGCGATTGCATGACGGGAGCGTAGTGACAGAAGGCCAAGCATATATCTCATCTTCACAATGGGGTATCTCTAGTGCAGCCCAGAACTATTCGCATACCTTCATTCTGAACCCGTTCGAGTCGTTCACATTGTGATCTTGATATCGTAAGAAGTCCGAGTCCGTAATCTACCACTGACATTACCAGTCGATCGAACAAAATCGCAAGTAGTCTCTGCTCAAGGTGTGCGGCCACCATAACTTTGAGAGCCGCAAGACCACGCTTGCACCGTTGTATCGTCTGTTCAATATGGTGTTTGAAAGATAGACTACGATAAAAGGTTATTCCAAGATAGCGCAGGCTGTCTCTGCGCTCGATGGTATGTTCATCAAAGATTACACAGGGTAGGTCAGCCTTGACGATGTGATTATTCAACGAGCACCACAACATACACGCTTTTTCAGGATTGACCTGAGAGCGAGACTCTCTACACCAACCCGAGATGGTATGCAATGTTTTCTGAATGTCATCAACCATCTCTCGTCTATCTGACCCAGTCCTATATATTAAGATATCATCTGCAAATGTCAATGTCCGACCCAATCCGGTTGGCTGAATTTTAGCTACATTTGCTGTGTAAATATTAAACAACACGGGTGATAGAGGAGAACCCTGAGGTAATCCCGGGCATATACGTGCAGGATCCGATGTCCATGTTTCTAAACGGAGTGCAACGGTTCTCTCCATTAAAGAAGCAGCTATCCAGTTCACCAGCCAAGGATTGACTTCACATTTAATCAAAGAGCGCACCATTATTGAAAAATTCACCTTATTATAAGCATCCTCCAAGTCGATGGCCACAGCTACAGTCTCTTGCTTGGATTTGAAGCCTTCATAAACATCATATGCAAACGTGCCAGCATTGTCCCATGTCCCTTTCATTGGCCGGTAGCTGCCCAAAGTGTCAGGGAGGATGTGGTCATTCTCCAAGTGACACATTACCTTTCTGGCCACTATCTTCTCTAGTAATTTGCCATATACATTTTGCAAGGTGAGTATGCGGTAGCTGCTGAGCAGTTTAGGATCCTTCCACGTTTGTGGAGCGGTCGTAAATAACTATGAAGCCAATCCTCAGGCACCACAGCATTCTGTACACTTTTATTAAAATCCATCACAACTGCATTAATAACAGTCTCGTCCAGCTGTTTGATGTGATGATATTGGACACCATCAGGCCCTGGAGCGGTGCTGTGGCTGGCCTTGAGTGCATTAACAACATCCTCCTTTGTTATTAAGTCAATGTAAGGTTCTCCAGAGCTAGTAATATCACGAAGAGCACTTATGATATTATGGCGGTCAGTTTATCACCTTTTTCTGTCTGTTCCACAAAACGATGAAGGACCCCTGCCCCTTTTCTGCATCTGTTGTCAGGACGGATCCTGACGAGTCACGTAAAGTAGGAAAAGACTGGCTGGTATTCCTCCTGTTCATTTTGCGATGAAACTGCCAGAATTGATATAGAGACTTGTCGCCACAGACTTGTGTTATGAAAGTCTCCCATAACCCACTCTTTGCCTCACTAGCCAATACTTTGAAATCCCCAGTGACTTTGTGGTGAATAGCAGACTTTTCAGCCACATCACACATATTTCTAGGTCGCTTCTTTCGTGCTCTCTGCCATGACTTTGTAGCAGCCTCTTTTTCCAGCCATGCTTTTTCAACATTTTCATTCCACCAAGGTGGTTGCAGGAAAGGAGTCCTAGCAGTCTTCTTTCTGGCAGTCTGTCGCAGTATACGTAATGGGTTTTCGTGATCAGAGTGTCATGGCGTGTACTGAAAGACAGATTTGGGTCTTCTGTGTCGCAAATTATTGGCCTTATTATGGGAATAAAAACGTATAACGAAATAAATGTAACACAAAAACACACATAAAAACTAGAAATAGAACGGAAGAGAAACAATGAAAAATCTAGTAAATATATAACTTGAATACATGCAACATATACCCATAGAGATTACAAGGCATGGGAAGAGAAAGTACTAAGAAGCATAGGAATGTAATACGTTGAGCCCACGTGGTCGCAAGGTACCATACAAAGAAATCAACCGATTCTCCAGAGAAAATCGACTGCGATCATCCGAGGAACATGATCGGATGGCTGTGACCTGAACATCGTGAGCTCCTAAATGGCCAATATCATTGCAATGGGAGGCTACAGGGGTAACATAGCATTGGCGTATGTCGCGCAAGTGTTGGGCGAATCGGTCACTTAGCCTTTTGCCTGTCTCGCCGATATAAGCCTTGTTACACCGCTTACAGATAATGGCATAGATAAGATTACGGGACTCGCATGTGAAACCATCGCCAATAACAAACGTGGCTAAAGGAAAAGATACAATACGCGTCTGTATCATATAAGCACACGTGTTGCAACGCCGATGGCCACACTAGACAGTGCCAAAATGAGTCTGGATATTGGACTTAAGGCGACTGTGTACCAACATATCCTTAAGACTTCTGTCCCGTCTGTAAGCCACCAAAGGATAGTTGGGGAAGACAGAACAGATCTCAGGATCTGACTTACGGATAGACAGATGACGGAATAAAACATTTTTCACCAGTGAACTATGGGGGTGGAAAGTTAAGATAAGTTTTACTCTGTCAGAGTTAGTAGTCCAATGCTGGCCGGTAAGGGCCTGTTGGCGAGTGATTTTCTGAACTCATTGCATAGCCGAGACAAGCACCCTCTCCGGGTATAGGCGCCTGCGAAAGAAATCAAGCATCTCGCGAGCTCTCTCAAGAAAATCATCGTATTCGCTACAAAGGAGACGAAGGCGCAAGAGCTGCGAGAATGGCAAAGAGTCCCGACAAGCCCGAGGATGGCAAGAAGTATAAAGGAGACAACTATGTGCATCAGTAGGCTTGTAATATACTGATGTAGTGATAGTGGATAGGCGTATGGTGATAGTAATGTCATGAAAGTTGACACAAGTAGTGGAGATGTGAGAAGTAAAACGAATAGAAGGGTTGAAAACATTAATGAAATTAATGAAGTGTGACAAATCGGCTTATATCGGCGAGACAGGCAAAAGGCTCAGTGACCGATTCGCCCAACACTTACGCGACATACGCCAATGCTATGTTACCCCTGTAGCCTCCCATTTCAATGATAATGGCCATTTAGGAGCTCACGATGTTCAGGTCACAGCCATCCGATCATGTTCCTCGGATGATCGCAGTCGATTTTCTCTGGAGAATCAGTTGATTTCTTTGTATGGTACCTTGCGACCACGTGGGCTCAACGTATTACATTCCTATGCTTCTTAGTACTTTCTCTTCCCATGCTTTGTAATCTATATGGGTATATGTTGCATGTATTCAAGTTATATATTTACTTGATTTTTCATTGTATCTCTTCCGTTCTATTTCTAGTTTTATGTGTGTTTTTGTGTTACATTTATTTCGTTATTCGTTTTATTCCCAGATTTTCATTAGAAACGTTTGTATTTGGTCGTCCATTTGTTTTTTAAATTTGTCACTCCTGTTGTTCGTTTGCTTGATAAAGGCCTTGTTGGTCGAAACGTTGCTGTATTTTGTCATTGTTTTTGTAATTTGTAAAACTACAGTACTTTGTGATTACGTGTTTTAACATATACACACCGAATCTCTCTCTCTCTCTCTCTCTCTCTCTCTCTCTCTCTCTCTCTCTCTCCTATACTACACATTATTCAACAATAACTTACTCATATAAACATGACATTTTGAACTTTCATCATACATGTCTGAATCATGCGCTTGGAGTTTCTCTCTCGTACTCACATGCTCACATTGTCATTTGCCGTCAGGTTCTCAACAACTATTTATTTAACCATACATTTCACTGTAGTCGAGTAGATAAGACTGCCAATCTCTTAGCTTCTTCTTCGAACGCTCCACATCGATCTCTTGCTAACCACTCTTTGTGATCTGTGTGTGATCTGAGCCTAAGAGCGATTGTACATTGTGCCAGTTATGCGCCTACAAGTAGACCAGCACATCCGATTAATGCAACGCTTTTTATTTACTAGGGTATCTTTCCTAGACCCCTTTCTCAGTCGTATTTTACGACATGCCTTGAAGGTAGCAGTGTTACTATTCTTTGCTCCCCTTGAGAGTCCCGGCAACACACGGGAGTCTCAGTTATAAAGACACGAGTTCGAATCCATGGTAAATTATAGGATTTTTTTTCCTGCAGTTGATACAACATAAATAATCACCCGTACACCTGTACACCTGTACACTGCATGGCGACAGTTTTGACACATTAACATTTGAAAATACCGCCATTCTATAGAAAACCACTAAACTACATTCTGGGGGTGGGGGCATGATACCGAACAGACGATTAAGAGGAAGACAAAGGAGAAGATGGGTGCAAGATGTCACAGACGATTTGAGTATGACTACGGTAGACGCCGGCACATCATAAATGACAGGGATGTATTTACTGTCATGGGAGACAAGCTTCGACTGAAACACCTTAGAAGATGACGGTGAACATATATATATATATATATATATATATATATATAAGTTATCAAAGCTCTATCATCATAGCACTCCGGACATTTCAATAGGTGCTCCGATCTCCGCCTCAGCGAATCCAGTAGCGTCCAGCGGCCTAATACGCCAGTTCGATGTTGATTAATCAGTCTCTTTGCATATTTGGTATGCCATTCTTTACGAGCTACATCAATCTTGACACCCATCTCCCTCAGTCTGGTTAGCGAGTGGAACTTGCAACCCTGAAACTCTTCTGTTCGAAAAGACTCTCTCAGTGCGTTAAGAATGATATCATTTCGGTCCATTGCAGCCCCCTCGGATACCGTGGTCAAGCCAGTCAATCTGTCAGCTCGTTCATTACCCCTGACTCCTGCGTGTCCAGGGACAAATATATATATATATCTATATACAGTGAATAATTGTCTGTACATGTATGTATGTTTGTATGTATGTATGTGTGTATGTATTTTACCAAGTACCACGCATACCGGCTTAGGCGATCAAGCCTCTCCATAACTCCCTTGCTGCAGTTATTCAGTTCTGAATTCGATTTTTTGTCGAACCACAATGTCATACCGTATAAACATCTTCTCCCTCTGCCTTGCACGATCTCTCACTCCCTGTTTTTGTTCCGCTATCACCAAATGCTTCAAACTCATTGTTGGCATTATATAAAAACATTGAAGGACAGAGATTTTCCCGATTCTCATTCTTTTGTTCGGGTTTACGCAAACTGCAGGCCTCGTTTAAAACCTCATCATTTGTTAAAACGTCTTCACTGTCCAAGAAATTGTCGACATTCTTCTATAAAACCACACCTATTTGGCTTCCAACGATCTTAGTGATTGTTATTTTTGAAATCTCTGATTCAAATATGACAAGATTAACACCATCTAGACACAAAGACTATCTGTTATCAAATATTTCCTTTCACATTAGCATATCTTGCAGCTTAAGTAACAGTTAATGTTTTTCTTTCAATATTGTGTTTACTTGTGCGCTGACCAGCAGTATTTCTTACATGTCAGGTGAGAACTCTCCATAATTAAATCCATCAATTTGTTCACTAGTATTCGATTTATATTGGTTTATTGAGTTCTTGAGATATCAGTTACTTCTTCTTCTTTTGTCGTCACACTTTTACCGGGTTGTTGCTCAGTGTCATCACACTTTTACCGGGTTGTTGCTCAGTGTCGTGGTTTTCTATTTTTGTCTAGCGTTGTTCTGGTGGCTTGTGTGATTGTTATATTTGCTCGTTGACAGGGTTCTGCTATGCCATCTAACTATCTTTTTTGCAGTCTTCCTCTCGCCTTCTTTACTAATGTTCTGCTGTAGAAGACCATGTATACTGTGGAGTTTGGTAGTATTCTTATTAAGTGGCCAAATCACTTCATTCTTTGTTTCTAAATGTAATTCAAGCAAGGTTCTGTGCCAGTTTTCTTTCTTATGCTGAAGTTGGTGACTCTGTCTTTTCTGGTGTTGTTGGTAACTTTTCATAGGCAGCGCGTTTCACATGAGTTACTTAGATGTAGCTAATACTCTTCCTTTTTGTTGCTGAGATACAAGCTTTCATTTGTGTTTGTTTAGACTGTAGTTTATCAAAACTCGGCTCATTGACATCAGACACCACAGCAAAGGACATGGGCAGTGATTAGGCTTGACACACTCTGATCGACCCACCTTGTTTCTGTGTCCACTACTAGAAAGATGATTACGACTAGTTCTGTCCACTTCCATCGCTTTAGTGATTAATGACCGTGTTAGAGGATGCCTCACATTGGCTGATGTTTGGTACGATGTTCAGTTTGCTGGATCCGTTTTTTGAAAAGAATTCTCTAAGATACTTTTAGCCCACTGTAGTTATACTAAGAAAACAAATGAGGAAGTTTTAAATCAAGCCTGCACACAAAAAAACCACAAAGAAATCAAAAGAATAAGAATCCGACAATCAAGGTTCTTCGGGCATATAATGCGAAGAGAAGGTTTAGAAGATGTAGTAACAACAGGTAAAATTCAGGGAAGTAGGGATCGTGGAAGACAGAGGGAGAAGATGTTGGATGGCCTGACATCATGGTTCAACAATAGATCGATGTCAGAACTGATTACGTGCACCAAGCAGAGAGAATTGTGGAGAGACACGATCGCCTACGCCGACAGGCATGTCACTTGAGATGAGATGAGTTATACTAAATTTGGTAATAAGTTATATTATTAAGTTATTGTTAAGTTATATATTATTAAGTTATATATTATTAAGTTATATATTATTAAGTTATTGTTAAGTTATATATTATTAAGTAATATATTATTAAGTTATTGTTAAGTTATATATTATTAAGTTATATATTATTAAGTTATATATTATTAAGTTATTTATTATGAAGTTATATATTATTAAGTTATATATTATGAAGTTATATATTATTAAGTTTTATATTATTAAGTTATATATTATTAAGTTATATATTATTAAGTTATATATTATTAAGTTATTTATTATGAAGTTATTTATTATGAAGTTATATATTATTAAGTTATATATTATTAAGTTATTATTAAGTTATATATTTATAAGTTATATATTATTAAGTTATTATTAAGTTATATATTATTAAGTTATATATTATTAAGTTATATATTATTAAGTTATATATTATTAAGTTATTGTTAAGTTATATATTATTAAGTTATTATTAAGTTATATATTAATTAAGTTATTATTAAGTTATATATTATTAAGTTATATATTATTAAGTTATTGTTAAGTTATATATTATTAAGTTATATATTATGAAGTTATATATTATTAAGTTATATATTATTAAGTTATATATTATTAAGTTATAATTAAGTTATATATTATTAAGTTATTATTAAGTTATATATTAATTAAGTTATATATTAATTAAGTTATATATTGTTAAGTTATATATTGTTAAGTTATATATTAATTAAGTTATTATTAAGTTATATATTATTAAGTTATATATTATTAAGTTATTGAAGTTATATATTATTAAGTTATATATTATTAAGTTATACATTATTAAGTTATAATTAAGTTATATATTATTAAGTTATTATTAAGTTATATATTAATTAAGTTATATATTAATTAAGTTATATATTGTTAAGTTATATATTGTTAAGTTATATATTAATTAAGTTATATATTGTTAAGTTATATATTAATTAAGTTATATATTAATTAAGTTATATATACCTACCAATTAGCGCCACTACTCTAAACAGAAAAGCACAGACCACAGTCTTCAGACTTAGAACGGACACTGCAGTCTCAGAGCACACCTCCACAGAATGGGTCTCAGGGACTCGACAGCATGCACCTGTGGAGCACCAATGCAGTCCCCAGAGCACATCCTGCAAGACTGCCCTAGTCTGAGTAGTGAGAGATTTGAGATCTGGCCAACAGAAAAAACACTACAAGACAAACTATGGGGAACCGGTGAAGACCTCAAGCGCACCGCCTTGTTTATGACACATACCGGAGTAGTCGCATAGCAAAAATTGATCGCAGAAGAAGAAGAAGAGAGCGCCACTGCTTAGACATCCAAACATCTCACTGACAGTTAAACAACAGTTGATCAACAGCATCTTCATACCCACTCTGTTACCAATGCCAAACATGGACAATGAATAAGAAACATACACAGAAAATAGCAACATGCGAAATGAGATGTCTCCACAAAGTCACCAACAACACAATAATCGACAGAGTAACGAATACAAGCATCAGAGAAATGGTTGGAATAAGACCGGGCTTGAATTATATAGCGAAACAGAGAATAAAGTGGTTTGGCCACTTAGTAAGAATGCGAACAGACCAAACTGCATATGAAGCTTTCCACAGCAGAATATCAGGAAGGAAGGCAAGAGGAAGACCGAGAAAAAGATGGATAAATAACGTAGCTGAATTCTGCCAGGGGACTAAGAAAACCATCACACAAATCACCAGAGAAGCGCAAGACAAATACATAAAACCACAACACTTGGTTAACAACCCGATAACAGTGTGTTGACAAAAGAAATTATATTATTTCCAAATTCTGGATGTGTTACGAAGCTGTGAGATTTAAGGTGGTGCCGCAACAGCAAACATAGACTCAGTACTAGTAGTCTATCATTTAAACTTAGAGATATTACTAGTAGTCTATCATTTAAACTTAGAGATATTACTAGTAGTCTATCATTTAAACTTAGAGATATTACTAGTAGTCTATCATTTAAACTTAGAGATATTACTAGTAGTCTATCATTTAAACTTAGAGATATTACTAGTAGTCTATCATTTAAACTTAGAGATATTACTAGTAGTCTATCATTTAAACTTAGAGATATTACTAGTAGTCTATCATTTAAACTTAGAGATATTACTAGTAGTCTATCATTTAAACTTAGAGATATTACTAGTAGTCTATCATTTAAACTTAGAGATATTACTAGTAGTCTATCATTTAAACTTAGAGATATTACTAGTAGTCTATCATTTAAACTTAGAGATATTACTAGTAGTTTGTTATTTAAACTTAGAGATACTACTAGTAGTCTGTTATTTAAACTTAGAGATACTACTAGTAGTCTGTTATTTAAACTTAGAGATATTACTAGTAGTCTATCATTTAAACTTGGAGATATTACTAGTAGTCAGTCATTTAAACTTAGAGATATTACTAGTAGTCTGTTATTTAAACTTAGAGATACTACTAGTAGTCAGTCATTTAAACTTAAAGATAGTACTAGTAGTCTGTTACTTAAACTTAGAGATATTACTAGAAGTCTGTCATTTAAACTTAAGAGATCATACGTTTTTGTTCAGGCGTTTTTTACGTCTTTATCTAGAAGTTTTAGCCAACTTTCATCAGTTGTGATCTATTGCTACATTTCACAACTTTCATCAGTTGTGATCTATCTATTGCTACATTTCACAACTTTCATCAGTTGTGATCTATCTATTGCTAGATCTCACATCTAGGTAGATTAATACTATGTGTGTTTTACTTCTTTATTTCACAATTTCGTAAATTTGTATCAGGCATGTTCTACTTCGAGTGACGTGAAGTAGATTGGGTTACATCATCCTCAGAGTTGGTATGGAACTAAAATTGAACTTCAACCATTTTAAGACAGAGCCTGCGATTCTTCCAAGAAACTGAAAGGACAATTCAATGAGCCAAGCCCACGTCTGGCTTAACAAGTCTTCACTACGATCAAAGAAATACAGATTCGCTCCACCACTCAGGATCCTCTCGAGTTCAAAGTTGTTGGACATATTCCTCGAGTCCAGGAAAATGTGAATTTATGTCCAAAGGACGAAAAGGAGATGCTAATACGTTTCTACCTGGTCTGCAACACTTAACATTATTATGTTAATGAGTCAAAGGAAATATTCCTGTTTTATCTTTGACTTCTTTCTATTTCTGGACTTTAAACAACTTATTCTTCCTCCACTATTTCTATTTCCTCTTTCTTCAATCACTTACTGCATTTATTTGTCTTGAGTTTTAACATTCTTCCTCTCCTATGTCTTCTTAATATTTCTTTAATCACGTTATCGATTTATTTTTCATGAATTTTAATAACGTATTCTTCCTATCTGATTTCTTCTTCCTCTTCTTGCTATCACTTCAATCGCTTTATAAATGTCTTTATCTTGACGTTAAATAACTTCTTCTTGTTGTTTTCCATTTCTTTTTTCTTCAACACATTTAACTATTTCTCATCTTACTTATCTGAAGTCTTTTACTTCTTAACTTTCAATGTACCTTCTTTCTCTTCACATTCAACTTTCTAATTTACTGGATTTTTGTTTTCAACGTTCGTTTCATCTCTTCTATTGTTGAGTCTATTCTTACATTGTAACATCATTTCTTTCATTTTCTCATCTTTCCTTATGTTTTATTAGCCCCATTTTATTTTCCTTCTAACTGGTTTTTGCCCGCCTGCCCAGCGTGTTCGTTGCGCGTTGGACTACGGGTGACAAGTCCTCTGTGAATGCGGGTTCAACTCCGCGGACTGGCAGAAAAGCCACAGGTTCCCAGATTTACTGTGTTCGTAGCACCGAACCGAAGGGTTACGGTGTCCATTACACCGAGCCGAAAAGCTTTCAGCTCAAGTGCTTCTGGAAAAAAAATGTTTTTTTCTTTCTAACCTGTCCTTGTCGAAGAGATCTGACTTGCTCTTGCTCTGCTTTATCTTAATTTTTGTCAACTTCTTTTACACTCTTACTCTTCTTCATTTGTTTTTGCAGTAAACCCTTGACATTGATCAAGTGTTACCTGGTTGTTAACCCAGTGTTTCACTGTTACCGGGTTGTTAACCCAGTGTTTCACTGTTACCGGGTTGTTAACCTAGTGTTTCACTGTTATATATATTTATATTTAGAACAACGCGTCTGTGTACCGTAGATCTGTTACTATTGTGTACAATCCGGTGAGGTTGATTTTAATATAACCTGAAGAAGAAATATTTCAAACTACATCAAATTTTCTTGGAAAAAAATATTTCTCTAGCGTCATGGATATTCTAAGGCTGCTTGCAAAAATCACTGAGATCCAACAGGTAGTTTTCGAGAAAATCAATTTCAAACGTGCTCACGAATTAATGGACAGACTATAGTAAAACGCAAATTGAAAGACTGGAAAGAATACAGAATGAGGCTATGTGTATCATTCTCGGTTGCACACGGGATACACCCTCCGTGGCGATGAGGTTTCTTCTGGATTTGCCGACCATGGAGAATAGACTCAAGATAGCTAGAGCAGGTGCGTACCTCAAAATAAGTGTTAAAAAGGATCACCCATTGCACGAGCTGCTCAGCAAAAGTGGAGGAAATCGATTAAAGCGGGGCAAGTCGTGGGTTGGCCATGCTGCAAACACTGTTCAGCTGGTATGCAGGCTCACAAATATCGATTATAGGGAAGAATGGATACCGATGCCTTTAATATACGGGAACACTTTTTCCATCATCATTAAATTTGACAAAAGTTGCAAAGAGAGGAATCCCATGGCGCTGGATGCAGACGTTAATGCTATCATTGATGAAAACTGTAATGAATGTACCGTTGTGATTTACACGGATGGATCGGTAGTTCATCAAGAAAAGTCCGCATGGGCCTTCTCTGCAAGCTCATGTGGCAGAATGGTCCATGAGGCCAGTGGTGCATTTCGTATGACAACAAGCAGCATGACAATGGAGGTACTTTCGGTGACTAATGCTTTACGTTGACTGGAGTCACAAAACTACACTCATGCTTGCATTCTGAGTGATTTATTGAGTATGATTCACAAGGTAGAGGCTGGTTCGATGCGCATGCAATGGACTGAATCACTACAAGTGTCAACAATTTGCAGAATCACACTTATCTTCATTCCGGGGCACATAGGTGTCGTTGGTAATGAGAGAGCAGACAGGCTGGCTGGCTCTGCCACCATATCAGACGGCCAGCCAATGGATAGAGCTGATATTTTGAACGCCCTCATAGAGTGTGGCCGCAAAGAAGATTTTCATTTAAACCAATTCACGTCAACTACTAGATTGAAGAAGCTGGGTTTGAAGATTGGAGTAGCAAGAAAAGATCAGCATAACAGGTACGTGAGTAGGCACATCAATCAAAATTTAACTGGTACGGTCAGTCGCTGGACGCTGTTGGAGATATTGCAAAGGAGATCGGAGCACCTATAGACGTCCCCGGAGTGCAATGAAGATATTTCAAACTGAAATTGAAACTGTAACCCAGTGTTGTGGTTTTATGTATTTGTCTTGCGCTTCTCTGGTGACTTGTGTAATGGTTTTCTCTGGTGACTTGTGTAATATTTTTCTCTGGTGACTTGTGTAATGGTTTTCTCTGGTGACTTGTGTAATGGTTTTCGTAATCTCCTGGCAGAATTCAACTACGTTATCTATCCACCTTTTCCTCGGTCTTCCTCTCGTCATCTTTCCTGATATTCTGTTCTGGAAAGCCTCATAGTCAGATTGGTCTGTTCGCATTGCCTAAGAAGCTTTCCGATTTGAATCACTTTAATATACTTCTGTTTTCTCCACTATGTGATATCTAATATACTTCTGTTTTCTCCACTATGTGATATCTAATTCTATTTGTTTCATCTATCGAACACAAAGTTCTGTTTGTCTGAAATGCGTGACATCGTGTATGTCTTGTCTAGAATATCACTAGGATTGGTCATCTAAGACTTCTGTATACATGTATACTGTTCTACGTCTACGCTTACGCCTACGATTTAAGAGTAGGTGTAGATAATTGAAAGTTAATTACTTTTGTGGACAAGTGGATGGTGTTTGTGTAAATGTTCAGCCCATTTCATCGCAACAGATGAGGTTGTAGGAGACATCATGAACACATAAACCTGAAATTTGTACATGTGTACGTGAAGTAGGAGAGTATCACATGTGTACATGAAGTAGGAGAGTATCCCATGTGTACGTGAAGTAGGAGAGTCTCACATGTGTACATGAAGTAGGAGAGTCTCACATGTGTACATGAAGTAGGAGAGTCTCCCATGTGTACGGGAAGTAGGAGCGTCTCCCATGTGTACATGAAGTAGGAGAGTATGACAGAATAGATTAGAGAGAGTCTCCCATGTGTACATGAAGTAGGAGAGTATGACAGAATAGATTAGAGAGAGTCTCACATGTGTGCGTGAAGTAGGAGAGTCTGACAGAATAGATTAGAGAGAGTCTCCCATGTGTGCGTGAAGTAGGAGAGTATGACATAATAGATTAGAGATAGTCTCCCATGTGTACATGAAGTAGGAGAGTATGACAGAGTCTCCCATGTGTGCGTGAAGTAGGAGAGTATGACAGAATAGATTAGAGAGAGTCTCCCATGTGTGCGTGAAGTAGGAGAGTCTGACCGAATGGATTAGAGCGAGTCTCCCATGAGGGAGACACGTGTTAAATTCACAGTAAAGCCGAAGGAATTCACTGAAGGGATACGATATCCATGGCATCGAGGCAAAGAGCTGAAAGCTCAAGTGCTTCTGGATCGGAAAAAAGTTGTACATTGGCTAAGACAGCTCACAGATTGACAGCGGACAACTAATTATTAACTAACTAACAAACTATCTAACAAACGAGTTAACTATTTATCAGTCTGTATGCTTATGTGTATGTCTATTTGCTAAATAGTTAACACAATAGCTACACACACGAAGGAAACACTATAATTAATTATATAGCTGGCTAACTAGCCATCTAACTAACTAACATGAAAATCGTGGCATATCCTTTACAGGATTTAGCCATCAACCACAGTAAACGATTCGTCGGTTTTCTAGGCACCACTAATACGTTCAGTAGTTTGCAACTGCTTTCTGAACGGTGAGGTCTATTTTTACCGTTTGAAATAATCCAGAGGAACTAATTTGCTTCCAAACTTGTCCGCCGCAGAATTTGAACCAGGTACACTTGGGTTGTGATCAAGCTCACTACCGCTTAAGCTACAGACGCTCATGACTAACTAACTAACTAACTAACTAGAGAACTATAACTAATATAACTAACTAATTAACTATAACAGATAACTAACTAACTAATATAAATTATATTAGTGAACTGATCCGTATTTATGTCGCCACCAAAGTTCTCTAATCTAGGATTTCAGTTAGTTTTAATAATGCTAATGATAATATATATAAGTTAAACGCTTACCTATATTATCAAGCACTTTATTGAATCCTTGTCAAGTTGCAAAACTGAATAACTGAATCCTGGTCTATATATTTCATATTGTCTTGACCTTATAAGGCTGAATGACTTGCTTATTTCACTTTATAACTCAATTTAGGCATGAAGAAACAATTATTAAGAGAAATAAAATTCAGACAAGTAAACTATTTTGGGCACATAAAATGACATGACACCATGATAAAACATTTACTAGAGGGGAAAGTTGAGGGAGAAGAGCAAGAGGAAGACCGAGAGATAAGTGGGAGGAAACTTTAGGAAATGGACAGGTTACAGTCTGGCAGAGTGCAACACAAGGCGAAAGACAGAGGATGCTGGAGATTCATTGCAGCCAACCTTCGACGTGGAGACGGCACCTGATGATGATGATGATGAACTCAATATTAAACCTAAATTTATGCTGTGTATGATGTTTAATCATCATCATCATTATCCAATAGATTGTCTTGAACAGAACTTTGCCATCGTAACAGCAACTCTGAATTTGTCCTCAACATTTACCGTAAACATGTCTTTTTAAACCTTTGGATGGATGGACACAATAGTTGCCTTATTAAACGGAGTCTGATTTATTCATTGAAGGAAGTTATTGAAGAGTAACAGAAACAATCTCAATCTCCAGCTTTGAGCACTTTTAATGGTTGACCTCTCGGACTGGCCAGAAATTTTGTGCTGCCTTGATTCGCGATCCCTAATATAAACTGGTTAATTGCTAGGCTCGATTTCGCTAGAACAGACACCAGAGCATATCCTGCAAGACTGTCCTCTTCTGTGTGAGCTGAGAAGCAACATGTGGCCACACCCAGTCGACCTGAAAACTAAGCTTTGGGAAACCTGACAGACCTGAAGCTGTCTGCCCAGTTTGTGGTCCACAGTAAATTAAGCGCATGACCAGAGATCGCTGAAGAAGAAGAAGAAGATATTATGTGCGTGTTCTTCCAAGAGTAATGATGACACTGTAGAAGTTTGCAATGATCACGAGCTTGTGATACATCGTCATATACTATAACAAAGAAAGAAAGAAAGAATATATTATAGAACACTTTCATCCTCTCTTTCTCTCTCTCTGTATACTTATATATATAGTTAGTTTGTTAGTTTGTTCCTTTCATGCCAAAGGCGACACATAGGGCAGAGGTTTTAGATCTCCATGTGATGCGGTTCGTTGCTAGCAGTTGGAGATCTTGTATGGTATATACTCGTATATATATGTATGTATGTGTTCCTTTATTACTCTTAAAGCAATTTCTCAATACCGCTTTACCCTGGGCAACTTGTTCAATATTTTCTATGGAAAGGAGTCTGATGTTTCTAGTTTCTCTCAATGAAGTTAGTTTTAGTATTTCTTTAGGGCGGCATTTCATTCTGGAACTATTTCTCCCTCATTTCAATGATTGCAATGCAATTCTTTGATCATTTTCTATCAGAATATGCATAACATATCTCATCTTTCTTATAACAGTAGCTACTAGTAGTTGATCCAACATTTCCCTGATCTCATCACTTCTCCTAAATTCATCTCATGTTATGTTCTTTGTTTTTTGCAGACATCTATTTTCAATTGTATTCAATTTACTTTCTATATCTTTAGTTTGTTTTCCCCCAATTCTCATGGCATACGTTAGAGCGTAAACAAAATAACAAATTAGTATTAGAACTATATAAGTTGCAATGTATAATAATAATAGTAAAATAATCTGTTATTTTCAAGCGATGTTACTCTTCTCATTTGTACATATGTACAGTAGCACTCACCGTTTCGACATCAATGTCTTCAACAAGGTCTGAGCAATTAGAAAATGTATATAAGTAAGCAGTTTTAACTAAACTGAATTTAAAAAAATATATTGTTATAAGACGCTGACCAACTTTAATTGTTGTTTGCCCATTTAGAGAATTGTTATATATTTGTACTCGGCAGATTGTACTGAAGAAACCATACTCTGGTTCAACGGACAAGAAGGCGTCTGCCAGCAACTTGTTGTGGAGAGTAGTGAGCACGGCCAGGCACTTAGAACGCCCTGGTCATCCGCTGCACCCAGATCCTTCTCCAGTCGTCTCAACTTTGTCCTGCCACTGGACACAGAAGAAATTGGGCGAGAGTGTGAGATCGACGAACTGCGTAACTTTCTCACTTTAAACCAAATCATCGCGCAAATCACTATTTCATCCATCAAACATACCAATTTGTTTGGTCATCATCACCCGTGATGAACGAGCATCATATGTTTGTATTTTTTCTATTTGCTTGATAAAGATTGTTTGGTCCAAACGTACACAAGTTTTTGTACTTCTATAAAACAGACACATTGCGTTGCTATTTTTCATTCATCGTTGGTATTCAGTTCTACTTCAGTTTCCATCTACTCCGTACTGTTTAATGATTCTTGTGAGACTCTAGCATTCGTCAGTTTGCCTGCCTACATCTCAACGATAATCGACAACTCAATCTAGTTTAGCCCATCCTCCGCGTTCATTTCAAGCAATCGCATTCACCCCATTGGTGCTTTATGCGTCTAGTGGGGAAGGACCCGCCTTAACTCAATAATAATTCACACCCGCAACTTTTAAGACGTACGCGCCAGGCCTGTCAGGGAGGTTTGGTTCACTAATGTCAGAAAGTGACTTCTGCGATGTCACGATCTTATTTAAACCACCGTCATTGTCACAATACTGTTCTTGATTCCCCGGGCAAATAGTGAATGGTTTTTGTCTCATATGAAGTAACTAGTGTTTGGCAATTTGTGTTTGAACTACGTTTCACGATAAACAGTCCCGCTGTTTCCAAGAGACTTTTCATTCAGTGGATTATTGTTCGGGTGTGTTAATTTGTATTGTTTACAGGATACAAGTTATCTGTGTGTGTCTCTTACTGTACAACTGAAACACGTTTGTGTTATAGTTTGTTTTAGATCGTAGTCCTGTGCCAGACGTAGAAAGTACATCTTAATTAGTCCTTTGTTTTCTCACTGCTAGTAACAGTTTTAATACAGCTTGAATGCAATTGATAGTAACAATACGATGTCTTTAACTAAATATATGTAATAATGGTTCAATAGAACTCATTTAATGTATCTATAATGTGCCTCTAAGGTATGTATTAGCATTGATCTTATATGAGCATTCACATGGTATGTACTTATAATGTGATGTTCTCTATGTATCTTTTGATACATGACAAGAAGAAACAACACCCTTCTTGTCTACATTGTAATATACCATTTTTTAAACATATTTTTCATGTCTTTATTTCGAATTTTTCTTTCTCTCCCGACTTATCCTGTTGCTTATATAGATATGCTTATACAAATTTGTCAAATCTGTTTATAGCCAGAATCACGTTGTTCTATGATATGCCAACTTAATTAACTAATATGTCTGGGTCACGGAAGTCTTAACACTAGTTATCTTAGTTTACTGACATTATCTGACGGTAGAGACCTGTCTGGCAGACGAGTGATGCTAAGTGTTTAACAGAAAGGAAAAACAAAAGTATGGGACGACAATGACAACTGAATTGATGCGTGTGAGAATCAGTAAGATAAAAGACTAATATGTTAGCAAAACATGAGTACAAATCTTCGTGGGTTTTTGTGTTTTTTTCCGATCTCAAAGTAGTCCGACTTTGAACTATCGTTTTCTATGTTAAACTGTGTAGTTTGTACTTTCAACTTCTTCGTTTTCTGTGTTAAACTGTGTAGTTTGTACTTTCAACTTCTTCGTTTTCTGTGTTAAACTGTGTAGTTTGTACTTTCAACTTCTTCTTCTCGTTCGTTCTTCACGGCCAATTTTATCATTCTTATTGTGATGTGATAATTGATCTTAGGCCAGTATAACTAACGTTAAACCCCTGTTGCAGACCCCTACTTATTATGTATGGTACCATACTCGTGTTAGTCTTCCGTTTTTTCTCCTACGGGAAATGTTTTGAGTCTGTCGCGCTGGCAGTCAGTCCCCAACATTTCCCCTTCCTCCGTGTGTACAAGTTCACTTCAATAATCCGTTTAATGCTGTATATTTGGGCTTGGATTTACGCCAAAGAGCATTTACTACTTGGCAATAAACTTCAAGTTGGAGGAACTCTTGGCGACTTTTTCTGATGTGGTAGGTTTCTGGGGCTTATATTTAAACCACAGATGGTAGGTTTCTGGGGCTTATATTTAAACCACAGATGGTAGGTTTCTGGGGCTTATATTTAAACCACAGATGCGAAACGAAACATGACCTTAGGAACGAAAGTTATAGAGAACTGTGGAAACTTTTCAAGAAACTCCAACTGGTGTGCAGCTTCATGGAGGCTACCCATCTCACGAAAGTTATAGAGAACTGTGGAAACTTTTCAAGAAACTCCAACTGGTGTGCAGCTTCATGGAGGCTACCCATCTCACGAAAGTTATAGAGAACTGTGGAAACTTTTCAAGAAACTCCAACTGGTGTGCAGCTTCATGGAGGCTACCCATCTCACGAAAGTTATAGAGAACTGTGGAAACTTTTCAAGAAACTCCAACTGGTGTGCAGCTTCATGGAGGCTACCCATCTCATAATCTAGACGGAGCATGTGAAGCCGATCGCAAAGAAGAAGATCACAGAAAACTGGTTGATTCTATGGTAAGAAGGGTGTAACGCCACTAGCTTGGCAGTCTTCTACTTCCGAGGAGGTATTGCTGTGACTTTCTTGCAACCTCGAAGTTTTGGAGAAATAAAGAGATTGCCTAATTACTAACAACAGCATCACACGAAGACGGCTTACAGTAGTGTTAAGATAAACTGTGATACTTTCGTGATAGAAGTAACTACATGAGAGTTAGTTTCATTCAAGTCTTCATCGAATTTGATGCATTTTCTATTTAAGTAACACATTTAAGTGTTTGCGTAGCCTTGTGATACATTTGTACATTGTTTTATTAATTTATATGTAATGTTATCCTATTTAAATCTGTCTCTCCCTGGTACGTGGAATGCAAAACGAAAGCAACACGTGTTGCAGGTATTCTTATCATAAATGTTGAATAAGAGCGGGTGAGACTTTGAGAACTTTAGCCTCTTTAACAATTTCTACTAACATGTGTTTTTATTTTGTGTGTTTTGTTGTATTTGAAATAAGGAACACTTGTTCCAACGACAAGTGTATTAGAAACAGACAGTTCATAGACGTGCACTTTAGTAAAAGACAGTTCATAGACATGTACATTAGTAACAGACAGTTCATAGACATGTACAATAGTAACAGGCATACCATAGACATGTACATTAGTAATAGACAAGTCATAGATAAGTAATGCTTCTTATAAACAACGATAAAGTCGAGACAAGAACTAAGGATTATTTACTGATAGAGAGAAAGAAGATGGTGAACAAGTGGGACACTTAATGACCTATATTTGTCTTATTTAATTTTAATTTTAAAGATCCACACAACTAACTGCAACGGGAGACATAGAACCACATATATATACACACATATATGGTTATGTGGAGAGAGATAATTAGAGAAAGAGAAGGAGGCAAGGTGAATGAAGTAAGAGAGAGAATGAGGATCTGTTTGAATGAAGTGAGGAAGAGAGAGAGAGAGAAGCAATGACCTGGTTAAATGAAGGGAGAGAAAGACAGAATCAATCGCCTGGTTGAATGAAGTGAGAGAGAGAGAGAGCGAAGCAATGACCTGGTTTAATGAAGGGAGAGAGAAGCAAAGACCTGGTTGAATGAAGTGAGAGAGAAAGAAACAATTGCCTAGATGAATCAAGTGAGAAAGAGAGAGAGAAGCAATGACCTAGTTGAAGGAAGGGAGAGAGAGAGAGAGAGAAAGAAGCAAAGACCTGGTTGAATGAAGGGAGAGAAAGCGAGAGAAGCAATGACCTATTTGAAGGAAGGGGGAGAGAGAGAGAGAATACAGATCTGCTTCAATGAAATGAGAAAGAGAGAGAAGCAATAGAATCGTTAAATGAAAGGGGAGAGAGACCTGGTTGAATGAAGCGAATGAGAAAAAGGAGGAGGGTCTTATTGATGGAAATCTCTCTCTCGCGATCGTTCTTAGGCCGCTTTTATCATTCTATTGTGATATATAAACAGTCAAACATCAAGAACGGATGTACGTGCACAGCCTTCAGTACCTATTGGAGCTCAGGTGCTTATCCTTCGGTGCTGTGTTCGATTTCAACCAGCGTTTACTGGATTCGCTCTATGTTAGCCTTTTGCTGTGCCCAGTCAAAACCCACAAGGCAACAGGTTGCGATTTTCTTTTAGGGTAGCGACTCTTAGACGGCCTGCCCTCCCGGGCTTATGAGCGCCATCTGCCCAGCGAAACTGGTCGTTTTGGGGACACCTTGGTTTGCCGCTCATCCAGTTTTGTGTACGGTTTGCTCCTCTAGCTTTTGATTGTCCCCAATCAAGCTACAAGGCAGCAGTAGTTCACTGCGAGCGGAAACGCGCACTGGCTTCGCCTCTGCTGGGCTTTCCAGTTCTTTCTGTACATCCGGGTGATCCGCACACCCTCCTGCCTGCTGCGTTCGCCGTGCCCGCCGCGCTTGCCGTGCATGCCGTGCCATGCTTTTTTGCCAGTCTGTGGGCCTTCACGTGCATCGCTCGCATGCGTGCATGCTCCGCCCTGGTGCCAGCCTCACTATTTCCGTCAATTCCAACCGTGCTCACATTTGCCTGTGCTGTTCGTGCCTAGCGCTCAACCCAGTTCCCCACCCCTGCGATGGGGGCACGGGTTTCGCCCCATGTAGGCCCACCCATGCATCTTCGGCATGTTTGCTCTCGCTGCCCTGGTGCCTTCTTCACCATTTCCGTCAATTCCCACCGTGCTCACATTTGCCTGGGCTGTCCCCGCCTGGGGCTTAACCGGGCCCCCAACCCTGTGATGGTGGCCCGAGGTTTACCTCATGTGGGCCCACGTGCAGCTCAGCTCGACTCCCAGCATATTCGGGCTCAAGAGAGAGCATGCGCGGGCTCCGAGTTTCGCCCCTTGGTGGTCCACATCTCTTCGATGGATGCAACTCTCATCCAGTCTGTTTATCCTTCCAGCTTTTCCCATCGGCCTGGAGAGACGAGCATTAATAGTCACTCTGGGCATTTGCTCGTCTGTGTTGCGAGCGGATCCCATCTAGCGTGACTACCTTTGCATCTCTACTTGCACCAAAGTAGCTCTCCCACGACACCTGTCCACTTGGCCAGACCGAAACCACCGTCTGTTTCCAGGGTCACCACGAGTAGGTGAGGGCAGGGTCTAGATTAGTACCAGCTCACTAATCCTAGCGCGCCATTGTCCCCATGCGCCTTTGACCCCTTGATGGAAATGAGAGAGAGAAGCATGACCCGGTTGAATGAAATGAGAGAGAAAGAGTAGAATGGCATGATTGAGTGAAGTAGGAGAGAGAAGCATGGCCCAGTTGAAAGTGAGAGTGTGTGTGTGATAGAGAGAAGGCGACTTGTATGAATATAATGTGTCAGAAAGAAGTAAAGAGATTGAAGAGAGAAGTGTGACACGGTTGTAATGCTGAGATTTGCTCGCTTTTTTATATTCTTTTGTTCCTTGATACCTTCTTGCTCTTTCATATAATCTTTGTCACTAATAACTGCTTACTATTTATGTCAACTGATTTTCCTGAACAACTTTGTCCCTGACACAAGGTTGATGTTTGTTATGTAGGGATTAAAGCCTCTTTCAAGCCTCTCAACCTAAGGAAGAAACTTATTTTGGTTATATCAGAGCATTTAGGTCAACAAACATGAACAATAAGTATTAACTCCTTTCGAAGAATCCAAGCTATAATTATGGTAATATGGTAACTCTGAAAGAAGTGAATGTTAAAGACAATTGGCTGATAAGCAATATACGAGTACTATACAGAAAAATTAGATATTTTGGTCACATCAAGCGTCACGATGGCCTGGAGAGAACACTATTAGAGGGCAGGGTCGCAGGGTCCCAGGACGCAGAGGTAGACCAAGAAGAAGATGGCTACAAAAAACCATGAATATGACCAACAGCGAAGTGGGTGAACTGTCCTGAGACAGAGTTAATTTCAGATGCGCTGCAAAGAGAGCAACGTCCTATAAGGATATGCACCTTGATGATGAATAGGCTAGCAGAAGACCGTTTAGCTCAGTCAAGAAATGGGAGAAGTTTCTGTTCATGTGGGCTGCCTTTTATATGTTTGATATCACCCATGTATTGCCGGGGCTTGCAAGGGGAGCAAAGAATAGTAACACTGCCACCTACAAGGCATGTCGTAAGAGACGACTGAGGTAGGGCATAGGGAGCTACCCTAGTAAATAAAAACGTAGCAGAAATTGGATGTGCTGGCCTACTTGTAGGTGCATACCTAGCACAACGAACAATCGCTCTTAGTCTCAGATCACATACAAATCATCACAAAGAGTGGTTTAACAAGTGGTCGACGATATGGAGCGTTGGAAGAAGTAGATTGATATGTATAACTTTACCAAACACTTGTATGCTTGTATCAATCATGTATATTATTTGTCTATGGATATTACTTATTACATCTTCAACATCTTCTACTTTTGTTGTCACACTATTACCGGGTTGTTGCACAGTGTCGTCACACTGTTACCGGGTTGTTGCACAGTGTCGTCACACTGTTACCGGTTGTTGCACAGTGTCGTCACACTGTTACCGGGTTGTTGCACAGTGTCGTCACACTGTTACCAGGTTGTTGCACAGTATCGTCACACTGTTACCGGGTTGTTGCACAGTGTCGTCACACTGTTACCAGGTTGTTGCACAGTGTCGTCACACTGTTACCGGGTTGTTGCACAGTGTCGTCACACTGTTACAGGGTTGTTGCACAGTGTCGTGGTTTTCTGTTTTTGTCTTGCGCTGTTCTGGTGGCTTGGGTGATTGTTATATTTTCTCTTTCACAGTATTTTGCTACGAAATCTAACCATCGTTTTTTCTTGGTCTTCCTCTCGCCTTCTTTCCTGATGTTCTGTTGTAGAAGGCGTTGAATACTGTGGAGTTTGGATGCATTCTTATTATGTGAGCAAACCACTTCATTCTTATTATGTGAGCAAACCACTTCATTCTTATTATGTGAGCAAACCACTTCATTCTTTGTTCCTCAATGTATTTCAAGCAAAGTTCTGTGCCAACTTTCTTTCTTATGCTGATGTTGGTGACTGTCTTTTCTGGTATTGTTGGTCAATTTCGCATGCAGCGAATTTCACATGTAGTTATTTTTTTGTGATTGCTCTTTGCTCGTTGTCCATGTTTGGTTCTGGTAACACAACGTAGGTATGAATATGCTGTTGATCATCTGTTGCTTAGCTGTCAGTGAAATTGTTGGGTGCCTTAACAATTGAGCTAGCTGGTAGATTACAGCATTTTATTTTTTGCATTCTAGCCTCTATCTAGTCTTCCGTCTTCTGTGAATATGCTTTCTAAGTATTTGAATTCTTTCACTTATAACATCAGCAACTAAAAAACTGAGACCATGCTAGGACACCAACAACATCCGAAACACACGTGCCTGTAGTTGTTCATTGTATTATGTGTATCTCCTGATGTGTCATGAACGTTTTGGGGGGTTATATAATGAAGTCTGTTGAATAAAGGCTCTTCATATTCTCAAGTTACGCATAGAATAGATGGGTCGTTGCAAGGTTCTCAAACATCTATTTTATTTGTATTTTTCCTAGTTACCTTCTGCCTAGGGCTTCCTATTTTGATAATTATGACATTCTCCCACACAGGTAGAGAGATATAAGGAGAATTGAATAGAATTCTATAGATGAAATATTTCTGTCGTCATCTTATCTATTCTTTAAGTACAAAAGGAGTTAGGAAGGAGGTTTGCACAATGTGAAAATTATGCCGGTAGCTTTGTTACCGTTTAGGCTCAGAAGAAAGGTGATTCTAGGCAAAAGTCGTCTGTCCAGACTGATTATAAGCCTAAAATCTTCAACGTAAACACGGCATGAGTGTGGTAGATGAAGACAGTGTGAAGTGCAAACACAGGTTATTTGCTGTTAAGGTGTTAGTTAAGCTGTAAATGAAAGAACATAGAGAAATATATATAACAGGAGCGTGTCGATAAATCATGCTATAGAAAGTGTCTCTTTATGTAGCATGCTATTAGCGGAACATCGCTTTATCAAAACTCGCATGAAAGACTATCAATCTGTAGCCAGTTCTCCCGCCTACTCCAACGTTGTGCTCAAAGTTTTGTTTACTATCCTGTTGCCACAGACGTCTTGGTTATTCCCTGCCTTGTTTTCCAAGAAAGCCCACCATTTTTTGTATTATCTGAATCACTGTTTCACGAGTGTAATGCAAAGTAATAGAAAAGTAGAACTAAAGTAGCCGTTTACATTACGGTGTGATATATTTGTTGACCAACATCGACGGTATGATGATATATTGAAGAAAACGGAGATAGATCGGATATATTTGTTGACCAACATCGACGGTGATGATATATTGAAGAAAATGGAGATAGATCTGTTATTTGTTGACCAACATCGACGGGTGTGATGATATTGAAAAAACGGGATAGATCTGTTATATTTGTTGACAACATCACCCGAATAGAATCTAGTCAACATGGTGCCGGTCTTTATTTACATCGCAAAGTTGAAGTGAAACCTGGTCAACTGAAGCCCTTTGCGGTCGGAAGAAAAATCCTTCAAATTCTTTACGATCGTCAAATTATATCTGGACTCGAGGTACTAAGGAATTCATACCATGTCACTATAGTCTTCTTGTGTAAGGGTAAGGAATTCATACCATGTCACTATAGTCTTCTTGTGTAAGGATGAGATCCGAGCACACATGGTTTTTTTTAACCGAATCGTAATGATGATGATTCTATCAATTACTCTGATTGCTATAATTACTTTGTTTTATGATCTATATAAATTTTACTTATCTTAATAATAATAATAATTCCTCTCGTACCGTTATACGTTACATAGGGCTTGCAAGTAATTTCTCCATACCACTCTATCCTGGGCAACTCGCTCAATCTCCTCCATGGAACTGATACCGATATTTCCTGTCTCTCTCAGCAAAGTTCGTTTCAGGGTCTCTTTAGGTCGACCTCTCTTTCTTGAACCCTTTGCATCACTTCAATGCCTGCTTTGATATTCGTTGATCATTTCTCCTCAAGGTGTGCCCAACATATCTCCATCTTCTCTTTCTTATAACAGTTGTCACTAGTGGTTGACCAGACATGTCTCTGATTTCATCACTTCTCCTAAATTCGTTCCATTTTATATTCATTATTTTTCGCAGACATCTATTTTCAAATGTATTCAACTTGCTTTTTATATCTTTACTTATCTTGTGGTCAAGGTATTGCTGTACTGCTATTATCAAAATGTTAATGATGTTGTTAAAATAACAAGTCAATGATGTTGTTAAAATAACAAGTTAATGATGTTGTTAAAATAACAAGTTAATGATGTTGTTAAAATAATATGATGAAATTTTAATACTACTTTTGTTGCTAAGTTATAATACTGATACTGATGTAAATTATTATGTTGCTATTTGTAACTTATATTTCATCTATTGTCGCAGATACCAGACGTACACATTTGTTTGCTGCTTCTCTGAACATTGTCCAGTCGATACGATTATAACACTGACCAGAGTTATATATGAAGCACATTATTTCCTAATCAACATTTGATACTGTACACTTTACGACTTGTAAACTTTAGTTCATTCAAATTTGTACAACATGCGATTGATTTACTGTTAGACCCTGACTACAGCTATATAAACATTCGTGATATTGTCATCAAGTCAAGTCCAGGAAATACTGTGTTACCTGACAACTCATATTATTGATTACAATCTGTGAGCCGTAGAACTACAACAACAACGATGAACGATAGAGACCGAAGTCGCTCTCCGATTCTCGGCAGTTCATCATCTCCTAGATCGGCAACAAATCTCTTATCTCAGTCGTTTCCAAGAGAACAAACTGAAACAAAAAAGACAATAGAGATACCATGTACGCTTCCACCACAACATGTAGTGGTGAGTAGCAGCAATGCTGGAGCTAAGAGTAATCATTTCAACACACCAGACGGTGGCACTGAAGATCTACGCTTCTCACAACAAATTCAGGAGGCTGTGTCGCAGGTCCTAGAGGGATATGATTGGTCGTTAGTAACAACTCCTGCCAGAAACCAGAATGGAGAGAAAAGGAAACCACACATCAAACGGCCTATGAATGCATTCATGGTTTGGGCACAGGCTGCTAGAAGGAAGCTAGCAGACCAATACCCACATCTGCACAATGCTGAGCTTAGTAAAACTTTGGGAAAGTTGTGGAGGTAAGTTTTCAATTCTAAACATACCACTAACACCATCATCATTACCATCATTGCTATCATTATCATTATTGCTATCATTACCATCATTGCTATCATTACCATCATTGCTATCATTATCATTATTGATATCATTACCATCATTGCTATCATTACCATCATTGCTATCATTATCATTATTGCTATCATTACCATCATTGTATCATTATCATCATTGCTATCATTACCATCATTGTATCATTATCATTATTGTATCATTACCATCATTGCATTATCATCTATTGATATCATTACCATCATTGCTATCATTACCATCATTGCTATCATTACCATCATTGCTATCATTATCATTATTGCTATCATTACCATCATTGCTATCATTACCATCATTGCTATCATTACCATCATTGATATCATTACCACTACTCAGTTTACCCGACAATCATCGTTACATACATGTACATAGCTGTTGTTACTAAATAGAACAATATCTAAGAAAAGTATATAGAAAAACACAACATTTTAAACATGTAAATTTGCTGACTTTCGTTTCAAGTAAATCTAAAGCAAAATATATCCCTCATAACTCATATTTTCTTCATCATTTTGATAATTTTTTTATTTAGTTAGTTGTAACATTGTTGTACACAGTTCTAAAAAAGTTGTGTGAAATGATTTAACAAACGGTGGCAGAGTGAGAGTAAAGAGAGTATATTGTATGATCTAACATCGTGGTTCGACAAGACATCTGTTTTATAACTGATTAACTGCACCAGCGAGGGAGAGCTGTGAAAAGTTATGAACGCCTACGCCGGCAGGCAGGGCATTTAAGTTTATGTTAGATTTCATCCCCGCTTGTTGCTGTTGTTTGTCTTAATATAAAATCAATAAATACGTAACTAGTAGGTAGAGAACAAAGTGGCTATAACTGCTGCATGATCCAAATTTGAATGTATAACAGGTTTGTAAAACTTGTCTGATCCTTTAATTAGGAATCTAAATTACAAGCCCCTCTGAAGCCGGGGTAAGGCTCGCCTGAATGGCGAGACTCTTGCAACAAGGAAAGCGAACCTTTACGCAACAATTGGTTAGAGGCACCATATCTTCTTCTTCAAACGCTCCATATCGACCACTTGTCAACAACTTTGATTTGTATGTGATCTGTGTCTGAGACCGATTGCACGTTGTGCCAGTTATGCACCTACAAGTAGGCCAGCACGTCCGATTTCTGCGATACGTTTTATTTACTAGGGTAGCATCCCTAGGGCCTACATCAGTCGCCTCTTACAACATGCATTGTAGGTTGTAGTGGTACTATTCTTTGCTTCCTTGGGGCCCCAGCACCACATGGTTGGGAGACACCATATTAGGCGCAATGACTACGTCTGAATTCATAGCGGGAAATACAAAATTAAAAACACTTGTCCTTATGGGTTATTCTTCAACTCGATTGTTAAAACAAAAATGGCTTGTTTGATAATTTTTCAAATGTTGAAAAATATGATGACATTGAAGATAATAACAACGTGTTCAATCAATTCAATTAACACACACACACACACACACACACACACACACACACACAGAGTTCTTCACGACATTATTAAAATATGACTAAGACATCGATATGTAGCTGAGACAACGAGATGTCAATGGTAGGACACACGAAAATTAAGTTGTAGACACGAAGTTGTAGATAGAATAAGCTAGCATCAGAGGGACTCTTAAACGGCTGTATCTGGAATCGAACACCATTTGCGCATGTGTGTTGCCAGGGCCCACAAGGGAAGCAATGACTAGTAACACTGCGACATACAAGGCATTGTTGTCAGAGGCGACTGCTGTACGGGCCTAGGGAAGCTACCATATTAAATCAAAAGCGTCGTAGAAATCTCATATGCTGGCCTATATGTAGGCTCATAACTGCCACAACGTGCAATTGCTCTTATTCTCAGATCACATACAGATCACCAAGAATGGTTTAATAAGTGGAACGTTCAAAGAAGAAGAACAACATTTCAAATTCAGATATATATCAAAGAGCATCGACAACTTAACAAAGTGCAACAATACGAGAGTTTTGACGTTTTGCTAATTTCAAACAATGAAAACTAAACAAATGGGTAACTAGAACACTGTCAAAGATATCTATAAACTTTGTTTTCTTTCAGTGTGATATGTTTATACTTATCACGTGTCAAACTGTTAGAAAACAAAGAGATCACATGACGCTCGCATGAAGTTAGTACAACTTTTCTGTTTCTGTCTCAGTGCCATGTTTATTTTCATCCCAACTTCTATTCTTGATTTACAAGAAATTCTCTGAGTCCTATTTAATCTTCTTCTTACGCTCTATATCCGCCACTCTGTGGGATTTGTATATGATCTGAGCATAAGGGCGATTGTACGTTGTACCAGTTATGCGCCTACAAGTAGGCCAGCACATTCGATTTCTGCGACGCTTTTATTTACTAGGTAGCTTCCTAGGCTCCTACATGTCGCCTCTTACGACATGCATTGTAAGTCACAGTGGTACTATATTTTCCTTCCCTTGCGGGCCCCGGCACTACACAGGTGTCTAATAAATTTGAAAGTCACCACTGTAGACTGCAATTCAATCAGTAATTTGTTCAAATATTGGTCTCTCTTTCTCTCTCTCTCTCTTTCTCTCTTTCTCTTTCTCTCTCTTCTCTTCTCTCTTTCTCTCATTCTCTCTTTTCTCTCTCTCTCTCTCTTCTCTCTCTTCTCTCTTTCTCTCTCTTCTCTCTCTCTCTTCTCTCTCTCTCTCTTCTCTCTCTCTCTCTCTCTCTCTCTCTCTCTTTCTCTCTCTCTCTTCTATCTCTTGTCTTTTCCTCTCACTCTTTCTCTCTTATTCTTCTTCTTCCTCTCTTCTAAATCATCTTGTCTATTTAACCGCACTAAATAGCTTACTTTCATCCAACATAAATATATCTTAGTATCTTACATTCATTCCAGCACATAAATATATCGTTAAGCTTTACATTTCATTCCAGCACATAAATATATCGTTAAGCTTTACATTTCATTCCAGCACATAAATATATCGTTAAGCTTTACATTTCATTCCAGCACATAAATATATCGTTAAGCTTTACAACTATATATCTCTTCTACATGTATACTTTCTCTGCTGGTTCCAGGAAAGGAATTTTCTTGCTATAATCCCATTTCCCCCTTAAGGCCAGGGACTTTACTTCACATTTCGGTTCCCTTGGTGAAATCACAGCCAACTCTAGATAACTGGGTCAGAAAACTGACTGGGGAATCCCTGACCAAGATCAGAGAAGTGGGCTGGAAAGTATAGATGTTTAATAGAAAACTTCACGCTATTTTGCAATTTTACTCAATTCTGTGAGTTTATGAGTTTATTGGTGAAAAATATTCATAATATTAATATTCTTTATTGTTAAACTTAACTTGTTATATAATATAACTTTGATTTAGCATTTTGTGTTGATTTTAAAATAAATTCATCTATATACAATAATACTGGAATGTGAGGTCACGTGGTGTAGTTGTGGTCCGTTTTCCCACAGTTCTTACCTGAGTCCGAAGGCCCATAAGTTTATAGTTGGCTCTAGTTAAATCTGCCCCTTCCCCAACATATTGCTTGTGGTCTTATTTCCTAGAATTTTTCTAGAATATTTCCTAGGTTGTGCTCTTATTTCTTAGAATATTTCCTAGGTTGTGCTCTATTTCTAGAATATTTCCTAGGTTGTGCTCTTATTTCTTAGAATATTTCCTAGGTTGTGCTCTTATTTCTTAGAATATTTCCTAGGTTGTGCTCTTATTTCTTAGAATATTTCCTAGGTTGTGCTCTTATTTCTTATAATATTTCCTAGGTTGTGCTCTTATTTCTTAGAATATTTCCTAGGTTGTGCTCTTATTTCTTAGAATATTTCCTAGGTTGTGCTCTTATTTCTTAGAATATTTCCTAGGTTGTGCTCTTATTTCTTAGAATATTTCCTAGGTTGTGCTCTTATTCTTAGAATATTTCCTAGGTTGTGCTCTATTTCTAGAATATTTCTAGGTTGTGCTCTTATTTCTTAGAATATTTCTAGGTTGTGCTCTTATTTCTTAGAATATTTCTAGTTGTGCTCTTATTTCTTAGAATATTTCTAGGTTGTGCTCTTATTTCTTAGAATATTTCTAGGTTGTGCTCTTATTTCTAGAATATTTCTAGGTTGTGCTCTTATTTCTTAGAATATTTCTGGTTGTGCTCTTATTTCTTAGAATATTTCCTAGGTTGTGCTCTTATTTCTTAGAATATTTCCTAGGTTGTGCTCTTATTTCTTATAAACTTACATGAGCCCGAGCCGTATGTCAGGAGGCTACGGTTAAATCCTTATTCCTTATTATCAAACTTAACTTGTTACATAATATAACATTGATTTAGCATGTTGTGTTGATTTAAAAATAAATTCGTCTATATAAAACAATACTGGAATGCGAGGTCACGCGACGTTTGGGGTCTTATTTCTTATAATTTTTTACCTGAGTCCGCAGGCCGTATTAGTTTACAGTTGGCTGTGGTTTAGAAGAAAGAAGAAAACACAAAAACATTATCTTCTATGCGGAGGCATGTCGATTTTGTCGTTATTAAATGTCATTGTCTAGTTTTGTAGCATCAGCCTGCGCACATATACACACACAAACTAATGTTATTTGTGAGGTTAAAACCTCATTGTGAAAGGTGCCTCCGCGCGCTCACGCACACCCACATACATAGACATCAAAGCCATCTCCAGTTTGTAACATCAGTGTGGGAGGGGTGTACACTCACACACACAATATAGATCAACTCCTTTTCAAGTGTTCAACATAAGTATGGAAGGGGTGGACACACCCACACACACACCCACACACATCGACTCCGTTTCAAATTGGCACCATTAGTGTGGAAAAGGTGGACACATACGCACACACGCCAGTACTTATGCAGTTATAATGTGTAGCTGTGTAGCTGTGATGTTATATAGTGGACGTCTGTAGCTTAAACGGTAGCTCCATCACAACCCAAACGTACCTGGTTCAAACTCCGCGGTGGACAAATTTGGAAGCAAATTAGTTTGCTTTGATTTTTACGAAATGCAAAAATAGACCTCACCGTTCAGAAAGCAATAGCAAACTACTGAACATATAAGTGGTGCCTAGAAAATTGACGACTCGTTTACTGTGGTTGATGGCTACTCCTTTAAAGGATGTGCCACGATTTTCATTTTCTGCTGTCGGGCATGCACACACATATACAGTAACTCACTCACTCGTTTGCAACATCAGTGTTGGAGGGGCCACACACATATAGTAACTTCATCACCTCCGTTTGCCCAACCTCAGTGTTGGAGGGGCGCACACACATACACAAACTATCCTTATCTATAGCTTGCAACTTCCTAGCAGAAGAACAACACACTAACATACACACACACACACACACACACACCCAAACACTCACACTCACACATTATCGTCATAACTAGAGTTTGATTTTCGTGTCGAAAGTTAACAAACACATAGACAGACACGTTATTGCCTGCACTTGTTTGCTACTTCCGTTGTGGGAGGTGAACAGACAGGCGCATACACCCCTACATTATGATGCAGATATAATCGTCAAGATGTTCATCATCATGTCGATGAGGGTTATGTGTGATGTCGAAGTGATTCTCCAGTCGAACAATCTCTTTCAAGTTGTCATCTTGTCGTATTGATAATGTCTATGTAATTGCTTACTGCACTACATCTCTTATTAGACAGTGCTGCTACCAAGATAATTTCCATCATTGATTTTTTCATGTAGTTGTCGCTTTTGATGCTGAAGTCTTCTAGTAGCAGTTGAAATTAGAATCATTCTTTGACCTAGGTTTTCCTTGACTTTCATTATCGCTTGGAGTCAATCTCTTTATTCTATTAATTGACTTCTATTCTCTCTTTGGTGGGCTTCAGCTAAGTGTATTCTCTCTTTGGTGGACTTAAGCCAAGTGTATTCTCTCGTAAGAAGAAAGGGCGGCGTCTAAAGTAACAATATCTGCGGTCGTAGAAACGTTGGAGCAAGAAACAAGGATAAAGTCTGCTTATTATAGTGAATAGGCGGATATCAATTATCACGTTCTATCATATCATATTCTTAAATATGGTGCTTCTGTTGTTGTGTAGAGTCCCGGGTGTTAGAAATTGATACACCATCTGCGTGTCGCTAATTGCTTGATAACAAACGGAAGAAAAAAAGATGCCACTGTAAGATTGGATATCTCTGGGTAATCAAAACGTACTTTAATATTCAGAAAGCAGAAACAAGTTGAAATTTTCTGTCCTGCTTCGTGCACTATATTAAATAGGAAATATATATGTGGAGAATATATATATATATATATATATACTAGCAGTTTACCAGTTCTTCGTACTGGGAATTTCGTTTAAATCTATTTGTAAAGTTCCTTAAAGAAACATGCTATGTTGTTCAAATTTGCTTCTTCCCATTAAAACAATACATTTTCTCCATGCATCGCCAGTAAACCTGATACAACAGAATTCCGTAAAGTTGACAAATAACAATTTAAAATGTCCCTCATTTCGATTGCAAGTAAAACCCGATACAACAGAATTCCGTGAAAGTGACAAATAACAATTTAAAATGTCCCTCATTTCGATTGCAAGTAAAACCTGATACAACAGAATTTCCGTGAAAGTTGACAAATAACAATTTAAAATGTCCCTCATTTCGATTGCAAGTAAAACCTGATAAAACAGAATTCCCGTGAAAGTTGAATTTAGTTTAAATCTAGTTGTAATATTTCACCACTTTTAAAGTTACATATGTTATCCTTTTACGCTGGTCTTCCGTGCCCTTATAAATTGTCCCTCATTTCGATTGCCAGTAAAACCTGATACAATAGTAAAACCTGATTCAATTGTATTTCCGGGGAAGTTGAAAATTACAATTGGCAACTTAAATTTATGCAGATTATTAACTTATCGACGTGTTAAAAAAATAAAAATAGGTCCGAACGTGAATCGAGTGCATGTCTACTGCATTGTAGGCAGGCACATTATCAACTACCCTACAGAAACATATAAATAAATGTGTTTAAAATACGTTATAATAACAGTGGCGTTATCATAGCATTATATGACCAGGACTTGAGCGGAAAGTAATAATTTGGTTGTAATATCTTTGTCAAAGTCTGTATGTAGTATGCTGTGACATTCGTCACTTTGTTGTATTGTTTGCTTTGATAAGGCCTTGTTGTTCGAAATGTTGCTGTGTATTGTCATTGTTTTTGTAATTTGTAAAACTACCGTACTTTGGGATTACGCGTTTCGCCGAAAGTAAGAACATGATTACGGGACCGGGAACGTCGTGAAAAACATGGATAGACATTATCGGCGATTTATACGCAAAATGACCATTTGCGTTAATTTGGAACATGGTTATAGACAGGAAGAAATAGTTCAGTTTGATAATTTTTCCCTCTTCGTATCTATGAAAGCTACCCTCTTGCCAAATTTCAAGTTCGTAGGATGTCCAGATATCTTCAAACAATTGGGACAGACATCAATGTAATTCAAATTATTCTTATATATATATGCACATGTGTATTCCAGTGATTTGTTGAACCAATACTTATATGTGGCAGCGTATCATGGAACAAGCAGTCAATATAATCGTTGGAAACCACAGAGATGCTGTTTTACAGAAGAATGCTGAAAACAAATAGTGAGGTTGTAAAACAGGCCTGCACACAAAGAAAACTTATAAAAAAATAAGAATCAGACAATCAAGGTTCTTCGGGCATATAATGTGAAGATGAGGTTTAGAACATTTGGTGAAAACAGGTAAAATTCAGGGAAGGAGAGATCATGGAAGACAGAGGGTGAAGATGTTGGATTGCCTGACATCGTGGTTTGACAAAAGATCAACGTCAGAACTGATTAACTGCACCAAGGAAAGAGAGTTGTGGAGAGACGTGTTCGCCTACACTGGCAGGCATGGCACTTGATTAATATATGTCGTTTTCATACCATGAGATATTGTGTTGGATACCGTGTTTCCCCAACTAAAGATGGCCGTATTACTCGTTAACCAACGGTGCATTATACACATATAGATTTCAGAAACGTGTATGATAGTATTCATCGGAAGAGTGTGTAGAATATCATGTACTAATTTGAAATACCAAACAAATTAATCAGCATGACTCAAGCTAAAAAAGCATCGTTTGAATTTGACTCGCGGTCACAGTTTTCCGGTCAACACCAATAGGAGGGTTTAGCTTGTGTATTCTGAACAGCAAATAAACAACACTAAACATCAAAATATGTGACATAGTATAGCTCGGAAACGTGGCGAGTCACCAAGTTAAATACAAATAAGATTCAGACCTTTGTCAACGGATGTTTCTGGCGGATTCTCAGACTGTGATAGTATGACAGAGATGCAAACAACGACCTGGAGATAAGAACAAGACATGAACCCATGGAACCCAGGTTTAGAGATGAGAATAGCGATGGGTTGGGCAAAGCCTACGGAACAGTTGAGTGTTACTAGACAAACACTTGAGTGAAACCCGCAAGGAAAACGAAAAAAGCCGCCCTAAACAGAACTGTAGATGAAGTTTTCTTGAGGAACTGAAGAGTACTCGATTATCCTGGGAGAACATAAAGAAAACAGCCAGAGACCGAGACAAGTGGCCAACAGCTGTCAGTTCAACTGTTCATATTGCTCACAATTGTCTTTCGTTGTGTCTTTCCCCCATTGATTTTGTCGACAGTCGTACTGTACTGTGTCTTTTACTCCATTGATTTTGCTGACTGTCATACTGTGTCTTTTACTCCATTGATTTTACTGACTGTCATACTGTGTCTTTTACTCCATTGATTTTACTGACTGTCATACTGTATCTTTTACTCCATTGGTTTTACCGACTGTCATAATGATCTAGATCGGCTGTTTTCATGACGCACCCGGAGACTTGCTGTTCTCACTTAACGGTGCTAATAATGAGATCTCTGAACATTAACCTCCTTCAGCATATCAACATTTGTCATTTCAGCAGCTCATTGGCTTTTCAGTAACTGACGGTACATCACCATCTTTATAATCTCTAGTGTCGATGTTATCATATACTTTCCAAAACACATACTAGCTACACGCACTCACGCATACACAAACATATTGAGAACATACAGATAGTCACAAGAAAAAAATCTCATTCTTATCTTATGCTTGTTAATATCAGTGAGTTATCTTTGATTGAGAACGAGTACATTGTTCTTTGTCACATGTTCAACACTTTTATGTTAAAGGTTGGATTATTAATTTCTCATAACTAAATGTTTATGTTGCATGAAATCAGATAATTTCCAGAAAAATACTTTTATATTAAATGCAAGTTATTGCTTGTACATCGTTTATCTAACTTGTGTGCTAGATAAAGAGAGATTGTCACGTCACGGTCACGTCACAAGAGAGCAATTTTCTCACTTCACTGAATCCAATAAAGTTTCCTACTTGAGACAATTTCTATCACTAATTTATGTGTGACCTATTACGTTAAATTAGTCCCAAGCGTTAAAACACATAAATGTCCTTCCACTGATCAACTCATGAAAGCAGCGTTAACTGTTAAATCTAACTGAACCTTCAGAACTGACAAATATGCCGATATAATTTATGTGTATGAAATTAAGCATTAATTCATGTGTCTTCAAACGGTTCAGCTATCAAACGCTTAACTTCTCAACCCAAATTTCAAACAATTTTCTCTCCTCCGACGCCGCGCCGTATCTTGTTTTCTTCACATAAATTTGTTTTTTTTTTGGGACAGATTGTCTGGCAAATTATTCGACACTTTTCTACAATTGCTGTTTATGATGTGCATATTATTTATAACATGGCCGTCAAGTGTTAACAGACTCTGATGTTATAGAAAATGAACTGAATATGATTCAATTCAACACTTTTCATTATATCGATTGCAAGGTGAACATCATATAAATGATATTATGCCGCACTACGGTCTTGAGTTTAGTAAAACAATTACTGTCTATGTTGTGTATTGGGGGAGGTATTAACTGAGTTTACTTGGAGGAATCTTTTCTCTGATTTTTCATGTTCCCTGAAATGTTGAAATCTCTTTTTATACTGCAACAAAATATGTTGTATTTGAAAGCTGTATTTGAAATCTGTATTTGAAATCTGTATCTGAAATCTGTATTTGAACGTGGAAGCAAGGTTGGTCTGAATGGCAATGGACAATGGTGATAATAAAAACAAGCCGACTTAGCGGGAAAGATGTCAGAGCCACATAATCATAGCGGGTGAAAACAACATGACTACGATTCTTTTTACTAGTCGTGGTCCCCGGTAACATTAGGCCGTTGAGCTCAGGTAGACATTTTCAGAAATCCGACTTCAAGTGTCGCGTGACTCTTTCTTTTCAGTATTGTTAGATATAAAGAAATTAAGTTTAAAAACGACACAAAGTTTAAGAATTTGGTTATATTATGTCACAATTGAAATTGAACAATTATGGAATATCAGTATTATTAACACTTTTCACCAATAAATAATCATGAACTCAAGAATTGTGTAAAATTACAATAACACTTACAGTGTTCTATCAAACATATATAACAGCCAGCTCTCATCAAACAGAAATTTCCGATTTGCCGGCAGAGCAGTTCGGCCTTATGTTACCGGTGGCTGGGGACTATGACATATCAACAACACAGGCAGGGCATTTGTAGTTAATATATGACTGAAAGCCTTAGAGACCAGAAGCTAGTTCTTTATTATCAATATAAAAATGTAGAGTGTTATATTTTATTTACAGTTAACAACGTACTAGCAAGATAAATAAAGTTCTCTTATTTATGTCTGCAGAGTTTCAGGACATGAAATGGAACTTGTTAGAAAATGTTTATTTTAATGAGGTTAAGAAATGTTGATAGGTACTGGGAAAACACTGTTTTAGTACATACATACAGAGACTGTGGTTATGTTTTAGTACATACATACAGAGACCGTCGTTGTGTTTTAGTACATACATACAGAGACTGTATGAGTCTACATAAGAGACTGTGTTTAGGTACATACATACAGAGACTGTGGTTATGTTTTAGTACATACATACAGAGACTGTGGTTATGTTTTAGTACATACATACAGAGACTGTCGTTGTGTTTTAGTACATGCATACAGAGACTGTGGTTATGTTTTAGTACATACATACAGAGACTGTGGTTATGTTTTAGTACATACATACAGAGACTGTGGTTGTGTTTTAGTACATACATACAGAGACTGTGGTTATGTTTTAGTACATGCATACAGAGACCTGTTTGTTAGTACATCATAAGAGACTGTGGTTAGTTTAGTACATACATACAGAGACTGTGGTTATGTTTTAGTACATGCATACAGAGACGTGGTTAGTTTTAGTACATACATACAGAGACCGTGGTTGTGTTTTAGTACATACATACAGAGACCGTGGTTATGTTTTAGTACATGCATACAGAGACCGTGGTTGTGTTTTAGTACATACATACAGAGACCGTGGTTGTGTTTTAGTACATACATACAGAGACTGTGGTTATGTTTTAGTACATGCATACAGAGACCGTGGTTATGTTTTAGTACATGCATACAGAGACCGTGGTTGTGTTTTAGTACATACATACAGAGACCGTGGTTATGTTTTAGTTCATGCATACAGAGACTCGTGAGTTGTGTTTAGTCATGCATACAGAGACCGATGTGTGTGATGTCTTTGTGAGTCTCATCATCAGTTATGACCTGCTATGATGTTTAGTTCATCTCAGAGATGGTTTGTTTTAGTAGCATATCATAGGTGGTTGTTTAGTTCCATATCAGAACCTCCTAGTTCTCAGTACAGTTCCTAGTCCTATCCATTAGTTTTCTAGTCCATATAGTTTCCTAGTCCTATAGTTAGTTTTCCATATAGTTTTCCATATAGTTTTCCATATAGTTTTCCATATAGTTTTCCTATTTCATATAGTTTCCTAGTCCATATAGTTTTCCATATAGTTTTCCATATAGTTTTCCATATAGTTTTCCATATAGTTTTCCATATAGTTTTCCATATAGTTTTCCATATAGTTTTCCATATAGTTTTCCATATAGTTTTCCATATATCCCTGATCTCAGTGTAGGTGAGATCGAGTTCCTAGTCCTATCGGAGACGGACGATAAAAAGTAGGTCTCGTGTTCAAGTTGGGTATGTAAATAAGTGGATGAGAGTATACACCCTTGCCTCCCCTCCTCTGTGATACACCCTTGCCCATCACACATCACCCTTGCCTCACCCTGTGCCTCACTACACCCATGCCTCACCCTGTGCATACACCCTGCCTCATCCTGTGATACACCCTGCCTCACCCTTGCTACACCCTGCCTCACTCCTGTGTATACACCCATGCCCTCACTCCTGTGCAATTACAAACCCTTGCCTCACTCCTGTGTATACACCCTTGCCTCACTTCTGTGCATACACCCTTGCCTCACTCCTGTTTTGACTGAATGTCTTTCTACTGCACTTTGGTAGGAGTGGTACATGACTAATGATGTTATCTAATAACGACCCTTGTAGATCCAGTAAATTCTAAGGATAGTTTAACTTTAGAGTATACTAATTGCCTAAATTACAACTAGTGCCAGTCTGTCTATGTAATACAGTATTGATAAATTGGAGGACACCTTTAATACTTCTTCTGCGAACGCCCCATAAGGAGGACACCACTTATTAAAACACTCTTTGTGGTTTGTACGTGAACTGAGCCTAAGAGCGATTGTGCGTTGTACCAGTTATGCGCCTATGGGTGCCTAGACCAGCACATCCGATTTCTTGCCACGCTTTTTACAAATTACTTCATACAAGAAATACGTCATGTTAATATGTGCTGACAAAGGTTATAGGTCAAACCTTATTGTACTTGTTATTGTCAATTCATTTGTGGTCGTCCAAATGACAAAATCAATTTTACGTACACGTCTTTGTCTGGCACCATGACGTGACTAATCCTGCACTCCGACACGGAAATATTCTAGGAGATAACTAGGTCGATATGATAATTTACAGTTTACAAATGCTGGAGTTGTTGCTATAATTTCCTGATACAGGTAAGCGCCCGCCCAGTCAATTAGAATTGTCGAATCCACACATTAAGTCTATGCCATTATCATTACTTTTACTTGGTCGTTGTGAGAAAAATGTGTCTGTACAATTTGTTCATCATCAATTTTTATTTTGAGCAAGTCTTATTCAGATTGTTCTAGTATTGCCTGTGTGGTACCGGGGCACTCACGGGAAGCACAGAATTGTACCACTGCGACTACAAGGCATGGCGTAAGAGGCGACTGATGTAGGACCTAGGAAGCTACCTAGTAAATAAAAAGAATCGCAGAAATCGGATGTGCTGTGACCTACTTGTAGGCGCATAACTGACACAACGTACAATCGATCTTAGGCTCAGATCATATATAAATCACAAAGAGTGGTAAACAAGTGGTCGATATGGAGCGTTTGAAGAAGATTGATCTAGTACATGTCTTGGATAGATTAGCTTTCCTTGTTTTTCGTGAGGTGTTCTATGGTGTCAATATTCATATTTTCGTCAGGTGTTCTATGATGTCCATGTTCCTATTTTCTACTAGGGTTACATATAAGGTTGCGTGTGCGAACACTTTTCTCGTGCCGTTATACTTTACATAGGCCCTACAAGTGATTTCTCCATACCGCTCTTTCCTGGGCAACTCACTCAATCTCTTCCATGGAATTGAGACCGATATGTCTTGCTTCTCTCAATACAAAGTTCGTTTCAGGGTCTCTCTAGGGCGTTCTCTTTTTGTCTCCCACTTCAATGCCTGCTTTGATGTTCTTTGATCATTTCTCCTCAAGGTATGCCCAACATATCTCCATCTTATCCTTCTTATAGCAGTTGTTACTAATGGTTGATCAGATTTTTCTCGGATTCATTACTTCACCTGAATTCGTCCTATTTATGTTTATTATTTTTCGCAGACATTTATTTTCAAATGCATTCAACTTGTTTTTCTATATCTTTAGTCATTTTTCAAATCTCGTTGGCATATGTTAGGATTGATACAACTTGATTTCTATATCTTTAGTCATTTTCCAACTCTTGCTGCCATATGTTAGGATTGATACGTTGTCCAACTCTCGCTGGCATATGTTAGGATTGATACAACATTTGAATTGAAAATTTAATGGTAATTTATGTTTGCATAACTAATCCACTTGTAGATTAACTGATAAATTTTATCATGAATATACATCTGTCTAGAAACACACCCATAAACAGTCTTACTATCACGCATTAGCAACCTCTACTACGCCGCTAATAGTGATAAAGACTTGATTGTGCTCCAGGTCATCAAGCTCATCACAGAAGCAAAATACTTGCAGCCAAGATCTCTACTCTGAGATCGTATGCTAGCAGGTTATCTGTAAAGAAATATGACTGCTGATAGTGTGAACTCCACTTTCTGTTATAAGCAGATAAAGAAAGAGGATGAACACATGCACATATACATATATATGTATGTATAAAACAAGATTCTAAAGATAAAGGATTTATTTGATTGCACCGGTTTTTTTCTTAAGCGCATATGGTTTGATACCTGTCCTCATATATGGTTTGGTACCTGTCCTCATATATGGTTTGGTACCTGTCCTCATAAAGAGAACTCTACCTGCCAAGAGTAGTGTACAAAACATGAACTGTGTAGCTCCAGGAACAATCGTAGGAACTCAGGAAAAACCACATATGACCTAACCGACATGGTCTGGATTCGAACCCGAAGTCTTCAGAACGCAATGCAAACGTCTAAACCCCCTTTTTACAGAGATGTGCTTTTAAAATTGAAGACAACCAACTCTACCGAAGTCTGAATTTAACCGTGAACATATCAATAGCTCCCAATTATTTACAATTCACGTAAAAGCAAAGAACTGTAGTTTTGCAAAATATAAAAACAATAACAATACAAAGCAACGTTTCGACCAAAAGGTCTTTATCAAGCAAAGGATACAACAGGTACAAAGGATACACAGAACTTTGTTTTTACGTGTTTCACTTCACCACTGCTACATAGTTTTACTGCAGTCGTTCCTTATCTCGATAATTATTTACAAACGCAGATAATTAGACACCAATAGTTAGATCTTAGACATATTACTATGTTTCAGCTAACTAAACTTCCTACCAGATCTTAGACATATTACTATGTTTCAGCTAACTAAACTTCCTACCAGATCTTAGACATATTACTATGTTTCAGCTAACTAAACTTCCTACCAGATCTTAGACATATTACTATGTTTCAGCTAACTAAACTTCCTACCAGAACTTAGACATATTACTATGTTTCAGCTAACTAAACTTCCTACCAGATCTTAGATATATTACTATGTTTCAGCTAACTAAACTTCCTACCACTAACGTTAACAGATTTAAGACATTTCAAAAGCAATAATCAATATTTATCAATAAGTTAAAACACAAACATATAAATAATGATTAAACAATTAAAATATTTCAACATATTTTTTCAATAATAAGAAAAAAATAATTGAACACTATTGATTTTCAAAATCAACTAGGTTGATCAATTGCAGACTGTAATTATTACGTTTTTATGTCGGTACAATGGTAATGTCATGTTTTTTCAAGTGAGAGTTTGTGTCATGTTTGTATAGCGCGACTTGTCATTTGTTAGAACAGCTAGGACGTGGCAGCTCTGTAAGATGTTGAGTTATGAAACTTAACTTTTATTTGATGAGTTTAATAGACGAGTATAATTTATGCAATACAACTTTTATTTCATGATTCTGATAGACAAGTAGAAGGATTTACACGAATAACGACTGCACATAAAATCTACATACCACAATCCGCTTTCCGTAATCCGTTAAGCTGTAGTGATTTGTTTGCGAAACACGTTTTCAAAATTATATCGGAGACAAAGTTAACAAATTATATATTATATTCCTCTCGTGCCGTTATACATTGTGTTTGTAAAGCCTCACAATATGTAGAACAAATGTGAAAAACAAAGTACATGACGTCATCAAAAATGTGTTCCATAGTCAATTGTGGTGCAACAAGCAGTGGATGACTGTTGTCTGCTGGGGTAATTCTTTTCACTCAAACCATAACGTGTTTTCAACTGAAGAAAGAATATTTGACAATATGAAGAAACATGTACAGACATATCTTGAAGCTTGTGGTGGATATTTCCAACATTTGTTATAATTAATATTTCATTTGTTCTTTCTAGTTTACCAAGAACAACAGTAGACCATTGCAGTAACTATTGTGACTAATTTCTCTACTTTGTTTTAGCGCATTTTTGATGACGTCATGTACTTCATTTTTCAAGTTGACCTACATATGAAGTGTTGTGAGACTTTACAAACACCCTGTACATTGGGTCATGCGAGAAATTTCTGCGTACCGATATATTCTTTACAACTCGTTCAATCGCTTCTATGAAGTTGAGTCCCATATTTCTAGCCTCCAAAAATGACATTGCTATTATTTGACCATTTTAACTGGCTAATAACTGTAGTTCACCATTTGCAGTTTCTGAAAGAATCAATTGAGACGTTATATGTTGATCGTGAATTTTAATTCAATCTTAAACATTTTCAAAAAGGTTATAGCCGATTTCATAGTTCTTAATTCTCAAATCCTTTACTAAAGTCTACCAATAATTTGTCAAACATTCGAGGACATTCATTTCATGTTTTATTGTTGTTATATAGCATATAGAATAGTGACATTTTGTTGCATTGAGTGTATTTTATAATTTGACATTTTGTTGCATTGAGTGCATTTTATAATTTGACATTTTGTTGCATTGAGTGCATTTTATAATTTGACATTTTGTTGCATTGAGTGTATTTTATAATTTGACATTTTGTTGCATTAGTGTATTTTATAATTTGACATTTGTTGCATTAGTGTATTTATAATTTGACATTTTGTTGCATTGAGTGTATTTTATAATTTGACATTTTGTTGCATTGAGTGCATTTTTAAATATGACATCTTGCCTGCATTTTTAAATATGACATCTTGCCTGCATTGAGTGCATTTTTCAACTTTATCTTATAGTATTTATTTTTGGCTGAAATCGGATGCACGTGACCTAAACGTGTAGAAGTCTATGTGTTTAGGGGCCTACCAAACCAAGTGCAACGTATACACGTTCTTGGCAAAGATCAAACATATCACAAAGAGTGGTTGAAATTGGTCGTAAAGAACGAACGCAAAGAAGAAGAAGAGTATTTATTTATATCAATAATTGACATCAAACTGCAGTAATTCATATCTGTACGGCAATAGTTCACTTTTGTGCTGCAATAGTTCACTTTTGTGCTGCAATAGTTCACTTTTGTACTGTAATAGTTCACTTTTGTGCTGCAATAGTTCACTTTGTACTGCAATAGTTCACTTTTGTACTGTAATAGTTCACTTTTGTGCTGTAATAGTTCACTTTTGTACTGCAATAATTCATATATGTACTGCAATAGTTCACTTTTGTACTGCGTGATTTCGGTACATAATTTGAAACATTTCTGTTTTCTGACCATGGTTTGCCTTTCAGCGTCAGGTCGAAAAAGGAGGCACCTGAAGCAAGCCTTGCTATGCGCTTTGTACAAAGTGCAATATAGTGCCTCAGATATTCTATCGTTTACGTTGTCGTCATATGGATCTGTTGCCGTTTTATTTGATCGATAGTACTCTTTGTGTGAGACTGTCTTTGTGTGAGACTGTCTTGTGTGAGACTGTCTTTGTGTGAGACTGTCTTTGTGTGAGACTGTCTTTGTGTGAGACTGTCCTTGTGTGAGACTGTCTTTGTGTGAGACTGTCTTTGTGTGAGACTGTCTTTGTGTGAGACTGTCTTTGTGTGAGACTGTCTTTGTGTGAGACTGTCTTTGTGTGAGACTGTCTTTGTGTGAGACTGTCTTTGTGTGAGACTGTCTTTGTGTGAGACTGTCTTTGTGTGAGACTGTCTTTGTGTGAGACTGTCTTGTGTGAGACTGTCTTTGTGTGAGACTGTCTTTGTGTGAGACTGTCTTTGTGTGAGACTGTCTTTGAGTGAGACTGTCTTTGTGTGAGACTGTCTTGTGTGAGACTGTCTTTGTGTGAGACTGTCTTTGTGTGAGACTGTCTTTGTGTGAGACTGTCTTTGTGTGAGACTGTCTTGTGGTAACGCTGATGAGTGTCCAAACTATTTGAGATATTAATTGAAGAAATAATTTTGGATGTATCTTTTTTTTCGTAATTTAGTTCTCAATGAATTATATTATCAAGGTAATTTTTAGTAAAGTTTCGTGGAAAGTTTAATCTGTTGTTGATGAGCCTGGTGTCTTTCAAAGTGGGATTTGAGTAAAAGTAATGACATTCGTTAGAGAAGAAAGCACTACCCGTTAAAGACGTTAGAGAAGAAAGCACTACCAATATCTTCATCGGCAAACATTAATTAAAACAAGTTAAATACATGACATATCTAGGAAGCATGTTTTCAGTTGATGGAAGAATAACGAAACTAGGCTGAAAACTTGCGGTTCCAGGTGCGCTCGTCCTACATTAGTAGGGCTTTACGGGGCGCAACGTTCTAACCGTTCTTGGCAAAGACTGTTTATATATCACAATAAGAATGTACTTGGCAAAGACTGTTTATATATCACAATAAGAATGTACTTGGCAAAGACTGTTTATATATCACAATAAGAATGTACTTGACAAAGACTGTTTATATATCACAATAAGAATGTACTTGACAAAGACTGTTTATATATCACAATAAGAATGTACTTGACAAAGACTGTTTATATATCACAATAAGAATGTACTTGACAAAGACTGTTTATATATCACAATAAGAATGTACTTGACAAAGACTGTTTATATATCACAATAAGAATGTACTTGACAAAGACTGTTTATATATCACAATAAGAATGTACTTGACAAAGACTGTTTATATATCACAATAAGAATGTACTTGACAAAGACTGTTTATATATCACAATAAGAATGTACTTGACAAAGACTGTTTATATATCACAATAAGAATGTACTTGACAAAGACTGTTTATATATCACAATAAGAATGTACTTGACAAAGACTGTTTATATATCACAATAAGAATGTACTTGACAAAGACTGTTTATATATCACAATAAGAATGTACTTGACAAAGACTGTTTATATATCACAATAAGAATGTACTTGACAAAGACTGTTTATATATCACAATAAGAATGTACTTGACAAAGACTGTTTATATATCACAATAAGAATGTACTTGACAAAGACTGTTTAGATATCACAATAAGAATGTACTTGACAAAGACTGTTTAGATATCACAATAAGAATGTACTTGACAAAGACTGTTTAGATATCACAATAAGAATGTACTTGACAAAGACTGTTTAGATATCACAATAAGAATGTACTTGACAAAGACTGTTTAGATATCACAATAAGAATGTACTTGACAAAGACTGTTTAGATATCACAATAAGAATGTACTTGACAAAGACTGTTTATATATCACAATAAGAATGTACTTGACAAAGACTGTTTATATATCACAATAAGAATGTACTTGGCAAAGACTGTTTATATATCACAATAAGAATGTACTTGACAAAGACTGTTTAGATATCACAATAAGAATGTACTTGACAAAGACTGTTTATATATCACAATAAGAATGTACTTGACAAAGACTGTTTATATATCACAATAAGAATGTACTTGACAAAGACTGTTTAGATATCACAATAAGAATGTACTTGACAAAGACTGTTTATATATCACAATAAGAATGTACTTGACAAAGACTGTTTAGATATCACAATAAGAATGTACTTGACAAAGACTGTTTAGATATCACAATAAGAATGTACTTGACAAAGACTGTTTATATATCACAATAAGAATGTACTTGACAAAGACTGTTTATATATCACAATAAGAATGTACTTGACAAAGACTGTTTAGATATCACAATAAGAATGTACTTGACAAAGACTGTTTATATATCACAATAAGAATGTACTTGACAAAGACTGTTTAGATATCACAATAAGAATGTACTTGACAAAGACTGTTTAGATATCACAATAAGAATGTACTTGACAAAGACTGTTTATATATCACAATAAGAATGTACTTGACAAAGACTGTTTATATATCACAATAAGAATGTACTTGACAAAGACTGTTTATATATCACAATAAGAATGTACTTGACAAAGACTGTTTATATATCACAATAAGAATGTACTTGACAAAGACTGTTTATATATCACAATAAGAATGTACTTGACAAAGACTGTTTATATATCACAATAAGAATGTACTTGACAAAGACTGTTTATATATCACAATAAGAATGTACTTGACAAAGACTGTTTAGATATCACAATAAGAATGTACTTGACAAAGACTGTTTAGATATCACAATAAGAATGTACTTGACAAAGACTGTTTATATATCACAATAAGAATGTACTTGACAAAGACTGTTTATATATCACAATAAGAATGTACTTGACAAAGACTGTTTAGATATCACAATAAGAATGTACTTGACAAAGACTGTTTATATATCACAATAAGAATGTACTTGACAAAGACTGTTTATATATCACAATAAGAATGTACTTGACAAAGACTGTTTATATATCACAATAAGAATGTACTTGACAAAGACTGTTTATATATCACAATAAGAATGTACTTGACAAAGACTGTTTATATATCACAATAAGAATGTACTTGACAAAGACTGTTTAGATATCACAATAAGAATGTACTTGACAAAGACTGTTTATATATCACAATAAGAATGTACTTGACAAAGACTGTTTATATATCACAATAAGAATGTACTTGGCAAAGACTGTTTAGATATCACAATAAGAATGTACTTGACAAAGACTGTTTAGATATCACAATAAGAATGTACTTGACAAAGACTGTTTATATATCACAATAAGAATGTACTTGACAAAGACTGTTTATATATCACAATAAGAATGTACTTGGCAAAGACTGTTTATATATCACAATAAGAATGTACTTGACAAAGACTGTTTATATATCACAATAAGAATGTACTTGACAAAGACTGTTTATATATCACAATAAGAATGTACTTGACAAAGACTGTTTATATATCACAATAAGAATATACTTGACAAAGACTGTTTATATATCACAATAAGAATGTACTTGACAAAGACTGTTTATATATCACAATAAGAATGTACTTGACAAAGACTGTTTATATATCACAATAAGAATGTACTTGACAAAGACTGTTTATATATCACAATAAGAATGTACTTGACAAAGACTGTTTATATATCACAATAAGAATATACTTGACAAAGACTGTTTATATATCACAATAAGAATGTACTTGACAAAGACTGTTTATATATCACAATAAGAATGTACTTGACAAAGACTGTTTATATATCACAATAAGAATGTACTTGACAAAGACTGTTTATATATCACAATAAGAATGTACTTGACAAAGACTGTTTATATATCACAATAAGAATGTACTTGACAAAGACTGTTTATATATCACAATAAGAATGTACTTGACAAAGACTGTTTAGATATCACAATAAGAATGTACTTGACAAAGACTGTTTATATATCACAATAAGAATGTACTTGACAAAGACTGTTTAGATATCACAATAAGAATGTACTTGACAAAGACTGTTTATATATCACAATAAGAATGTACTTGGCAAAGACTGTTTATATATCACAATAAGAATGTACTTGGCAAAGACTGTTTATATATCACAATAAGAATGTACAAAATGGTCGAGAAAGAACGAAACTCAATATATGCAATCAAATAAATCAAATAAATCAAATAAATCAAATAAATCAAATAAATCAAATAAATCAAATAAATCAAATAAATCAAATAAATCAAATAAATCTAGCTGTAGGGAAAATATAGTAGTAATATTGAAATGCAAGAGCATCACTTTCTTTTCTTTCTTTCTTTCTTTCTTTCTTGTCTCCAATCCTGTTTTATCCCACAGCGTCGGTATAAGAAGAGATTTCTAGAACGAGACCTAGATCGTCACTGTCAACACTAAAAGAGAATTGCACACAATTTTTCTTCTGACATTACGCTATCAGTGTCAGACCTAGATGTTGTCATTAAACCATACAACAAAACTAGTCACGACAGAGATGAAGTGTCTACTCAAGAATGATGGACATCAAGAAGAGACGGGGTTAGGAATGAAAACAAAAGGGAAAACGTGGGTACAACATTAATAATGAACTTTCCTTATGTCTTTGAATCAGTACAAATAAGTTGGACAGAAACTGGCACAAATATTTCCCACCAAAAATGTTAATATTAAAAACTAACACCTAGCAATGCCAACTAACTGAATGTTATTGATAAAGTCAAGAACAGTGAGCAGGACGGTCTATAGTTCAAGAAGGAAGAGAAGCAACAATGTTTACAGTTGACTCAATCGTATCCTACAACATGGCACAGATAAACAGACTCTGTCACCAAAGGTTCATCTACAAACAGAGAATCACAGACGTCCATGTTTGTCATCAACATACCGGATGCGTGGGCATAACGACAAATATCAACACGACCAGCTAAATCTTGAGAAACTCTAACGTCCACTAGTCAAACTAATGGGATGTCTCACATACATCGATATTTACTAACGTCCACTAGTCAAACTAATGGGATGTCTCACATACATCGATATTTAGTCAAACTAATGGGATGTCTCACATACATCGATATTTAGTCAAACTAATGGGATGTCTCACATACATCGATATTTAGTCAAACTAATGGGATGTCTCACATACATCGATATTTAGTCAAACTAATGGGATGTCTCACATACATCGATATTTAGTCAAACTAATGGGATGTCACACATACATCGATATTTAGTCAAACTAATGGGATGTCTCACATACATCGATATTTGTGGGGTTAGAAGAGGTGCAAGGAATTTGTAAGTGACAAAGTGCACAGAGGACTTGCATGAATGTTGCATGTGCAAATAATACTTGTATAGATGTTGTATGTGCACATAGTACTTGTATATATGTTGTATGTGCAAATAGTACTTGTATAGATGTTGTATGTGTAAACAGTACTTGTATAGATGTTGTATATGCAAATAGTACTTCTATAGATGTTGTATGTGTAAATAGTACTTGTATAGATGTTGTATGTGCAAACAGAACTAGTATAGATGTTGTATGTGTAAATAGTACTTGTATATATGTTGTATGTGCAAATAGTACTTGTATAGATGTTGTATGTGTAAACAGTACTTGTATAGATGTTGTATATACAAATAGTACTTTTATAGATGTTGTATGTGTAAATAGTACACTAAGTATAGATGTTGTATGTGTAAATAGTACTTTTATAGATGTTGGATGCGCAAACAGTACTAGTATAGATGTTGTATGTGTAAATAGTACTTGTATAAATGTTGTATGTGTAACGTCTTCTTCTTTGAACGCTCCATATCGACCACTTGTGATCTGAGCCTAAGAGCGATTGTACGTTGTTCCAGTTATGCGCCTACAAGTAGGCCAGCACAATCGATTTCTGCGACACTTGTTATTTACTAAGGTAGCTTCTCTAGCGACTATGTAAAGTGAATTGATATGAATATTACATGTATAAAGAAAATTTGTATGAATGAATGTTGCACATGCAAATAAGTATTGTGTAGACAAGTAGCAAGCTAACAATGCACTCTTTATCAAGATAAATGACAGATAAATAAAAATGTCGTTCAGATTATGGAGTCTGTAAGGTATGAATCGTCTGTCACTTCTCATTTCTAGAACTGGATATGCAGAGGTAGTAGGATCAATTCCTTTCCTTAATTGTGGAACATTGAGTGCTGGAAATGAAGACACACAATTTTTGTGTATTCATTTTGATAAGCAAACGTTAAACGCATTAATCTAACATGTTTATTTCTCGTATATATGTCTCTCAGAAATCATATTCACAGATCTAAATGTCGTTTGAAAATCTGAATTTTCAAAAATCTACATTTGGTTTCTATAATTCGGTGTGAAACATAGTTATTTAATAACCTGGTGGAAAAACATATATGTACTTTTGAATATAAATGTTACAGAAGAGTCCTCCGTATATCATGGACAGAGAAGTGAACAAAAAGATATATCCAGAAAGAACTCAAAATCAAAGACAATTGGCTGATGCTACAAATAAGAATGAGAAAATTAAAATATTTTGAACATACAAATGGACACGAAAGGCTGGTCGAGAAGGTCCCGGGACTGTGCCCTCTAATATTGTTCTTTCCAGGCCATCGTGACGCTTAATCATAACGTGACCAAAGTACCCAATTTTCCTGTATAGTATGTTGTTTATCAGCTAACTCTTTAACATTCAGTTCTTTCAGGACACCAGTGTTCTTTCTTTCTTCTGTTCATGGTATTCGTAAAATCTTTCTGTAACATTTAGTTTCGAAGGACTGGATTTTCGTTTTACACGAATACTAACATATTTATTGGTATTTCAACATGTCAGTTCTGTATACGAATGCATAAGATACTCGAATGCTATCCTGAAGACAACATGTTCAATCTCACGTTGGCTAATTTTTATTTTTACAATTTTTAAAATCACATCAATAAGTTAATAATCTGAACAAATTTAATTTGCCAATTGTTATTTTTCAACTTTCAAGGGAATTCAATTGCATCAGGCTTTACTGGCAGTCGGAATGAGTTTATTTTAATCTTACGTGACCAACCGACAAAGTTTTCAAACTTTCATGGAGACAAAACATATTGATTTTTAATAGCGAAGAAGTCGATTTTGAGGCAACCGGGGCATGTTTCTCATTCTGATTGTTAGTAAAACCTGATATTTCTTTCTAACCGTATCTGACCGTATCTAACCGTATCTGGCCATATCTAACCGTATCTGACCGTATCTAATTCCGATTGTTAGTAAAACCTGATATTTTATTCTAACCGTATCTGACCGTATCTCATTCCGATTGTTAGTAAAACCTGATATTTCATTCTGATTGTTAGTAAAACCTGATATTTCATTCTGATTGTTAGTAAAACCTGATATTTTATTCTAACCGTATCTGACCGTATCTCATTCTGATTGTTAGTAAAACCTGATATTTTATTCTAACCGTATCTACCCGCATTTCATTCCGATTGTCAGTAAAACCTGATATTTCATTCTAACCGTATCTGACCGTATCTCATTCCGATTGTTAGTAAAACCTGATATTTCATTCTAACCGTATCTGACTGTATTTCATTCCGATTGTTAGTAAAACCTGATATTTCATTCTAACCGTATCTGACCGTATCTCATTCTGATTGTTAGTAAAACCTGATATTTTATTCTAACCGTATCTGACCGTATTTCATTCCGATTGTTAGTAAAACCTGATATTTCATTCTAACAGTATCTGACCGTATCTCATTCCGATTGTTAGTAAAACCTGATATTTCATTCTAACCGTATCTGACCGTATTTCATTCCGATTGTTAGTAAAACCTGATATTTCATTCTAACCGTATCTGACCGTATTTCATTCCGATTGCTAGTAAAACCTGATATTTCATTCTAACCGTATCTGACCGTATTTCATTCCGATTGTTAGTAAAACCTGATATTTCATTCTAACCGTATCTAACCGTATCTCATTCTGATTGTTAGTAAAACCTGATATTTTATTCTAACCGTATCTGACCGTATTTCATTCCGATTGTTAGTAAAACCTGACATTTCATTCTAACCGTATCTGACCGTATTTCATTCTGATTGTTAGTAAAACCTGATATTTCATTCTAACCGTATCTAACCGTATCTCATTCTGATTGTTAGTAAAACCTGATATTTTATTCTAACAGTATCTGACCGTATCTCATTCCGATTGTTAGTAAAACCTGATATTTTATTCTAACAGTATCTGACCGTATCTCATTCTGATTGTTAGTAAAACCTGATATTTCATTCTAACCGTATCTGACCGTATTTCATTCCGATTGCTAGTAAAACCTGATATTTCATTCTAACCGTATCTGACCGTATTTCATTCCGATTGTTAGTAAAACCTGATATTTCATTCTAACCGTATCTAACCGTATCTCATTCTGATTGTTAGTAAAACCTGATATTTTATTCTAACCGTATCTAACCGTATTTCATTCCGATTGTTAGTAAAACCTGATATTTTATTCTAACCGTATCTGACCGTATTTCATTCCGATTGTTAGTAAAACCTGATATTTCATTCTAACCGTATCTGACCGTATTTCATTCCGATTCCGAAAACAACTTTACAAATAGATTTATACTAAATTCCCTGTGCAAATAACGGGTAAAACTACTAGTATATAATATATATATATGATACGTACTGCGCCTATATGTGTTTTAGCACTTACAGAAAACTGCAAATTGTTGAATATGATGAAACTTAGTTCTTTTAAACAAAATTTAACTTTGTATAATTCAATTTATGAGATTGGTATACATCCAGTTTGACTGTCAATATGAGAATATCTTTGATACACAAACAGAAAACTGGACGTATTGTTGAATATGATGATACTTTGTGCTACAATAGAAAACTATACCGTTTGTTGAATATGATGATACTTTGTGCTACAATAGAAAACTATACAGTTTGTTGAATATGATGATACTTTGTGCTACAATAGAAAACTATACGTTTTTGAATATGATGATACTTTGTGCTACAATAGAAAACTATACAGTTTGTTGAATATGATGATACTTTGTGCTACAATAGAAAACTATACAGTTTGTTGAATATGATGATACTTTGTGCTACAATAGAAAACTATACAGTTTGTTGAATATGATGATACTTTGTGCTACAATAGAAAACTATACCGTTTGTTGAATATGATGATACTTTGTGCTACAATAGAAAACTATACAGTTTGTTGAATATGATGATACTTTGTGTTACAATAGAAAACTATACCGTTTGTTGAATATGATGATACTTTGTGTTACAATAGAAAACTATACCGTTTGTTGAATATGATGATACTTTGTGCTACAATAGAAAACTATACAGTTTGTTGAATATGATGATACTTTGTGCTACAATAGAAAACTATACAGTTTGTTGAATATGATGATACTTTGTGCTACAATGAAAATATACAGTTTGTTGAATATGATGATACTTTGTGTTACAATAGAAAACTATACAGTTTGTTGAATATGATGATACTTTGTGCTACAATAGAAAACTATACAGTTTGTTGAATATGATGATACTTTGTGCTACAATAGAAAACTATACAGTTGTTAATATGATGAACTTTGTATACAATCAGAAAACACTATACAGTAGTTGAAGCTATGAAACTTTGTGTGAAAGTAGAAAACTATGGAAGTTAGAATTAGATATGATGTACATCGTAGTCAATAACTACACATTAGTAGAATTGAGATACTTTTCAGAACACTTTTACTGACTTTATACAACAGACAAATTAAATAGAAGGTGAAACATATGCTTTATAGTCAGAGGCATTTGGGGTTAAGCACTTAGAGTGATCAGCACTAACTAAGCAGATGTCAGCATCCTGCCTTTACCATGATAAGATCAATTAATAGGTAACGTTACTTTTAAACAAACTTCGATGCTATTAACTTTGTTTTCATCGCCAAGAATAAATTCGACTGGGAAAATAGTTGGAAAATCCCAGGCTGCCATACTCAAAAATCAGATAAGACTTATTTATAATTCACACAGCCTTTATTGTAGTGTCACAAAATAAAATAACTTATTATTCACATACAGTATCAATATTAACAAGAAACAAGACACGCCTTCAGTAATACGAGTAACACACGCAAGGACTATGCTTAGGCAGACAAACAGGCAAATTATACACTGACTGGGTCAATAGGCAGACTGAAACAGGCAAACTATACACTGACTGGGTCAATAGGCAGACTGAAACAGGCAAACTATGCACTGACTGGGTCAATAGGCAGACTGAAACAGGCAAACTATGCACTGACTGGGTCAATAGGCAGACTGAAACAGGCAAACTATGCACTGACTGGGTCAATAGGCAGACTGAAACAGGCAAACTATGCACTGACTGGGTCAATAGGCAGATTGAAACAGGCAAACTATGCACTGACTGGGTCAATAGGCAGACTGAAACAGGCAACCTATGCACTGACTGGGTCAATAGGCAGATTGAAACAGGCAAACTATGCACTGACTGGGTCAATAGGCAGACTGAAACAGGCAAACTATGCACTGACTGGGTCAATAGGCAGACTGAAACAGGCAAACTATGCACTGACTGGGTCAATAGCATTCAGCAGTCCTTCCTCAAGAGATCCTTAGAGGTCTCTGTGGCGTAGAGGTTATGTGCTTATCTTTCGTGCTAAAGGTACCAGGTTCGCTCCCGTCATGGAGTCATCTGGATATTTTTCCAGCTATCCCTGATCTCAGTGTATCGATCTAGAGATCCTAGTCCCATCGGAGACAGGCGATAAAACGTAGACGTGAAAGAATGTGTCAATTGAAATATTTTCGTGACAAGATATATAATAAAATCAAGCAAGCAAAATGTCATTCTAGTGACAAGCTGGATAAAATTATAAACATGAGAAATCATGATGACGACAATCACTTGTAGACAACAGAACTGAGAGAAGAGCAATGGTTGGTTCGTGTTGTCACGTGTGTCTGACACAGGATATTGGTTTAAGATGCAGGTGTAAAATCCGTGCGCTATATCCCCTTGTACACAGGATTGATCACGAAGTGCAAATTTGGTGGGAACTATTGGTCATAGAAATGTTGAAATACTGGACATATTTCCTGCTGTCTTTTATGGGCATTGATCTGATATTTTCAGAGTGAACTATTTCTTTTCTACAAATATACATTGATTGATTGATTGATTGATTGATTGATTGTTTGATAAGACCATCAACCCTACACTTCAGTGAGTAATCATATGTGCTCCGATCTCTTTGTTATACAGGAAGATCTCAGCTGCAGTGCACGAACTCCGTAGCACCGGCGAGAGTCCCCGATGTAATTTTGAAGATGATGAAGATATTTTTGTAGAACTTTTATTTTTAATCTTTTTTAATGAATTTTGCCCGGGTAGCGGCTTTACAGCCTGCTCTTCTCAATTTTGAACAAATATACATAGGAAACATAGGGTGTGATATTTGACACAATATTATCATGAAATAACACACATGATATAATCATCAGCTTGTGCTGTTGCCACTTCGATGGTTGGCTGCAATGAGTTTGTAACAACATCTGTACCTTGCCTTGATGTTAGACTCGGACATGCTGCTTTTTATCTACCGCTTGATGTGTACATTCCAATTGTATCTTTGTCTTTCTTTACGTTATCTTGACTTCATCTTTCTTTTCCAGTATGTTCTTTAACAAAGTGTCATATGTTGAGTTCATCTCTCTCTTCCAGTATGTTCTTTAACAAAGTGTCATATGTTGAGTTCATCTTTCTTTTCCAGTATGTTCTTTAACAAAGTGTCATATGTTGAGTTCATCTCTCTCTTCCAGTATGTTCTTTAACAAAGTGTCATATGTTGAGTTCATCTTTCTCTTCCAGTATGTTCTTTAACAAAGTGTCATATGTTGAGTTCATCTTTCTTCCAGTATGTTCTTCAACAAAGTATATGTTGACTTCATCTCTATTCAGTATGTCTTCAACAAAGTGTCATATGTTGAGTTCATCTCTCTCTTCCAGTATGGTCTTTAACAAAGTGTCATATGTTGAGTTCATCTTTCTCTTCCAGTATGGTCTTTAACAAAGTGTCATACCTTTTAATGCGTTCAAAACATTCATCATCATCAGGTGCCGTGTAGGCTGGCGCAGGCGATCATGGATATCCACAAGTCTCTGGTGTTTGCTATCATCTCAGATGTTGACGCTCTTCCGTGCCATGAAGTCAGACTGTTCAAAAATGTCTCTCTCTCTCTTCCCCTGTCTCGGTTCCCCTTGATTTTACCAGTTGTTACAACGTTCTAAACCTCCCTTTCTCATTACCTTCAAAACATGACATTTATCTAGCTTCATAACTTGTGTGATTTCTTTGAGTAATTCCTTTGTACTTTTAATTGTTAAGGTACTTCTTTATAGTTATTCCTTTCAGAGTATACATTGAAAACTGACGGAATCAATGCACCGGATTTCTTCATATGGCTCGGTCACTCTCTACAGACATAGAACTAGCTTCATATGCTCGGTCACTCTCTACAGACATAGAACTAGCTTCATATGCTCGGTCACTCTCTACAGACATAGAACTAGCTTCATATGCTCGTCACTCCTACAGACATAGAACTAGCTTCATATGGCTCGGTCACTCTCTACAGACATAGAACTAGCTCAACCAATTCTAAGGATCGTCGAGAGAAAAATGCACACATAAACCGAACGAAGGGGTTTGAATTTGAACCCTTGTTCTTTAGAACACAAGGAAAATTGCTTAACAATTCCGTCACAGAAACCTCCAAAGATTATCTTATTTAAGTGTGTTGGTATGTGAGGGTAATACCTTAGTGGCCATGCTTGTGTGGAGATGTAGCTGTCTCACTTCATGGCCGGAAGATATGTTTGACGTCTCACTCGACATAGTATTTGGACAACAGTTTGCAGACAGGTCGCGAAAATCAAATAAAAGTGTCAACAGAAACATTCAACCTTCGCAAGTTGTCCAAGATTTCATCTCTTGAGGACACACAATTCCATTAGACAGTGGGTCATCATCAAATATGAGGTTCGTCACCCCCTCCTCTTCCCTGCTATTTGTTTAGAAACATAAACAAACAAGTATGAGCAAGAAAATGTGTGTGTGTTGTGTTGTAAGTATATTCTACCATCAGCCGTTTCCGTAGAGAACGTTCGTTGTGATTTATACAAGGTGTTTGTAAGTCTCACTACCTTATATGTAGAATAATGTGAAAAAAGTACATGACGTTGTCAAAAAATGTGCCTTATAGTCAATTGTGACGCAATAGCATGACTTTAACTATATTCATTACTTTGATTGAACACATTTTTTTATGACCTGATGTACTTCAATTTTTAAAGTGGTTTTACATATAAAGTATTGTGAGACTTGACAAACACTCAGTCTATTCAAATATTACATAAGAAATGAAAAGTCATGGATAGTGGGTTGACAATATTCTCCGTCTCTGTACATTCTGTCGTACCTATAATTAGATCACCTCTTGATGTTCCTTTCCGCGTATACACCTGCTTTATGTTGACTACTTGTCTTCATACAACATTATAGAACGCTTTCCGTTGACTCACTTGTCTTCATATCAACATTATAGAACGCTTTCCTGACTACTTTCTTCAATATCAAATTATACAGACGTTTCTGTTGACTTACTTGTCTTCAATACAACATTATAACTAATTCTTTTTGTTGACTACTTGTCTTCAATATCAACATTATACACTTGCTTTCTGACTTGACTACTTGTCTTCATATCAACATTATACACTTGCTTTCTGTTGACATACTTGTCCTTCATATCACTTACCTACACCTGCTTTTCTGTTGACTACTTGTCTTCATATCAACATTATACACTTGCTTTTCTGTTGACTACTTGTCTTCATATCAACATTATATAACTGCTTTTCTGTTGACTACTTGTCTTCATATCAACATTATACAACTGCTTTTCTGTTGACTACTTGTCTTCATATCAACATTATACAACTGGTTTAAACTGAGTGTGATCCATCTTTATTTGTTATGTTTAAAATATTATTTATTTGTTATTGTTTAAAATATATTAACTGATAATTAAGTATCATTTCCTTCATTTAACCTTCTATTTATAGAAATACCGTTTCATCAGCCCGATTGAGATGTTGTCTGCGTTCTCATCACAGCCCGATTGAGATGTTTGGTCTGCGCGTTCTCATCACAGCCCGATTGAGATGTTTGGTCTGCGCGTTCTCATCACAGCCCGATTGAGATGTTTGGTCTGCGCGTTCTCATCACAGCCCGATTGAGATGTTTGGTCTGCGCGTTCTCATCACAGCCCGATTGAGATGTTTGGTCTGCGCGTTCTCATCACAGCCCGATTGAGATGTTTGGTCTGCGCGTTCTCATCACAGCCCGATTGAGATGTTTGGTCTGCGCGTTCTCATCACAGCCCGATTGAGATGTTTGGTCTGCGCGTTCTCATCACAGCCCGATTGAGATGTTTGGTCTGCGCGTTCTCATCACAGCCCGATTGAGATGTTTGGTCTGCGCGTTCTCATCTACCAGCCGCGCTATTCTGAGATGTTTTGGTCTGCCGTTCTCATCACAGCCCGATTGAGATGTTTGGTCTGCGCGTTCTCATCACAGCCCGATTGAGATGTTTGGTCTGTGCGTTCTCATCACAGCCCGATTGAGATGTTTGGTCTGCGCGTTCTCATCACAGCCCGATTGAGATGTTTGGTCTGTGCGTTCTCATCACAGCCCGATTGAGATGTTTGGTCTGTGCGTTCTCATCACAGCCCGATTGAGATGTTTGGTCTGTGCGTTCTCATCACAGCCCGATTGAGATGTTTGGTCTGTGCGTTCTCACACAGCCCGATGATTCTCTCTGCGATTGAGATGTTTGGTCTGCGCGTTCTCATCACAGCCCGATTGAGATGTTTGGTCTGCGCGTTCTCATCACAGCCCGATTGAGATGTTTGGTCTGCGCGTTCTCATCACAGCCCGATTGAGATGTTTGGTCTGCGCGTTCTCATCACAGCCCGATTGAGATGTTTGGTCTGTGCGTTCTCATCACAGCCCGATTGAGATGTTTGGTCTGCGCGTTCTCATCACAGCCCGATTGAGATGTTTGGTCTGTGCGTTCTCATCACAGCCCGATTGAGATGTTTGGTCTGCGCGTTCTCATCACAGCCCGATTGAGATGTTTGGTCTGTGCGTTCTCATCACAGCCCGATTGAGATGTTTGGTCTGTGCGTTCTCATCACAGCCCGATTGAGATGTTTGGTCTGCGCGTTCTCATCACAGCCCGATTGAGATGTTTGGTCTGCGCGTTCTCATCACAGCCCGATTGAGATGTTTGGTCTGCGCGTTCTCATCACAGCCCGATTGAGATGTTTGGTCTGTGCGTTCTCATCACAGCCCGATTGAGATGTTTGGTCTGCGCGTTCTCATCACAGCCCGATTGAGATGTTTGGTCTGTGCGTTCTCATCACAGCCCGATTGAGATGTTTGGTCTGCGCGTTCTCATCACAGCCCGATTGAGATGTTTGGTCTGTGCGTTCTCATCACAGCCCGATTGAGATGTTTGGTCTGCGCGTTCTCATCACAGCCCGATTGAGATGTTTGGTCTGCGCGTTCTCATCACAGCCCGATTGAGATGTTTGGTCTGTGCGTTCTCATCACAGCCCGATTGAGATGTTTGGTCTGCGCGTTCTCATCACAGCCCGATTGAGATGTTTGGTCTGCGCGTTCTCATCACAGCCCGATTGAGATGTTTGGTCTGCGCGTTCTCATCACAGCCCGATTGAGATGTTTGGTCTGTGCGTTCTCATCACAGCCCGATTGAGATGTTTGGTCTGTGCGTTCTCATCACAGCCCGATTGAGATGTTTGGTCTGTGCGTTCTCATCACAGCCCGATTGAGATGTTTGGTCTGTGCGTTCTCATCACAGCCCGATTGAGATGTTTGGTCTGCGCGTTCTCATCACAGCCCGATTGAGATGTTTGGTCTGTGCGTTCTCATCACAGCCCGATTGAGATGTTTGGTCTGCGCGTTCTCATCACAGCCCGATTGAGAGGTTTGGTCTGTGCGTTCTCATCACAGCCCGATTGAGATGTTTGGTCTGTGCGTTCTCATCACAGCCCGATTGAGAGGTTTGGTCTGTAAGCAGCTATCTTGCATCTACCATCGTCACGTTCAAAGTTTCTTTAATGTTCTTTAGTAATTGATTTTTTGGTCGTTCCCCTGCCTCGTCTTTAAGAAAGCATTCCCTTCATTATTGCTCTCCATTTACCACGATGACGGTTAATATGACCAACACAATATTTCATTCTCTATGACATAACTAAATATCACTAAATTCAGTGTCTGTAGTATTATTGATAAACATAGTATTGTTTATGAGAAAATGTTTCTCTTTATCTTTCAACAATTCATATGTTTTACTTCATTTTGTTGTTGGCATTGTTTGTTTGTTTGTTTGTGTGATTTAATTTTAACAAAAAGTCATATTCATTATATATATATATATATATATAAAACAGTAACTGTAAACTCTTGCTTGTTCATTGTCTATTTACAAGCACTACAAAGCAATGAAGATTATTGACACACCTTTGATTATTTTCTTCTTGCTTTTAAATGTATTATTTGTTTTGTTACTGACATATTCTTCGTGTTTTGGAACTCATTTTTCACCATTGGAATTGTTTCATTGATTGTTGTGTTAGATTTACTTCGAGGAGCGTCTGGTGGTATGGCTCCCGGGCTCCCATTCGTGAGGCAAGAGTTCAATCCTAACATGAACAGTTTCGTGACGACTGCACTAGCCATGCGGTCATTACATTCCTCGGACTCACGTCTACTCTGTCCTACATCACATTACAAATCGCTATTACAGACAGTAAAGACAGTTGACTTTCATTTCTCTTCTCATTTACCCACATTTTTTATTCTGAGTCAAAACTAAATTGATGTACCAGTTGCTCTTCATTTATTCTTATGTTGAATATGTTTAATGATGACTTTCCTGTTGTATTTTCTTCATTGATATATTGTTTATTTTCAACATTCATACTCTACTATGTTTTTTTGCTTGTTCTCTTTACTGCCGTTCACTGTTTATTATATATGCTGGGAATGTTTATTATACTCCATTGTTTAGCTATTGTATTCTATCGATTTGTTGTCAATCTGAATTAATTGTTTACAATTTCAAGAAATTTGACTTTGCTAAATTCTGACCACAATTGTTTTATGACTCCAGAATATTTATCACAGTTAGGTTTTGTATTCACGTTGTTTGCAATATGTGTTCTCATATATTCATATATAGACATATATTTATTTTACCATTTTTAACTGTAATAAAAACTTGATAGGTTTAGCACAAAGCGAAATCTTCTCTTCTTTGAACGTTCCATATCGAAGATATGCAGGCCCCGGCAACACACGGGCAACAAAGCAAAATAAAGTGCTTCATGTTAAAAGCAGCCTACAGTTGACTAAGGATGCGATTGACACAAATTTATATGCCACTATAGTGGTCTGCTGTATGAAATGAGTTAATGGTATTAACTCGAGCAGGAACTTTTACAGCATATTATTATCGATTTAAAAAAAACCTAGGGTTCTTTAACGTGCTCATTTTGAGCACATGATCTACGTTTTATTATCCGTATCCGTTAAGACTAGGAACTCGATCTCACCTACAATGATATCAGAGATGACTGGACAGTAGCTCGATAGCTGCACACGGGGTACGATGCGAATACTTTTTGGAATTTTAGACGACCACAATAACTCAAACGTTACAGAGACTTGAGTAACGGACTTTGATCATATAATTGTGTTGTAAAAGGAACCCTTTCATACCTCGTGGTATATAGGTCAATACAGTGTTAGGCCTGTATTTTCATTGACCGTCGGCACACGATGGGTGATGTGGTCAGCATCACTCCGGCCGCCTTTACTTTCCCAGAGCATGTCTGGTACCCAGTTGAGGCTGGGTCGACCTGAGAGCCGTCGTGGTCGGGAAAAATTACACGCACATTGCGGGGTCTGAACCCAGACCACCAGCCTTGCGAAGCGAGTTCACTAACAACTACGCTACAGCGGCTCTCTTAATTGTGTTGTAGTATTTGATAATAATATTAGAACCTTATATAACTTTGACAACGATTTGTGTGAATTAAAAATGATATTTAATGATTTTATTGCAGACTTTTAAACGAAGGTGAGAAAAAACCTTTCGTTGAAGAAGCTGAACGTCTGCGAGTACAACATAAGAAGGATCATCCAGACTACAAATATCAACCTCGCCGTAGAAAGACACCAAAGAACAGCAACCAAAATGGCAATCACACTTCATCATCAGGAAATGGACATGGCAGTAAGACGACAGCTGGAGGCCGTGATACGTCATCTCCTAGTGATGAATGCTCAAGTGAATGTTCCAGTCAGCCTGGAAACTCTAATGGTCCACCTACGCCACCAGTGACTCCAAATCAACATGACCCTGTTAGTCTCAAGTGTTTGTATGAAAGAAGACAACATCGAGGCTATGTCATGGGTGAGTACATATTTTCTACATTATAAGTCATAGTTCATAGTTTATAGTTCATTGTAAGTCATAGTTCATAGTTTATAGTCAATTGTAAGTCATAGTTCATAGTTTATCGTTCATTGTAAGTCATAGTTCATAGTTTATCGTTCATTGTAAGTCATAGTTCATAGTTTATAGTTCATTGTAAGTCATAGGTCATAGTTTATAGTTCATTGTAAGACATACACATTGCTATTAGATACTGAATTGTACGCTGGGAAGAAACATAGGGCTTCAGTCCCCACCCTCTCCTCCAGGAGACGTCTAACGATATGAGGAGTGTTTTTGGTTCCTGTGCCTCATTGTTTAAACATACTTCTCAATTTGCTTCTTCCACCGAGGTCACTACATTGACAAGATAGATGGGATGAAGGAATTTTAGTCAGTGAATTAGTCAGCTATGCGACTGTAACATTGTCACCGAAGTGGAACAGTTCACTATGGAGTGGGCAGACAATATAGGCCAGGATTCCTGCTGCTGCTCCAGATTTGTGCTTTGTCTTAGTGCTAAAATCTCTGCAAACGAAAAGCAAGCAAGAACTATATTGCCTCAGTCAATTTAAAAATAATTGCTCTAGGTGTCCATCGACTCTGAGACAGACTGCCACTATCAGAATAAACAACATGGATCTAAATCGTATCCGATTGTTTATATCTCTTCATGTTGTACCAAGAGTTATAGAAGTTACATTGTAGAGTTTATGTTTGTTTATATCTTCATGTTGTACCAAGAGTTATAGAAGTTACATTGTAGAAGTTTGTCATGTTTATGTGTGTCATGTTTTGTTTGTATATCTTCATGTTGTACCAAGAGTTATAGAAGTTACATTGTAGAAGTTTGTCATGTTTATGTGTGTCATGTTTTGTTTGTATATCTTCATGTTGTACCAAGAGTTATAGAAATTACATTGTAGAAGTTTGTCATGTGTACGTGTGTCTTAAGTAATTTCTTTCATATTATCTTGTGCTAAAGTTAAATTTCTTCAAGTTTGTTGTGTTTAATGTCTTCTTCTTTTTCTTCGAACGTTCCATATCGATCACTTGTTAACCACTGTGTGATTTCTATGTGATCTGAGCCTAAGAGCGATTGTACGTTGTGCCAGTTATGCGCCTACAAGTAGCCAGCACATCCGTTTTCTGCGTTGCTTTTATTTACTATGGTAGCTTCCCTAGGTCCTACATCAGTCGCCTTTAACGACATGCCTTGTAGGTCACAGTGGTACTATTCTTTGCTTCCCTTGTGGGCCCCACACGGGCGAAGGTTGTGTTTAATGAAAATAGTCTAATCTCTGGAGAAAGTTTATTTGTCAGAATGTCAAGGAATAGTCCAATCTCTGGAGAAAGTTTATTTGTCAGAATGTCAAGGAATAGTCCAATCTCTGGAGAAAGTTTATTTGTCAGAATGTCAAGGAATAGTCCAATCTCTGGAGAAAGTTTATTTGTCAGAATGTCAAGGAATAGTCCAATATCTGGAGAAAGTTTATTTGTCAGAATGTCAAGGAATAGTCCAATCTCTGGAGAAAGTTTATTTGTCAGAATGTCAAGGAATAGTCAATCTCTGGAGAAAGTTTATTTGTCAGAATGTCGATGTAATCTCTGGAGCAGTTTATTTGTCAGAATGTCAAGTAGCTCCACATCCTTTTTGGAAGTTCTATTTGTCAATTCAAGGAATAGTCTTCTGGAGAAGTTTTGTCAGAATGTCAGAATAGTCCAATCTCTGAAAAGTTTATTTGTCAGAATGTCAAGAATAGTCAATTCTGAGAAAGTTTATTTGCAGATGTCGGAATACAACTGGGAAAGTTGTATTGTAATGAAAATAGTCCAATCTCTGGAGAAAGTTTATTTGTCAGGATGTCAAGGAATAGTCCAATCTCTGGAGAAAGTTTATTTGTCAGAATGTCAAGGAATAGTAATTGAGAAGTGAAAAATAGTCCAATCTCTGGAGAAAGTTTATTTGTCAGGATGTCAAGGAATAAATGAGAATAACGAAGAATAGAGAACATGGAAAGGAATAGCAAAAAACAACTAACATTTGTTTTGTATATACATTTTAATATGATACAATCATTCTAATTTAACTTGTATCTGTTTATATTTAGGACCATCTGGACACCCCATAGATTTCAGTGGCATTGACCTCAGCCCTGAGGTTATTGAGCAGTTTGATGATCAGGACTTAGATCAATATCTGCCTCCACCAGGCATGGCACACACACTAGCTCATCATAATGTACATCATGGAGATAGCTCATATCCACCATGCTACTTAACTGGACCAATGCAATCTGCATCGTCAGGGTTATCTGGCTGGACATCGTCATATCGTATGTCTTCCACCAGCTCTTCTTCTTGTCTCCCACCTTACATGGCTCAAAACTCATCACACGTTTCTTCACATACACATGCAATGCAAGCTCCCTATGATTTATCTGAACAAACAACAGCCGACACCAGATCTCCACCCATTGCATCATCTGGAGCTGTTTCTCGTGGATCTTCATCACAAACATCTCCTCAAAATCTAGCAACCACCGACAATTTTCTGAATGCGAGTGGTCCTGAATGCAAATATCGCAACGATGATCCTTGCTCTATCAAGATGGAGCAGCAGCAGCAGCAGCAGCAGGCTCAAGCTCTGAGGACATCGTCTAATCTTCAGACCTCATTTCGTTGTGACCCAAAGTATGACACCGGCGCTTTCAATGGAAGTCAGCCAGCAACGCGGTACAACCTTGATTCCGGCCCAAATGTTTACTCACACATGGCCGGGCCTTACGTACCACAGAATGGACCAGCGCCTCACGGGGCATCTACAAGTTACCAATACAACATGGGTCTGCACAGACAAGGAATGTTCAATGCTATCCCAGCAGCTGTGCCATCTGAACAAAACTGGGAGCGATTCGGCTGAAAAATGGAAAATAATTTACAGTCAAAATGATAAAAGATGTCCATAAAAATGATATTGTATTTTCATTGTTATGTTCCGACTCTGTCTGATAACATTCAAAGTTAACCAAGAGTCTATGAGTGAATGTAATATGTTAATACGTTACTGTGCGGTATCATTCATTTACTTACTATTTAAAACATTATGCAAACAAATGGTTATTCATATTTAAGTCGTAGTTATCATCATTGGTGACTGTTGATTCATACAATAGTTTGGCAAACACTTCTTCTAAATTTGTTATGAAACTTACATTTTTAGACAATCTTCTTCTTCTTCTGCAATCAACTTCTGCTATGTCACTACTCCGCTATGTGTCATAAACAGGGTGGTGCGATTGAGATCGTTACCGGTCCCCCATAGTTTGTTTTGTAGGGTTGTTTCTGTTGGCCAGATCTCCATTCTCACACTGCTGAGACTGGGTCAGTCTTGCAGGATGTGCTCTGGGGACTGCTTTGGTGCTCCAAAGGTTCAGGCAGCCGAGTCCCTGAGATCCATTCTATGCAGGTGTGCTCTGAGACTGCAGTGTCCGTTCTAAGTTGAAGACGTTAGGTCCTGTTTTCTTTTGTGGGTTTTTTATAGATTCATTTGAACATGCTAGACTGGCAGTCTGTGCATTATGTGCTACTGCTAATGATTGAGGTTGGAACATTGATGAGATCCATTCTATGCATGCTGCTAACTGATTCTAGTTTGAAACTGTGGCTGTGTTGCATTTATTTATGATTGATTTGTTGAACATTGATGGCAGTGTGTGCATTTATTAGGTACTGCTAATGTTTTCGTTGCTCTTTTTTAAAACTATCTCTACGCTTGTTTTTAGACATTAAAGATGTGAGTAGCCCAGCGTGTTCGTAGCGCGTTGGACGACGGGTGACAAGCCCCCTGGGAGTGTGTTAAATTCCGCGGGCTGGCAGAAAAGCCACAGGTTTTCCAGATTTACGGTGTTCGTGGCACCGAACCGATGGGTTACGATGTCCATTGCAGCGAGCCGAAGAACGGAAAGCTCAAGTAGTTCTGGATCGAAAAAAAGATGTGAGCAAGTATCCCTAACCCATAGAGACCAGCGTGATAGTCACATATGTATACATATGTATGTCACATATTATTTACGGTTTCCATATGTATTTACGAGTTATTCGCGTATTTGATGTTGTTTAACACACGGTTCTATAACAGCACCAGTTTTTCTTGTGTCTTCTTCAAACTGTTACTTAATGTGTAGACAAATACTGTGTCTCACAGTATAACAGTAGTAAGAAATCTCATTTAGAACTAATTATTTGAGAATCAAACATCTTTGTTCTATAATATGATTAAGTCTGAAATAAACAAAAACAATATTGGACTACACGAGAACCTGATCATTTACATGTACATCTGAAGTCGGCGTAAGGTTTGCTTGAATGGCAAAGAAAACTGATGATAAGGAAAGTATCCTTCACGCAAAACTATGTCAGAGACGCCACATAAGGCCAATTACAACGCCAGAATTCATATCGGGTGAATGAAAAACAAGGCAGGGTTAATTGAAGTGACATGGTTAACCGATATGGTTCTGGTTGTTGCTCCAATAGTGTTTGGCTCGTTCAGCGTGAGTAGCAATCGGATTCCCCCACCCGCCAGTTATCCTGAGTCTCAATGTAGGTGTAATCGAGTTCCTAGTCCTTTCGGAGCCAACACTAAACTTGACATCTCCTGTTCAAACTGAACACGTTAAAGAACCTTTAACAGCTCAACAACATCAATAAGAGTAGATTGAAAAACCGCTGCCGGGAAAAAAATATAAAAGTTAATTAAAAATTAACATGCGAATTCCTACTAATTTTCACCGTATTCAAAATTACATTTGATATTTATGCCGGTGTTACGGAGCTCGTACACTGTCGCTGAGATTGTCCTGTGCAAGAAAGATGTCTGAGAAAAAAGCATTATTAAAGTCCATTGATGATGTCCCTATCAATCAACCACTCAATCAATCAATGTTTACCTTCTGATTACCACAAACGCCTGAATGTCCAGGACATTAGATCCATCTACTAGGAAGATTGTAATCATCTACTGAAGAGTCATATATCAACACAGACTTTAGAGCACATTCTGCAGTCCTGCCTATAGCCTCATGAACGAAACTTACAGAGCAAGCTATATGTAACCCACAATAAACTCTACTGACGTACAGCTACATAAAAGCCATCTCATAATGTAGAATATACATAGGAAACAGAACGCTGGAGAGAGCCTCTTATGCTTTACATGAACTTTTTTGATTCTTTTTCTTTTTGAGTTACTGTCTACGCTCACATTTTGCAACAGTTGAATGGACGATTTATCAACAGACACAATGAAATAGAATAACGTTCTAGAAATAGCGCGTGAAGTTAGTTTATTAGTCAAATATCGTCTATATCTTTGCTGTTGTCATTAGGAAATCCATCATTTAGTGAGCTCTGACAGTCTACTTTTACAAACACTTATTACAGAACGTTGACGAAGTTTAAACATGTTTGTTTCGTGTTTTACAATTACCTTAAAACGAATATCCCACGCACTTCTGCCCACTAATGATTGCGTCCGTGCAAGTAGGCGTGATGATTGCATCCGTGCAAGTACGCGTGATGATTGCATCCGTGCAAGTACGCGTGATGATTGCATCCGTCCGATGCGCAAGTACGCGTGGACTTCTACCGGATACAATTTGTTGACAGTTTGTTTATGTTACACCTCCCCCCTCCGATCCAGAAGCACTTGAGCTTTCAGCTCTTCAGCTCGGTGCCATGGACATTGACTTCAGCCATGGCCCTTCAGCTCGGTGTCATGGACATTGTAACCCTTCAGCTCGGTGCCATGGACATTGTAACCTCGCTTCCAGACTTACAGTGTGCCATGGACATTGTAACCCTTCTGTTCGGTGTCACGAACAGTTACTACTCTGTTAAATCATATACAAAGTTGGCTCAATATTACCAATAATTGTATAGAGAGTTGGTTCAATATTACCAATAATTGTATAGAGAGTTGGCTCAATATTACCAATAATTGTATAGAGAGTTGGCTCAATATTACCAATAATTGTATAGAGAGTTGGCTCAATATTACCAATAATTGTATAGAGTTGGCTCAATATTACCAAATTGTATAGAGTTGGCTCAATATTACCAATAATTGTATAGAGAGTTGGCTCAATATTACCAAATGTATAGATTGCTAATATTACAATAGTATAGAGTTGGCTCAATATTACCAATAATTGTATAGAGAGTTGGTTCAATATTACCATAATTGTATAGAGTTGGCTCAATTACAATAATTGTATGAGAGTTGGCTCAATATTACCAATAATTGTATAGAGAGTTGGCTCAATATTACCAACAATAAAATATATACGCAGTGTCTAACAAGCAGAAGTCATGGAATGCACGCACAACATTTTAAAAAAAAACAACTAAAATTGTTATTTCAATTTTAAAAAAAAACCATTACAAATTTCTAACCAGAAATGATACGTTACATGTTACTTACGTGACATGTTACTTACGTGACATGTTACTTACGTGACATGTTACTTTACTTTTCTGACATGTTCTTACTTGACATGTTACTATGACATTTATTACTGACATGTTACTATTACTTGACATGTTACTTACTTGACATGTTACTTACTTGACATGTTACTTACTTGACATGTTACTTACTTGACATGTTACTTTACTTATGACATGTTACTTACTTGACATGTTACTTACGTGACATGTTACTTACGTGACATGTTACTTACTTGACATGTTACTCATGACATGTTACTTACATGTTACTACTGACATGTTACTTACTTGACATGTTACTCACTTGACATGTTACTCAACTTTGACATGTTACTTACTTGACATGTTACTTACTTGACATGTTACTTACTTGACATGTTACTTACTTGACATGTTACTTACTTGACATGTTACTTACTTGACATGTTACTTACTTGACATGTTACTTTATATACACAAATATTAGCTGGATACGCTCGAAAGGAGTTATTTCTTGCTAACATTTGCTTGTAGGAACATGCACGTTGATATTACTTGAATAAATACTCATTCTTAAAGTTGAAATGAGTACTGTAGTTTCAAGAGGTTTTAGTTGCATATAAATCATGCAAGAATAAGAATATATTATTATAAATATATTTATTTCTCAACAGAAATGATGTTATTTCTTGAAAACATTTTAGATTGCTCTAAGCATCAAATTAACATTTGATAAAACAATTTTTGAAAATATGAAACTAAAATGATAAAACTGAAGAGTACAAGAGATACATTGATTTACACAGGAAGTGAAAGCGGAAAGAAAGGTGTTGTTAGAAGAAAAAAAGATTAAAAATAATATTCCTGCAAAATATCTTCAACACATCCAAATTACATTGGGGACCATCGCTGGTGTTATGTAGTTCGTGCACTGCAACTAAGATCTTCATGTATAAGAAAGAGATCGGAGCACACATGGTTAATCACCGAAGTGCAATGATGATGTTCCTATCAATCATATCCATCAATCAATCACCTCCAAGCGAGACATGACATATGTCGGATGTCCTTCAGCATGTAGGGACCATGGTTCTCTGTTCCAACAAGTAATTATTAACTACGCGTCCTGCAAGACTGTCCCCTGTGTATCCTAACTAGAAAAGGATGCGGGCCCTTTTACACATCATTACATCCAAAACTACATGGCAGCAGATATCAGCTCCAAAAACTTGGATTTCATCATAAGAACGCGTCTGACGGTATAATCATCAAAAGAGCAATCACAAAGAAGATGAAGGAGACTACAAGACAAAATGTACAAATACAATTACTGTAGAAGTAATTTTATGCAGATTCCTCTCTCTCTCTCTCTCTGTGTAGTCATACAATTGAATATTATTTTCTTCTAGTTTTCAGCTGATGCATACTAACATGATTTATCATACTAACATGATTTATCATACTAACATGATTTATCATACTAACATGATTTATCATACTAACTGTTTATCATACTAACATGAATTTATCTATATTACATGATTATCATACTAACATGATTTATCATACTAACATGATTTATCATACTAACATGATTTATAAAATTATATAATTGATTTTAAAAATTATAATTATAATAATCATGTAATATAATGTTAGTGTTTTCAAAGAATATTCATATTCAGTATTCTCTATTTGATGTCCGAAAACAAGATTTATTGTGTTCGAACCCGATTCTTTAACATATTGTGTGTCGAACGAATGGCTGGCTTTCAACGATTCAATTGTTTCTTTTCAAACAAAGATATTCACTTACTTCGTCATCATCATCAAAAGCTTGTCGAGCAGAACTTTGCAACTGATCAATCTCGCTTTCTCATAGGTCAGATGTCCTATCTCTGCAGCCGTCATTTTCAACCCATCAGTAACATCCTGAATCCATCTTCTTCGTGGTCTTCCTCTTATTCTCTTTGCCGGTATGCCTCCTTCCATGATGGTCTTCTCTAGCCGTTCATGTCTTTTTATATGCCCAAAAGTTGGTAGTGTGTGTTTTAATATCTAAGTTCCTTCATTGTTATATATATATAGTTCTCAGAGCAGAATAAGACATGATATGAAGCTTGGGAGAATGATGCAAAGTAAAAAATAAATAAAATCATAGTTCACTCTTTGAAATGAATTTGTGCATGTTTGTGTTGACTTTGATGTTTTAAATGTATATGTTTTCATTAAAGTGTTTTGAAAATATAGTGGAGGAAAGTGATATTATGCATTTCTTTTCATTGTGATCTATGTATATATATATGTTATAGATTACATTTGATCTAGTAGTTACGACGCTTTAACTAGATTAGAAAAACAACGGATGGAGAAGGAAGCTTTATCACTAGGAAAGCTGTAAGTTCCAAAGGTTGTTGCTAAAGAAAGGAAGAAATAATGATAATGTCTTGAATGTTACTTGATTTCTACAATTTTATGGAAAAAAAGAAAGAGATCAGTCTAGAGATTTTATATTGGCAGACATTTAAAGCTAATCACATTTGTGTAAAATAATTCAGTAAATCATTGTGGGGGAGGGAATACAACAACAGACAATACAGAAAGAATGAATATATTCTATGAATTTGCATTTTGTAAACCCACGTTAACTGTATTGCTAATATTATTTTATGCTATTCAAACTACATATTAATCTATATTTATTCTTTCTATATCACATTATCTCTCTCTACATTCTCTTCGTGCTCCCGTTTGACACATACAGCTTCCACAAAAGATTTCTAATGTTGTTCTGTTACCTTTCTACCAATTAATTCCCATGTCAGGCTACAATCTTTCTACTATCTTTCCACAATTAATTTCCATGTTTCCTTTGGACATCCAGGCCTCTTTTCTTCCAGCCACCGTCCCTTAGAGAGCTGTCCTAGCTAATGTTTCTATTGGCATACGACAAACATGACCAGTCCACTTCCATCTTTCTCTTTTAATAATGGTCTCCAATTATTTTTTTTTCCGATCCAGAAGCACTTGAGCTTCAGCTCTTCGGCTCGGTGCCATGGACATCGTAACCCTTCGGTTAGGTGCCACGAACACCGTGAATCTGGGGAACCTGTGGCTTTTCTGCAGCCCGCTGAATTAAATCCGCAATCACAGAGAGCCAGTCACCCACAGTCCAACGCGCTACGAACACGTTGGGCAGGCGGGAGCAATGGTCTCCAATAATGTACATTGTTCGTATACTTTGAGTTAACTTTCCTTCTAAAATGATAGTCCTTTGATGTTGTTATCTTTATTAAGTATTTCTTTCAGTGTAGTAAGAAAAAAGAATTTTGTAACATCTTTATTACCAACATAAATTTTTTTTTAAATTGGGCCCTTTCCACGCAGTGCTGCAGCGGGAGGACTCAGGTACGTTTGTAACGTGTTAAAACTCCGAGCGTCTTCATTCTTTCGAATGAGAGCTGTTCAGAATTTGTTTTATTTAGCTCTATGAGGGCTTACACACTTCGGCCACGATCAAGTTGGCACTACACTTTGATCTTATAAAAATGACCGAGAAGACCAACATATTTTATGATCAGGAAAAGAAAGGACCAAGAAAGACAAATAGAGAGCAATACAAGTATATTTTATGACAATGTCGAATTTATGAAATGTTCTTTTATTATTTCACAGCACAATAAATAATAATTATTTATTTAAAAAATAGATAAATATCATATATTAATAAATGAATACGTCACAAATGATCCAAATGTATGTCAGTAGAGCTTAGTTGGATGTGTAGCGAGCTCAGACTGATGTAGCAAAGCTGATAGAAAAAACTTTACGTCCAAAGGAAACACTGAAAAGAGAACTCCAAGACTGTGACCTGATGGGATATCTAAAGAGAACTCCAAGACTGTGGCATGATGGGATATCTAAAGAGCAAATCAAGATTGTATTGACCTGAATGGGATATCTACCGGAGAAATGGCAAATGTGCCGATGATTTTCTAAAGAAACTCCAGACTGTGAAATTTCAAAGAGTCAAAAGATAAAGTATTGACTTCATTGCACCGGGGAATGGTTCGGTCTCTCTCCGGAGAAATGGCACATCTGCCCAGAGTATTGCACAAAGCACTAACTCCGTAGCTCCGGTAACATTTTAGGGTATCTAAAACTGCACATGTGAACATAGTGACGCGCTACAGATTCGAACTCATGGCCTTCGGGACCCAAGGCAAGGGTTTAACCACTTGGCAACATAGACCTCCAATGTGAAAACTGATTGGTAGAAGAACAGCAGATCTTCAACAGTGGAAATCACTTGAAAAAGCTATATGTATCAAAGGGAACAAGAAAAAAATATCTCTCACTGCGATCACCGCCCAGACCGATGTACCAGATATCCCCATAAATTACATTCATGTGGAAATCTGATTCATGCAGCCTTAGCATTGGTGTGTTTTACATCACATCTTCAGCACCATTTGGAATTCTGGTGCTTATCCTTCGATGTGTCCGGTTTCAGCCAGCTTTTACTGGGTTCGCTCTCCATTCTGTAGCCATCTAGTATTTGTTTACGGTGTGGGGTAGCTAGCCCCGCCACCAACCTCCTTAGTCACCTCTTACGACATGCGTGGCAGGTATCAATGATACAGATGTAGTCATTTACACAGATGGTTCAGTCATTCGCCAACAACGCTGTGTGTAGAATTTTTCAGCACGCTCAGGAGGAAAAATAATAAGAGAGGCCAGTGGGGCCTACGCGACAACCACACGTAGTTTAACAATGAGGTTCGAGTGGTTACGGAGGCGGTGAAATGTTTGGCATCTCATAACTACTCTCGTGGTTTCATACTCAGTGACTCCATGAACACGATTCGTAAAGTCGAATCAGGAATGGTTAGACGAAACTAGCTGGAGGTACTAATGCAGACAGTTATCAGAGAAATCATCTTCATTTTTGTCCCTGGGCACGCAGTCAGTGGTAATGAACGAGCTGATAGATTGCCTGGCTTGGCTACAGTATCAGAGGGAGCTGCCATAGACCGCAATGGCGTTCTTAACTCAAGTGAGAGTCTTTGCGAATAGAGGAGTTTCAGGGGTGTGATTACCACTCGTTGACCACATTGAGAGAGATGGTGTCAATATTGGTGCAGCCCAAAAGAACGACATACTAAATATGCAAAGAGATTGATTAATCAACATCGAACTGGCGTGTTGGGCTGCTGGTCGCTGCTGGATTTGTTGAGGCGGAAATCGGAGCACCTATGGATGTGTCCGGGGTGCTATGATGATAGTCCTCATACAACTGATAACTGAGAACATTTCTCTTTAAACATTTGAGAGCAGCACTATATGCATTATACTTCATATATTTCAAATATCTATTACATGAGATATGCATTTGTCATTCAAACATTATTTTGACAGTGATACTATCTCTGCGTATTTTAACATTGTGCTTTTTTTATCTGTTTCTTTTCAAATGTTTCCTTTTAGATAAGATTGATAATGAATGCTTTATGTTTACAATATGCACAAAAGTCAAATATTGTTAATGCACTTTACTGTTTATGTATTGCTGACTGGTTGTACAGTGCATATATTTCAATGTTATTTTTTCTATATTTCTGTCTGATGACATAACAGTATCATTAAATCCAGTACCTACACACTTTTTGTTAGGTTTTTTTATATTTCACTTATGACCCAATATTACAAATATTATTCTATATTTAAGATATATATATTCTATATTTAAGATATATATATTCTATATTTAAGATATATAAGAAAATTAATTCTATGGACAGCGAAGAAAACAAACGATGAGGTTTTAAATCAAGCCTGCACACAAAGAAACATCAAAAGAATAAGAATCAGACAATCAATGTTCTTCGGGAATATAATGCGAAGAGAAGGTTTAGAACATTTAGTGACTACAGGTAAAATTCAGGGAAGGAGAGATCGTTGAAGACAGAGGGAGAAGATGTTGGATGGTCTGACATTGTGGCTCGACAGAAGATCGAAGTCAGAATAAGTGCACCAATGAGAGAGAGTTGTGGAGAGACATGATCGCCTATGCCGGCTGGCATGGTACTTGATTGATTGATGAAAGATGAGGCTTGGGAAGAACAAAACAACGATGGCAACAGCCCATTTAGGAAACCTTGTACACGACAATAAAATTGGAGAATGGTTATAGATGGAGTCTCTTTCAAGTGATCTGTGATGAGAACTACATGATGTCAAAGACATGTTACATGAAAAGATATACTAAATCCAATCTGAAAGAAACGGTTCATGAAATCTCACAATGTTATCATATATACAAGTTTGTAGTCTGATTATGTTTGTAATGTTATCATATATACAAGTTTGTAGTCTGATTATGTTTGTAATGTTATCATATATACAAGTTTGTAGTCTGATTATGTTTGTAATGTTATCATATATACAAGTTTGTAGTCTGATTATGTTTGTAATGTTATCATATATACAAGTTTGTAGTCTGATTATGTTTGTAATGTTATCATATATACAAGTTTGTAGTCTGATTATGTTTGTAATGTTATCATATATACAAGTTTGTAGTCTGATTATGTTTGTAATGTTATCATATATACAAGTTTGTAGTCTGATTATGTTTGTAATGTTATCATATATACAAGTTTGTAGTCTGATTATGTTTGTAATGTTATCATATATACAAGTTTGTAGTCTGATTATGTTTGTAATGTTATCATATATACAAGTTTGTAGTCTGATTATGTTTGTAATGTTATCATATATACAAGTTTGTAGTCTGATTATGTTTGTAATGTTATCATATATACAAGTTTGTAGTCTGATTATGTTTGTAATGTTATCATATATACAAGTTTGTAGTCTGATAATGTTTGTAATGTTATCATATATACAAGTTTGTAGTCTGATAATGTTTGTAATGTTATCATATATACAAGTTTGTAGTCTGATTATGTTTGTAATGTTATCACATATACAAGTTTTAGTCTGATTATGTTTGTAATGTTATCATATATACAAGTTTGTAGTCTATTATTGTTTGTAATGTTATCATATATACACGTTTGTAGTCTGATTATGTTTGTAATGTTATCATATATACAAGTTTGTAGTCTGATTATGTTTGTAATGTTATCATATATACAAGTTTGTAGTCTGATTATGTTTGTAATGTTATCATATATACAAGTTTGTAGTCTGATAATGTTTGTAATGTTATCATATATACAAGTTTGTAGTCTGATTATGTTTGTAATGTTATCATATATACAAGTTTGTAGTCTGATTATGTTTGTAATGTTATCATATATACAAGTTTGTAGTCTGATTATGTGTGTAATGTTATCATATATACAAGTTTGTAGTCTGATTATGTTTGTAATGTTATCATATATACAAGTTTGTAGTCTGATTATGTATGTAATGTTATCCATCAACCGTAAAATTGTATGATTTTTTGTGGAATAAATTTTAGTGATAGTTAATGTTATATTCAGTTACATTATTTTACTAAATTAACTATTCACTGTCCTGTTACTTTGTATATTTAATGACAATGTGTGAACAGGGGGTTTACAAATGATAGCAAACTGCTACGCAGGGCTCGGTAGATATATTTACCTTCCACCCCCATAGTTCACTGGTGAAAAATGTTTTATTCCGTCATCTGTCTATCCTTAAGTCAGATACTGAGACCCATTCAGTCTTTCCCAACTATCCTTTGGTGGCTTACAGACGGGATAGTAGTCTTAAGGACATGTTGGTACACAGTCGCCCTAAGTCTAATATCCAGAGTCATTTTGGCACTGTCCAGTGTGGTCGTCGTCGTTGCAATACGTGTGCTTATGTAATACAGACTCGTACTGTATCTTTTCCGTTAGCCACGTTTGTTATTGAAGATGGTTTCACATGTGAGTCCGGAAATATAATCTACGCTATCACTTGCAAGCTGTGTGCTAAGGCATATATCGGCGAAACAGGCAAAATGCTCAGTGACCGTTTCGGTCAACACTTACGCGATATACGCCAATGCTCTGTGAACCCTGTAGCCACTCATTTCAATGGAACTGACCATTTGGGTGCTTGCGACGTCCAGGTTACTGCCATCCAATCATGTTCATCTGATGATCGTAGTTGATTTGCTCTGGAGAATCGCTTTATTTCTTTATTTGGTACCTTGCGACCTCATGGACTCAACGCTCTGCATTCCTATGATTCTTAGTACTTTCTCTTAGCATGCTCTATATTTTGTATGTGTATATGTTAAATGTATATAAGTCATATATTTACTTGATTTTTTTATTGTTTCTCTTCTTTTTCTACTTCTAGTTTTTCTGTATTTATTTCGTTATTCGCTTTTAGTCACATATTTTCATTCAGGTTTAACCGTTGTAATATCTTTGTCAAAGTCTATATGTGGTGTTCTGTGGCATTCGTCACTTTTGTTGTATTGTTTGCTTGATAAAGCTCTTTTTGGTCGAAATGTTGCTGTGTATTGTCAGTGTTTTTGTATTTTGTCAAACTACAGTACTTTGTTATTACGTGTTTCGCCATTCTACATAGTTTTACTGCAGTCTCCATTTATATAGATCAATTTATTGAACACAGACAGTCGAATCATGTTTTGTTTTGTAGGGTCCAAAGTCGAAGGATTGACTCCATTGGACCGAGTTTTCTCAAATATGAAGGCTTCATCCCTGTCGGCAGAGTTGACATATCATCTGCAACAAGAGAACATTGCACAAAGAACGAACCTAGTAGCTCCGGCAACAATCCTAGGAATTTCATGAAAAAATTGCACATGTGTTTCGGTCGGATTCGAACCCACAGTCTTCATTACGATAGGCAAACAAATTTAACTACTTCCCCATTGAGCCAAGTTTGTTATTGCTTATAACAATGTCAGAAAATCATAAGTAGCTTTGTTTTGTTATATATATTTGACGAGCACTACACAATAATACTAAAGATGATCAAGCGTGGTACGTCGTGGATGTTTCAAGCTGAGAAAACAACTGTTGCGGCTCTACCGAAAGGGGTAGACTGGAACTCGATAGGTAGTAGCACGTCTAACTTCCGTTATCATTACTCTTGAATGTAGAGATTTGGGTAATATGAAAACTGAACTTGTAATTAAACAGCTGATAGCAGATAACGAAGTGATGATGATGATGATGTTGTATATGACGATGGATCTGTGCATCGTGATCAGAAGCATGGGTGGGGTTTTCTGGTATGCGCACTATGTAGTGTTGTTGGAGAGCGGAATAGAGCATTCAGTAAGAAGATAGAGTTGAGGTCGTTACTGATACGCTACAGTGTCTCCCTAAACTTTGTTTACTGAGGTCGCTACTGATACGCTACATTGTCTCCTAAACTTTGTTTACTGAGGTCGTTACTGATACGCTACAGTGTCTCCCTAAACTTTGTTTACTGAGGTCGCTACTGATACGCTACATTGTCTCCTAAACTTTGTTTACTGAGGTCGTTACTGATACGCTACAGTGTCTCCCTAAACTTTGTTTACTGAGGTCGCTACTGATACGCTACAGTGTCTCTCTAAACTTTGTTTACTGAGGTCGTTACTGATACGCTACAGTGTCTCCCTAAACTTTGTTTACTGAGGTCGCTTACTGATACGCTACAGTGACTCCTAAACTTTGTTTACTGAGGTCGTTACTGATACGCTACATTGTCTCCCTAAACTTTGTTTACTGAGGTCGCTATTGATACGCTACATTGTCTCCCTAAACTTTGTTTACTGATGTCGTTACTGATACGCTACATTGTCTCCTAAACTTTGTTTACTGAGGTCGTTACTGATACGCTACAGTGTCTCCCTAAACTTTGTTTACTGAGGTCGCTACTGATACGCTACAGTGTCTCCCTAAACTTTGTTTACTGAGGTCGTTACTGATACGCTACATTGTCTCCCTAAACTTTGTTTACTGAAGTCGTTACTGATACGCTACATTGTCTCCCTAAACTTTGTTTACTGAGGTCGTTACTGATAGTACATTGTCTCTAACTTTGTTTACTGGAGCGCTACTGATACGCTCATTGTCTAAATTTGGAGGTCGTTACTGATACGCTACAGTGTCCCGTAAACTTTGTTTACTGAGGTCGTTACTGATAAGCTACATTGTCTCCCTAAACTTTGTTTACTGAGGTCGCTACTGATACGCTACATTGTCTCCTAAACTTTGTTTACTGAGGTCGTTACTGATACGCTACAGTGTCTCCCTAAACTTTGTTTACTGAGGTCGCTACTGATACGCTACATTGTCTCCTAAACTTTGTTTACTGAGGTCGTTACTGATACGCTACATTGTCTCCTAAACTTTGTTTACTGAGGTCGTTACTGATACGCTACAGTGTCTCCCTAAACTTTGTTTACTGAGGTCGCTACTGATACGCTACATTGTCTCCTAAACTTTGTTTACTGAGGTCGTATTGATACGCTACATTGTCTCCTAAACTTTGTTTACTGAGGTCGTTACTGATACGCTACATTGTCTCCTAAACTTTGTTTACTGAGGTCGTTACTGATACGCTACATTGTCTCCTAAACTTTGTTTACTGAGGTCGTTACTGATACGCTACATTGTCTCCCTAAACTTTGTTTACTGAGGTCGCTACTGATACGCTACAGTGTCTCCCTAAACTTTGTTTACTGAGGTCGCTACTGATACGCTACATTGTCTCCTAAACTTTGTTTACTGAGGTCGTTACTGATACGCTACATTGTCTCCTAAACTTTGTTTACTGAGGTCGTTACTGATACGCTACATTGTCTCCCTAAACTTTGTTTACTGAGGTCGTTACTGATACGCTACAGTGTCTCCCTAAACTTTGTTTACTGAGGTCGCTACTGATACGCTACATTGTCTCCTAAACTTTGTTTACTGAGGTCGTTACTGATACGCTACAGTGTCTCGTTAAACCACTCGTTGTGATATGTATGTGATCTGAACCTAAGAGCGAGTGTACGTTGTGCCAGTTGTGCGTCTAAAAGTAAGCCAGCACATCCGATTTCTGCTACGCTTTTTATTTACTAGAGTAGCTTTCCTAGACCCCTACCTCAGTCGCTACTTACGACATGCCTTGTAGGTGGCAGTGTTACTATTCTTGACTTCCCCTATGGGCTCAGCAACACACGGGTGGTTGTTGTGTCCAACTCTCAGTTGATACTTTGGAAGGATGTAAATTGCAAGTTACAATATGAGTGCATGCGTCTAGAGGTTTATGTATATCTACTGTAATGGACAAGATGGTGTTAGTGGGAATCAAAAAACGGGTTGGGTTGTCTCAAGAGCTTTGATAGTTGGGAACTTTAAGTCAGATATTTAGAAAGGAAGTCTTTCGGTTTCTCGGAAATCGACTTTTGGACGAATACACTACAAGTCTAAAAGTGATATTGAATCTTTACGGGCCTTTTGGTTGAAACGTTGCTGAGTATTGTTATTGTTTTTGTATTTTATAAAACTACAGTACTTTTTTTACAACTGCAGTTTATTTTTTGGGGTGGGTAGATTCGCCGGAGTGGTTAAACGGGTCCAAATTTGGGGTGTAAAGAATAGAACCACTGTTACCTGCCACGCATGTCGTAAAAGGCGGCTAAGGAGATTTGACTGAAATGGGGTGCACATGTTCTAAACGTGTAGAGTCTATGCGTTTAGGGGCCAACAAACCAATGTGCAACGTATACACGTTCATGGCAAAGATCAAACATATCACAAAGAGTGATTAAAATTGGTCGTAAAGAACGAACGCAAAGAAGAAAAAGAACTACAGATTTTACGTAAATCTGTACAGCGATTTAACTAGTTTACAATTACACTTGAAGTAGTAGCACAACTGGATGTCTGAGGGGGCAGAGTTATGAATGTGTTTAACCCGAACAATCAGTATGCATACATTTATACATCTGCTAGGGTAGACTAAGCGCCTATGGGTCTGAAAGGAGTGCTATGACGTCGGTTTAGTAACCAATAACCAATTATTCTAAACTTTATAACTTCACTTCGTCTCTTTCATCTTAAAACCTGATGCTGTTGGTTGATAGAAAATGAGTTTCTGATATGTTTTCTTGTATGTTGTTTGATTATGTCATCATTTGATTGTCTATCATATTGATATCAAATAGAGGAAATAAATAGATATATCCAGAGATATCTCAAACTCAAAGAAAACTGACTGATGCTACAAATACGACTGAGAGAATTGAAATATTTCGGGGATATACAAAGATACAAATAGTTTGACGAGACCATCATGGAATGAGGCATACTGGTAAGTAGGAGAAGAGGAAGACCACGGAGAAGATAGGATATAACTGATAACTTGAACATGACTGCTGTAGAGACGGGACATCTTGTCAATGAGAGAGAAAATCCACAGAACTGTTCAAGTGTCAACGTTTGGCTCAGGACAGTTTATTTGATATGAGCAAAAAAACAAATAAATATGACGATTTTCTACAGCAAGAAAAACAAATAAATATGACGATTTTCTACAGCAAGAAAAACAAATAAATATGACGATTTTCTACAGCAAGAAAAACAAATAAATATGACGATTTTCTACAGCAAGAAAAACAAATAAATATGACGATTTTCTACAGCAAGAAAAACAAATAAATATGACGATTTTCTACAGCAAGAAAAACAAATAAATATGACGATTTTCTACAGCAAGAAAAACAAATAAATATGACGATTTTCTACAGCAAGAAAAACAAATAAATATGACGATTTTCTACAGCAAGAAAAACAAATAAATATGACGATTTTCTACAGCAAGAAAAACAAATAAATATGACGATTTTCTACAGCAAGAAAAACAAATAAATATGACGATTTTCTACAGCAAGAAAAACAAATAAATATGACGATTTTCTACAGCAAGAAAAACAAATAAATATGACGATTTTCTACAGCAAGAAAAACAAATAAATATGACGATTTTCTACAGCAAGAAAAACAAATAAATATGACGATTTTCTACAGCAAGAAAAACAAATAAATATGACGATTTTCTACAGCAAGAAAAACAAATAAATATGACGATTTTCTACAGCAAGAAAAACAAATAAATATGACGATTTTCTACAGCAAGAAAAACAAATAAATATGACGATTTTCTACAGCAAGAAAAACAAATAAATATGACGATTTTCTACAGCAAGAAAAACAAATAAATATGACGATTTTCTACAGCAAGAAAAACAAATAAATATGACGATTTTCTACAGCAAGAAAAACAAATAAATATGACGATTTTCTACAGCAAGAAAAACAAATAAATATGACGATTTTCTACAGCAAGAAAAACAAATAAATATGACGATTTTCTACAGCAAGAAAAACAAATAAATATGACGATTTTCTACAGCAAGAAAAACAAATAAATATGACGATTTTCTACACAAGAAAAACAAATAAATATGACGATTTTCTACAGCAAGAAAAACAAATAAATATGACGATTTTCTACAGCAAGAAAAACAAATAAATATGACGATTTTCTACACAAGAAAAACAAATAAATATGACGATTTTCTACAGCAAGAAAAACAAATAAATATGACGATTTTCTACAGCAAGAAAAACAAATAAATATGACGATTTTCTACAGCAAGAAAAACAAATAAATATGACGATTTTCTACAGCAAGAAAAACAAATAAATATGACGATTTTCTACAGCAAGAAAAACAAATAAATATGACGATTTTCTACAGCAAGAAAAACAAATAAATATGACGATTTTCTACAGCAAGAAAAACAAATAAATATGACGATTTTCTACATCAAGAAAAACAAATAAATATGACGATTTTCTACAGCAAGAAAAACAAATAAATATGACGATTTTCTACAGCAAGAAAAACAAATAAATATGACGATTTTCTACAGCAAGAAAAACAAATAAATATGACGATTTTCTACAGCAAGAAAAACAAATAAATATGACGATTTTCTACAGCAAGAAAAACAAATAAATATGACGATTTTCTACAGCAAGAAAAACAAATAAATATGACGATTTTCTACAGCAAGAAAAACAAATAAATATGACGATTTTCTACACAAGAAAAACAAATAAATATGACGATTTTCTACACAAGAAAAACAAATAAATATGACGATTTTCTACAGCAAGAAAAACAAATAAATATGACGATTTTCTACAGCAAGAAAAACAAATAAATATGACGATTTTCTACAGCAAGAAAAACAAATAAATATGACGATTTTCTACAGCAAGAAAAACAAATAAATATGACGATTTTCTACAGCAAGAAAAACAAATAAATATGACGATTTTCTACAGCAAGAAAAACAAATAAATATGACGATTTTCTACAGCAAGAAAAACAAATAAATATGACGATTTTCTACAGCAAGAAAAACAAATAAATATGACGATTTTCTACAGCAAGAAAAACAAATAAATATGACGATTTTCTACAGCAAGAAAAAAAATAAATATGACGATTTTCTACACAAGAAAAACAAATAAATATGACGATTTTCTACAGCAAGAAAAACAAATAAATATGACGATTTTCTACAGCAAGAAAAACAAATAAATATGACGATTTTCTACAGCAAGAAAAACAAATAAATATGACGATTTTCTACAGCAAGAAAAACAAATAAATATGACGATTTTCTACAGCAAGAAAAACAAATAAATATGACGATTTTCTACAGCAAGAAAAACAAATAAATATGACGATTTTCTACAGCAAGAAAAACAAATAAATATGACGATTTTCTACAGCAAGAAAAACAAATAAATATGACGATTTTCTACAGCAAGAAAAACAAATAAATATGACGATTTTCTACAGCAAGAAAAACAAATAAATATGACGATTTTCTACAGCAAGAAAAACAAATAAATATGACGATTTTCTACAGCAAGAAAAACAAATAAATATGACGATTTTCTACAGCAAGAAAAACAAATAAATATGACGATTTTCTACAGCAAGAAAAACAAATAAATATGACGATTTTCTACAGCAAGAAAAACAAATAAATATGACGATTTTCTACAGCAAGAAAAACAAATAAATATGACGATTTTCTACAGCAAGAAAAACAAATAAATATGACGATTTTCTACAGCAAAAAGAGTTTTCAAACAAATAAATATGACGATTTTCTACAGCAAGAAAAACAAATAAATATGACGATTTTCTACAGCAAGAAAAACAAATAAATATGACGATTTTCTACAGCAAGAAAAACAAATAAATATGACGATTTTCTACAGCAAGAAAAACAAATAAATATGACGATTTTCTACAGCAAGAAAAACAAATAAATATGACGATTTTCTACAGCAAGAAAAACAAATAAATATGACGATTTTCTACAGCAAGAAAAACAAATAAATATGACGATTTTCTACAGCAAGAAAAACAAATAAATATGACGATTTTCTACATGCTTTTCAGAAAAAACAAATAAATATGACGATTTTCTACAGCAAGAAAAACAAATAAATATGACGATTTTCTACAGCAAGAAACAAATAAATATGACGATTTTCTCAGCAGAAAACAAATAAATATGACGATTTTCTACAGCAAGAAAAACAAATAAATATGACGATTTTCTACAGCAAGAAAAACAAATAAATATGACGATTTTCTACAGCAAGAAAAACAAATAAATATGACGATTTTCTACAGCAAGAAAAACAAATAAATATGACGATTTTCTACAGCAAGAAAAACAAATAAATATGACGATTTTCTACAGCAAGAAAAACAAATAAATATGACGATTTTCTACAGCAAGAAAAACAAATAAATATGACGATTTTCTACAGCAAGAAAAACAAATAAATATGACGATTTTCTACAGCAAGAAAAACAAATAAATATGACGATTTTCTACAGCAAGAAAAACAAATAAATATGACGATTTTCTACAGCAAGAAAAACAAATAAATATGACGATTTTCTACAGCAAGAAAAACAAATAAATATGACGATTTTCTACAGCAAGAAAAACAAATAAATATGACGATTTTCTACAGCAAGAAAAACAAATAAATATGACGATTTTCTACAGCAAGAAAAACAAATAAATATGACGATTTTCTACAGCAAGAAAAACAAATAAATATGACGATTTTCTACAGCAAGAAAAACAAATAAATATGACGATTTTCTACACAAGAAAACAAATAAATATGACGATTTTCTACACAAGAAAAACAAATAAATATGACGATTTTCTACAGCAAGAAAAACAAATAAATATGACGATTTTCTACACAAGAAAAACAAATAAATATGACGATTTTCTACAGCAAGAAAAACAAATAAATATGACGATTTTCTACAGCAAGAAAAACAAATAAATATGACGATTTTCTACAGCAAGAAAAACAAATAAATATGACGATTTTCTACAGCAAGAAAAACAAATAAATATGACGATTTTCTACAGCAAGAAAAACAAATAAATATGACGATTTTCTACAGCAAGAAAAACAAATAAATATGACGATTTTCTACAGCAAGAAAAACAAATAAATATGACGATTTTCTACAGCAAGAAAAACAAATAAATATGACGATTTTCTACAGCAAGAAAAACAAATAAATATGACGATTTTCTACAGCAAGAAAAACAAATAAATATGACGATTTTCTACAGCAAGAAAAACAAATAAATATGACGATTTTCTACAGCAAGAAAAACAAATAAATATGACGATTTTCTACAGCAAGAAAAACAAATAAATATGACGATTTTCTACAGCAAGAAAAACAAATAAATATGACGATTTTCTACAGCAAGAAAAACAAATAAATATGACGATTTTCTACAGCAAGAAAAACAAATAAATATGACGATTTTCTACAGCAAGAAAAACAAATAAATATGACGATTTTCTACAGCAAGAAAAACAAATAAATATGACGATTTTCTACAGCAAGAAAAACAAATAAATATGACGATTTTCTACAGCAAGAAAAACAAATAAATATGACGATTTTCTACAGCAAGAAAAACAAATAAATATGACGATTTTCTACAGCAAGAAAAACAAATAAATATGACGATTTTCTACAGCAAGAAAAACAAATAAATATGACGATTTTCTACAGCAAGAAAAACAAATAAATATGACGATTTTCTACAGCAAGAAAAACAAATAAATATGACGATTTTCTACAGCAAGAAAAACAAATAAATATGACGATTTTCTACAGCAAGAAAAACAAATAAATATGACGATTTTCTACAGCAAGAAAAATAAATAAATATGACGATTTTCTACAGCAAGAAAAACAAATAAATATGACGATTTTCTACAGCAAGAAAAACAAATAAATATGACGATTTTCTACAGCAAGAAAAACAAATAAATATGACGATTTTCTACAGCAAGAAAAACAAATAAATATGACGATTTTCTACAGCAAGAAAAACAAATAAATATGACGATTTTCTACAGCAAGAAAAACAAATAAATATGACGATTTTCTACAGCAAGAAAAACAAATAAATATGACGATTTTCTACAGCAAGAAAAACAAATAAATATGACGATTTTCTACAGCAAGAAAAACAAATAAATATGACGATTTTCTACAGCAAGAAAAACAAATAAATATGACGATTTTCTACAGCAAGAAAAACAAATAAATATGACGATTTTCTACAGCAAGAAAAACAAATAAATATGACGATTTTCTACAGCAAGAAAAACAAATAAATATGACGATTTTCTACAGCAAGAAAAACAAATAAATATGACGATTTTCTACAGCAAGAAAAACAAATAAATATGACGATTTTCTACAGCAAGAAAAACAAATAAATATGACGATTTTCTACAGCAAGAAAAACAAATAAATATGACGATTTTCTACAGCAAGAAAAACAAATAAATATGACGATTTTCTACAGCAAGAAAAACAAATAAATATGACGATTTTCTACAGCAAGAAAAACAAATAAATATGACGATTTTCTACAGCAAGAAAAACAAATAAATATGACGATTTTCTACAGCAAGAAAAACAAATAAATATGACGATTTTCTACAGCAAGAAAAACAAATAAATATGACGATTTTCTACAGCAAGAAAAACAAATAAATATGACGATTTTCTACAGCAAGAAAAACAAATAAATATGACGATTTTCTACAGCAAGAAAAACAAATAAATATGACGATTTTCTACAGCAAGAAAAACAAATAAATATGACGATTTTCTACAGCAAGAAAAACAAATAAATATGACGATTTTCTACAGCAAGAAAAACAAATAAATATGACGATTTTCTACAGCAAGAAAAACAAATAAATATGACGATTTTCTACAGCAAGAAAAACAAATAAATATGACGATTTTCTACAGCAAGAAAAACAAATAAATATGACGATTTTCTACAGCAAGAAAAACAAATAAATATGACGATTTTCTACAGCAAGAAAAACAAATAAATATGACGATTTTCTACAGCAAGAAAAACAAATAAATATGACGATTTTCTACAGCAAGAAAAACAAATAAATATGACGATTTTCTACAGCAAGAAAAACAAATAAATATGACGATTTTCTACAGCAAGAAAAACAAATAAATATGACGATTTTCTACAGCAAAAAAAACAAATAAATATGACGATTTTCTACAGCAAGAAAAACAAATAAATATGACGATTTTCTACAGCAAGAAAAACAAATAAATATGACGATTTTCTACAGCAAGAAAAACAAATAAATATGACGATTTTCTACAGCAAGAAAAACAAATAAATATGACGATTTTCTACAGCAAGAAAAACAAATAAATATGACGATTTTCTACAGCAAGAAAAACAAATAAATATGACGATTTTCTACAGCAAGAAAAACAAATAAATATGACGATTTTCTACAGCAAGAAAAACAAATAAATATGACGATTTTCTACAGCAAGAAAAACAAATAAATATGACGATTTTCTACAGCAAGAAAAACAAATAAATATGACGATTTTCTACAGCAAGAAAAACAAATAAATATGACGATTTTCTACAGCAAGAAAAACAAATAAATATGACGATTTTCTACAGCAAGAAAAACAAATAAATATGACGATTTTCTACAGCAAGAAAAACAAATAAATATGACGATTTTCTACAGCAAGAAAAACAAATAAATATGACGATTTTCTACAGCAAGAAAAACAAATAAATATGACGATTTTCTACAGCAAGAAAAACAAATAAATATGACGATTTTCTACAGCAAGAAAAACAAATAAATATGACGATTTTCTACAGCAAGAAAAACAAATAAATATGACGATTTTCTACAGCAAGAAAAACAAATAAATATGACGATTTTCTACAGCAAGAAAAACAAATAAATATGACGATTTTCTACAGCAAGAAAAACAAATAAATATGACGATTTTCTACAGCAAGAAAAACAAATAAATATGACGATTTTCTACAGCAAGAAAAACAAATAAATATGACGATTTTCTACAGCAAGAAAAACAAATAAATATGACGATTTTCTACAGCAAGAAAAACAAATAAATATGACGATTTTCTACAGCAAGAAAAACAAATAAATATGACGATTTTCTACAGCAAGAAAAACAAATAAATATGACGATTTTCTACAGCAAGAAAAACAAATAAATATGACGATTTTCTACAGCAAGAAAAACAAATAAATATGACGATTTTCTACAGCAAGAAAAACAAATAAATATGACGATTTTCTACAGCAAGAAAAACAAATAAATATGACGATTTTCTACAGCAAGAAAAACAAATAAATATGACGATTTTCTACAGCAAGAAAAACAAATAAATATGACGATTTTCTACAGCAAGAAAAACAAATAAATATGACGATTTTCTACAGCAAGAAAAACAAATAAATATGACGATTTTCTACAGCAAGAAAAACAAATAAATATGACGATTTTCTACAGCAAGAAAAACAAATAAATATGACGATTTTCTACAGCAAGAAAAACAAATAAATATGACGATTTTCTACAGCAAGAAAAACAAATAAATATGACGATTTTCTACAGCAAGAAAAACAAATAAATATGACGATTTTCTACAGCAAGAAAAACAAATAAATATGACGATTTTCTACAGCAAGAAAAACAAATAAATATGACGATTTTCTACAGCAAGAAAAACAAATAAATATGACGATTTTCTACAGCAAGAAAAACAAATAAATATGACGATTTTCTACAGCAAGAAAAACAAATAAATATGACGATTTTCTACAGCAAGAAAAACAAATAAATATGACGATTTTCTACAGCAAGAAAAACAAATAAATATGACGATTTTCTACAGCAAGAAAAACAAATAAATATGACGATTTTCTACAGCAAGAAAAACAAATAAATATGACGATTTTCTACAGCAAGAAAAACAAATAAATATGACGATTTTCTACAGCAAGAAAAACAAATAAATATGACGATTTTCTACAGCAAGAAAAACAAATAAATATGACGATTTTCTACACAGAGAAAAACAAATAAATATGACGATTTTCTACAGCAAGAAAAACAAATAAATATGACGATTTTCTACAGCAAGAAAAACAAATAAATATGACGATTTTCTACAGCAAGAAAAACAAATAAATATGACGATTTTCTACAGCAAGAAAAACAAATAAATATGACGATTTTCTACAGCAAGAAAAACAAATAAATATGACGATTTTCTACAGCAAGAAAAACAAATAAATATGACGATTTTCTACAGCAAGAAAAACAAATAAATATGACGATTTTCTACAGCAAGAAAAACAAATAAATATGACGATTTTCTACAGCAAGAAAAACAAATAAATATGACGATTTTCTACAGCAAGAAAAACAAATAAATATGACGATTTTCTACAGCAAGAAAAACAAATAAATATGACGATTTTCTACAGCAAGAAAAACAAATAAATATGACGATTTTCTACAGCAAGAAAAACAAATAAATATGACGATTTTCTACAGCAAGAAAAACAAATAAATATGACGATTTTCTACAGCAAGAAAAACAAATAAATATGACGATTTTCTACAGCAAGAAAAACAAATAAATATGACGATTTTCTACAGCAAGAAAAACAAATAAATATGACGATTTTCTACAGCAAGAAAAACAAATAAATATGACGATTTTCTACAGCAAGAAAAACAAATAAATATGACGATTTTCTACAGCAAGAAAAACAAATAAATATGACGATTTTCTACAGCAAGAAAAACAAATAAATATGACGATTTTCTACAGCAAGAAAAACAAATAAATATGACGATTTTCTACAGCAAGAAAAACAAATAAATATGACGATTTTCTACAGCAAGAAAAACAAATAAATATGACGATTTTCTACAGCAAGAAAAACAAATAAATATGACGATTTTCTACAGCAAGAAAAACAAATAAATATGACGATTTTCTACAGCAAGAAAAACAAATAAATATGACGATTTTCTACAGCAAGAAAAACAAATAAATATGACGATTTTCTACAGCAAGAAAAACAAATAAATATGACGATTTTCTACAGCAAGAAAAACAAATAAATATGACGATTTTCTACAGCAAGAAAAACAAATAAATATGACATGATTTTCTACAGCAAGAAAAACAAATAAATATGACGATTTTCTACAGCAAGAAAAACAAATAAATATGACGATTTTCTACAGCAAGAAAAACAAATAAATATGACGATTTTCTACAGCAAGAAAAACAAATAAATATGACGATTTTCTACAGCAAGAAAAACAAATAAATATGACGATTTTCTACAGCAAGAAAAACAAATAAATATGACGATTTTCTACAGCAAGAAAAACAAATAAATATGACGATTTTCTACAGCAAGAAAAACAAATAAATATGACGATTTTCTACAGCAAGAAAAACAAATAAATATGACGATTTTCTACAGCAAGAAAAACAAATAAATATGACGATTTTCTACAGCAAGAAAAACAAATAAATATGACGATTTTCTACAGCAAGAAAAACAAATAAATATGACGATTTTCTACAGCAAGAAAAACAAATAAATATGACGATTTTCTACAGCAAGAAAAACAAATAAATATGACGATTTTCTACAGCAAGAAAAACAAATAAATATGACGATTTTCTACAGCAAGAAAAACAAATAAATATGACGATTTTCTACAGCAAGAAAAACAAATAAATATGACGATTTTCTACAGCAAGAAAAACAAATAAATATGACGATTTTCTACAGCAAGAAAAACAAATAAATATGACGATTTTCTACAGCAAGAAAAACAAATAAATATGACGATTTTCTACAGCAAGAAAAACAAATAAATATGACGATTTTCTACAGCAAGAAAAACAAATAAATATGACGATTTTCTACAGCAAGAAAAACAAATAAATATGACGATTTTCTACAGCAAGAAAAACAAATAAATATGACGATTTTCTACAGCAAGAAAAACAAATAAATATGACGATTTTCTACAGCAAGAAAAACAAATAAATATGACGATTTTCTACAGCAAGAAAAACAAATAAATATGACGATTTTCTACAGCAAGAAAAACAAATAAATATGACGATTTTCTACAGCAAGAAAAACAAATAAATATGACGATTTTCTACAGCAAGAAAAACAAATAAATATGACGATTTTCTACAGCAAGAAAAACAAATAAATATGACGATTTTCTACAGCAAGAAAAACAAATAAATATGACGATTTTCTACAGCAAGAAAAACAAATAAATATGACGATTTTCTACAGCAAGAAAAACAAATAAATATGACGATTTTCTACAGCAAGAAAAACAAATAAATATGACGATTTTCTACAGCAAGAAAAACAAATAAATATGACGATTTTCTACAGCAAGAAAAACAAATAAATATGACGATTTTCTACAGCAAGAAAAACAAATAAATATGACGATTTTCTACAGCAAGAAAAACAAATAAATATGACGATTTTCTACAGCAAGAAAAACAAATAAATATGACGATTTTCTACAGCAAGAAAAACAAATAAATATGGTTTAGATCGATTTTCTACAGCAAGAAAAACAAATAAATATGACGATTTTCTACAGCAAGAAAAACAAATAAATATGACGATTTTCTACAGCAAGAAAAACAAATACAAATGCATTTAAAAATTATATTTCAATTCTTTATTTCACTGTCTTTGAAAAGATAAAACAATCATTAAGGACAGAAAGGCGTTTACTTAAAAAAATAATAATGGTTAACAATAGAATCTATTATAGTTCTACTCAGTTGCAAAAATATTTTCTACTCATTTGATGCCCTTATCAACGGCACAAAGACAATGGTCTTCAAGTACCAGTAAAAGATCTTATTATATCAACACACAAGATGACCATTTTAAGTGAAGCAACTCTTGTTTCAACAATAATTATTTATAATACAATTACAAATGAAATAATATATATAATAACAATTAGCAGGAGCTAAAGAAAGCAAGTTTATCTGGTGTATCTGAAAAAAGTATCAGTGGTTACTTATCTGTAATTGAAATAAGATCATAGATCGAAATGACATTCTTCACGCACTGAGTCTTTCCGAACAGAGGAGCTTCATGGCTGTGAATCCCATTCGCTGACCAGATTGAGAGAGATGGACGTCAATATTGGAGTATCCCGAAAAGAACGACATACTAAATATGCAAAGAGATTGATTAATCAACATCGAACTGGCCTTGTTGGGCTGCTGGACGCTGCTAGATTTGTTAAGGCAGAGATCGGAGCTCCTATGGACATGTCCGGAGTGCTATGATGATAATCCTCATATAAATGATAACTGAATTGAAATAAGAAGACAATGGATACAGCTCGACGTACTGTACAGTGTAACAACTTGAGCCATCATATATTATTTAAAAAACAGTCCGCCAGAGAACTAACTACAACGAGCTTTGAAGTGAAGATGGGAAGATCAAACAGATGGTATTTCAAGCCTACTGTGCCCAGTAATGGGTCGGACCACGAGTCATTCAAAACCACCTTTGGAAAAAAAAACCCAGAAAATGTTGCAAAAAAATTGTCCGGTAGCCGTTTCTCATCTTAAGGTAAGAAGTGCCTGTCACTTCACATTTCTAGTCTATATTGTGCAAGAAGTAAGAGGGCCAATTCCTTTTCTCATGTGTGGAACATCAGGTATGGAATTGAAGCTACAACTCTCTTGTGTCAGAGTCGATAAGCGAACGTCTGTGCATTACTCCAGTGGTTCCCATACTGTTTCATTCCGCGGCGCCCTTGCTGTATCCATATTTTCCTTAGGCGCCCTTTGTCAGATTCTAACAAGTACAGTTTGCAAAACAACAATTTTTGTTTAGAGGTAAGTAAAAATAAATAAAACGCATTTTAGATCACATAAAAATGTAACTGAACAAATGCAACTCATTATAATAATTAGTAGGATACATGATAATGTTGATCGTCTGACATTTTCTCAAATTGTGGAATTAATCTTGACACAGCCACCCTTATTTACTTCTTGACATCGATTTGCGAGCGAAACTTAGATTTTGTCACAGCAATTGCAACAAAACTCAGCTTCAGCACAACAATTGCAACAAAACTCAGCTTCAGCACAACAATTGCAACAAAACTCAGCTTCAGCACAACAATTGCAACAAAACTCAGCTTCAGCACAACAATTGCAACAAAACCCAGCTTCAGCACAGCAATTGCAACAAAACCCAGCTTCAGCACAAATTGCAACAAACCCAGCTTCAGCACAAACAAGAAGCCACAAATGAAAAAAACAATTCTCTTAGCTTTAGCACTTAGGAGTGGTTAATCTTCTCGCACTGACATCCAAAATTCGTTAACTAACAATCTGCTAACTTTCGTTTCCAACGTATTGTCACAAGATAACTCAATCAGGTTATCTTCGTCTGCAGCTGTAAATCCAGATGGAGCAGTGGCACTAATGGGAGCTTGAACCCCATGCAAATGTATCGACATTATTATTTTGAAAATATTTATCAAATCAGGTGATAAGCTGTCTTCATCCCTTAGTCTTCATTCATTTCTCTTTTCCACAGCTGTAGTTTTTTATTTAAAAACTGAAATTTTCTAAATCAACTTTAAAAAGTGCATGTTGTTTCCCTGCATGGAGAGATTCAGAGCATTCAGCTTTTTCACTAAGTGTCACATAAATATGCTAGTTTACAGTAATAACAAAAAATGTTTATTCACAAAATGTTTGATATACATGTGTTCCTTCTCTTCAATAACAGCGATGTTGATATGGTATACATGAAGAAGTTCAGTAGTACGCTTGCCTAGATTTTCTATATATTACGGATTTCAGTGTTTAACATGCAATTCAGTGTAAGTAAAAATCGGGAATCTCGTGAAATTAATCAGTTCACAAAGTATCCCAACGAATGTCATTGGCGTAAGCACACACTATTATTTTCATTGATAGAAGTGGAAGGTATCATTTGTTCACTATGTCACATTTAAAAAAAATATAATATGTAATAGGGATACGCCTTTGTAAACATTCGCCACCATTTCGGGTATTACTGTCAATTCTAAACATTGATGATCATATTGTTGTGCTTATGCAAAATTATATAACAAAAACGTTTTTGCATCAACTAAGCTACCTACAAGTTAGTTAAACATGAATTCGTAAGGTCGTGAGGTATATAAGACTGCAAGCAAAAAATTACTATTCTGCAACAGGTAGATTAGAACGAACTATAGTATATATATATATATATATATATATACATAGCTGCATAGTAGCTGACAATTTGTCCAATGCGATAACATATTTGATTTCTATATATCGATTATAAATAGCACATAAAAAGTCATCTGTAGTAATCGTTACAAGAGTAGTTTAATATGACGCTAAGGTGAAATAAACATTTTGTTTTGAACAAAAGAGTCTTTTAGTGCACATGTTGTTGATAATTATGCTAAGCAGTAGTTGAGTCCGTAATTTCAATAATATTTTGCTCACAAGCAACTTCTAAATATTTTGATTTCAAGTTATATTGTGAAGTGCAATTTACTTGCTCTAACCAGAGCCAACTATAAACTTATGGGCCTGCTGACTCAGGTAAGAATTATGGGAAATCAGACCCCAACTACACCACGTGATCTCGCACTCCAGTATTGTTGTATATAGACGAATTCATTTTAAAATCAACATAAAATGCTAAATCGAAGTTATATTATGCAATAAGTTAAGTTTAACAATAAGGAATTTAAATATTGTGAATATTTTTCATCAAAATAATTAACCATAGACTCACAGAATTGAGTAAAATTGCAAAAAAACTTGCGTGTTCTATCAAACATATATATTTTTCAGCCCCCAATTTAAACTAGGTCAGGGATTTTCCCGTCGGTTGTCAGGCCCAGTTAGAGTTGGCTGTGATCTAACAGTGTATGAGGGAGTTAGCTACAGTTATGATGTTTCAATTGAGCGACACAGTAGCATAGTTGTTAGTGAACTCCTTTCTTAAGCTAGGGGTCCGGGTTCAATTTCACAGAGGACGTGGAATTTTTTCCCGACCCTAACGGCTCTTAGGTCGACCAAGCCTCAATTAGGTACCAGGAAAAGCACTGGGAAGTAAAGGCGGCCGGCGTGATTTTGACCATATCACCTATCGTGTGTCGACGGTCAATGAAAAATACGAGTCTAACACCTTGTTACTCTTTATATCCCGTGAAATAACAAGTGTTCCTTTTTTTAATGATGTTTCACTGCTAAAGCTTCATTGAATAACGGAGAGTTGACCGACGATGTAACTACACAAAAAAAAACAGCAAGTATTAATAATGAGCTATTACTAAATTAGCTATAATATTAATAATAAGCTATTAATAAATAAGCTAAAGTACTTTGTTTCCAGCTATTAGCAGTAAGTAGTTTGAGTTTAAATAAAGAGCAGAATAGGGCAGGCGAAAGCAGCGTTCCAGAAAATGAGAAGAATTATATGCTGCATGCCATTGTCAATTGAAACCAGAATGAGTTATACAGTGCCACCTAGAACCTATACTGACATACAGATGCGAGTCATGGACAATAAACAAACAGATCGAAAACTCTCTGAGGGCCACAGAGATGTGGTTTTATAGAAGAATAGTGAGAATCCCATGGACTGATAAAATGACTAATGTGAAGGTGTTGAATGAGGTCAAGGCACAGAGAAAGTTTATCATCAATATAAGAAATAGTCAGTTCTCATGTTCGGTCATGTGATGAGAAAGGGAGGTTTAGAAAACATTGTAACAACTGGTAAAATCGAGGGGAAACGAGACAGCAGAAGGTACAGAGAGAAATTTTTCTGGACAGCCTGACTGCATGGCACGGAAAAGTGTCAACATTTGAGATGATAGCAAACAACAGAGGCAGAGATTTGTGGAGATCCATAATCGTCTACGCCAGCCGGCACGGCACCTGATGATGATGTTTAGTTTGATTGATTAGTAAAAGTCAAAAGAAATCAAATCTAGAACTAAAATTCGTTGGTTTAACTCCAACGTTAAAGCAGTTCTACTCTGTGAGCTAGAAACATGGATAACAAGTCAAGAAATGACTAATAAAAATCAGACCTCCATCAACATGTGTATGTGCAGTATAGAGGGACTGAGATAGTACGAATATAATAGGGGCACACATGAGTATCTTATGGAGAGAACGAGAACATTTCAGTTAGCCAAAAGGTAAAAAGCTAAGACGCTAGCGCTGGATAGGACACACTGAGAAAACTGGAGGGAAATATAAGCAAGTCTCTTTCCTGGAACCCTCAAGGCAGACGATAGAGACGGACGTCTAAAAATACATGATGGAAGAGATTTAGAGGCAGATAATAATGATATAGAAGAAGAAGAAAGAAGAAGAAGAATAATGATATAAGATTGATTGATAGAACCATCATCATTACACTTCAGTGAGTAACCATGTGTCCTCCGATCTCTTTCTTACAACAGGAATATCACAGCAGCATTGCACAAACTCTGTAGCATCGGCGAGGGTCCCCGATGTAATTTTGAAGATATTTTGTAAGAATTTTTTTAAATATCATTTTTTAACGAATTTGTCCGGGCAGCGGCTTTCCAGCCTGCTCTTTCCGATTTTGAACTGTCAAGGGTTCTTTTCTTCTTCTTCTTTTGTCGTCACATTATACCGGGTTGTTGCACAGTGTCGTGGTTTTCTGTTTTTGTCTTGCGCTGTTCTGGTGGCTTGTGTGATTGTTATTTTTGCTCTTTCACAGTATTCTGCTACGACATCTAACCATCTTTTCCGTGGTCTTCCTCTTGCCTTCTTTCCCGATGTTTTGTTGTAGAAGATTCTGTATACTGTGGAGTTTGGATGCATTCTTATTTAGTGGCCAAGCCACTTCATTCTTTGTTTCTATATGTAATTCAATCACGGTTTTGTGCCAACTTTCTTTCTTATGCTGATGTTAGTGATTCTGTCTTTCTTGTGTTGTTGGTAACTTTTCGCAGGCATCACATTTCACATGTAGCTATTTTTTGTAACTGCACTTTGCTCATTGTCCATGTTTGGCTCTGGTAACACAAAGTAGGTATACAAATTTTGTTGATCCTCTGTTGCTTAGCTGCCCGTGAAATTTTTGGGTGCCTTAACAATGGGGCTAGCTGGTAGGTTACAGCATTTGCTTTTTGCGCTCTATCCTCTATCTCTCTATCTAGTCTTCCGTCTTCTGTGAATATGCTTCCTGAGTATTTGAATTCTTTCACTTGGTTTATTTTATTTTAGTGCCAATGACATGGATGTCTAGATTATTATGTTTTCTTCCCATATTCATTATTTCTGTTTTAGTGTTGTTGATTTTCATGTCATGATTTACACAATTTTTGTTCAAGGTGTCAATATGATGTTGTAGATCTTGTTCATTTTAATGTATCAGGCACTGATCATCTGCAAAAACAGTTCATTTATTTCATCATTATCTGAATTTGGCTCTTGAGTTATTTTATCCATATATGCAATAAAGAGTAGTGGTGAGAGGACACAACCTTGTCTAATACCTGATGTAATGGAGAACAAGTCGGTCATTCCTTCTGTTGTTCTTACTGTACTCTGGCTATCTTGATATAAGGCCATGATATTACCTAATAGTTGTCCCTGGACGCTATATTCTTCAAAGATCTTCCATAGTTTGCACCTGTTTACTCTATCAAATGCCTTTTCTTGGTCTATAAATATAAGTTGTTTACTTTGATTGTATTCAATTGCTTGTTCGCAGATCTGTCTTAGTGTAAATATTGCGTCTGTGCAGCTCTTACCCTCCTAAACCCAAACTGGCTATTGCTTAACTGGGGCTCTAATATATGTCTTGCTCTTCGCTCCAGTATTTTTGCAAACATTTGTCCTATATGGCTCAAAAGAGAGGTACCCTGTATGTTTCACACTCTCTTTTGTCTCCTTTGTTCTTCCATATTGGGACTATAATAGCTCTCTGTCAGTCATATGGAGCCTCTTGTGCCTCCCAAGCTATGTTAAAAATTCTGGTCAGCCATGTTATTGCTGTTGTTTTACACGCAAGTGACATTTACGTGCTAAAATTAAACACGGAACCTACGTTTTATCGTGCTTCTTCGATAGGGCTTAGAACTCGATCTCATCTACACTGAAATCCTACACTGAAATCCTACACTGAAATCAAGAATCTGTGGACAAATATCCAGATGGCTCCACTCCACGCAATGATATACGAAAGAGATGGATGTGGCTGTAGAGATGGGTGTGGCTGCAGAGATGGTGTGGCTGCAGAGATGGGTGTGGCAGAGATGGGTGGCAGAGATGGGTGTGGCTGCAGAGATGGGTGTGGCTGCAGAGATGGGTGTGGCAGCAGAGATGGGTGATACCTATAGATATGAAGACTTGATATGAATTGCTTGAGGATCTATGTCAAAGCTGGGGTTAAAGTACACAATACATAGAGAGAATGAGAGAGATAGAGACAGAGAGAGAGGAGTGAGAGAAAAAGAGAGGGAGTTTGATGAAATAAAATCATTGAGGGAAAAATAATAGTAGAATATATGCAGAAAGTTGCAGAAAGTATTAATGTTTACTGTAATTGTTTATAACTTCTGCAGACTTACTATGTTGTGTCTGTTACATTATATCTGTACAAGTGTATCTGTTACTCTGTTATTTTCATTCTCACCATAGTGTATCTGTTACTTGTTATATCTCTACCATAGTGTATCTGTTACTTGTTATATTCTACTAGTGTATTTCTTTAATCTCTACATAGTGTATCTGTTACTGTTATATCTCACCATAGTGTATTGTTACTTGTTAATCTCACCATAGTGTATCTGTTACCGTTATATCTCTACCATAGTGTATCTGTTACTGTTATATCTCTACCATAGTGTATCTTTACTCTTAATCTCACCATAGTGTATCTGTTACTTGTTATATCTCTACCATAGTGTATCTGTTACTTGTTATATCTCTACCATAGTGTATCTGTTACTTGTTATATCTCTACCATAGTGTGTCTGTTACTTTTATCTCTACAAGTGTATCTGTTACTGTTATATCTCTACCATAGTGTTCTGTTACTGTTATATCTCTACCATAGTGTATCTGTTACTCGTTATATCTCTACCATAGTGTATCTGTTACTCGTTATATCTCTACCATAGTGTATCTGTTACTCGTTATATCTCTACCATAGTGTATCTGTTACTCGTTATATCTCTACCATAGTGTATCTGTTACTCGTTATATCTCTACCATAGTGTATCTGTTACTTGTTATATCTCTACCATAGTGTATCTGTTACTCGTTATATCTCTACCATAGTGTATCTGTTACTTGTTATATCTCTACCATAGTGTATCTGTTACTCGTTACATTCTACCATAGTGTATCTGTTACTCGTTATATCTCTACCATAGTGTATCTGTTACTTGTTATATCTCTACCATAGTGTATCTGTTACTCGTTATATCTCTACCATAGTGTATCTGTTACTTGTTATATCTCTACCATAGTGTATCTGTTACTCGTTATATCTCTACCATAGTGTATCTGTTACTCGTTATATCTCTACCATAGTGTATCTGTTACTCGTTATATCTCTACCATAGTGTATCTGTTACTTGTTATATCTCTACCATAGTGTACTCGTTACTTGTTATATCTCTACCATAGTGTATCTGTTACTTGTTATATCTCTACCATAGTGTATCTGTTACTTGTTATATCTCTACCATAGTGTATCTGTTACTCGTTATATCTCTACCATAGTGTATCTGTTACTTGTTATATTCTACCATAGTGTATCTGTTACTCGTTACATCTCTACATAGTGTATCTGTTACTCGTTATATCTCTACCATAGTGTATACGTCTTATACTGTATGTCAGATGTTGCATAAGTCACTTGTATATGCCTTATGTTGTATGTCACATGTTGTATCTCTCATATGTTACACTCAAACATGATCGATTTGTCTACTATTTTTGTCAAAGTAGTATTTGTCGGTCTTATGCAAACAATAATTCGCTGTTATATATAATAACTTTTAACTCTCTCTCTCTCTCTCGATCTCCGCTTAGGTTGATGTACCAGATTTTCTCATGAAATTCTGCTGTTGTTTTTATTAAGCTCGTTATTAAGCTTCTCACTAAGCTGGTTATTTTCGGGTCAGGTTTCGTTTCGAAGGCCGGCTAGCAACTGGCAGTCTTGCAGTATGTGCTCTACCGTTATGTCCGCCTTTTCACAGTGGCACAGGCTAGATGTGTCAATTTACAATTTGTTGAACATGTGGCCCGAAGTCTGTTATGACCGGTACGGAACGAATATAGCAACTTGTTCGCTACAGGATAGACCATAGTACCCATCTCTGACGCTGTGTTGAGGGTGTTCTTATATAGACCATAGTACCCATCTCTGACGCTGTGTTGAGGGTGTTCTTATATAGAACATAGTACCCATCTCTGACGCTGTGTTGAGGGTGTTCTTATATAGACCATAGTACCCATCTCTGACGCTGTGTTGAGGGTGTTCTTATATAGAACATAGTACCCATCTCTGACGCTGTGTTGAGGGTGTTCTTATATAGACCATAGTACCCATCTCTGACGTGTGTTGAGGGTGTCTTTATAGACCATAGTACCCATCTCTGATCGTGTGTTGGGGTGGTCTTATGCCATAGTACCATTCTGACGCTGTGTTGTCGGGTCTTATATAGAACATAGTGATCCATCTCTGACGCTGTGTAGGGTGTTTTTATGACCTAGTACCATCTCTGAGCTGTGTTGAGGGTGGTCTTATATAGAACATAGTACCCATCTCTGACGCTGTGTTGAGGGTGTTCTTATATAGACTATAGTACCCATCTTTGACGCTGTGTTGAGGGTGTTCTTATATAGAACATAGCACCCATCTCTGACGCTGTGTTGAGGGTGTTCTTATATAGAACATAGTACCCATCTCTGACGATGTGTTGAGGGTGTTCTTTCGACCACTTTTCTCTATACCGCCATCCGATGGGTGTTTTGGCCTCCTCGTAGATGATCTCGTGATCGGTTTGCGGCAGTCGCCTACCTGCCTTTGCTAGCCTGTCTGCTTCTTAGTTTCCGCTTATATTGTAGTGTGATGGGATCCACTGTATGACTGTGCGTTTAAGTGAGTTTGCTAGTACACCGAGGATCGCTTTTAGCTCATTGAGCTCTGTTCTGGCTGAGTTATTTAGTGTCGTGATGACGGACAGAGCATCGGTGAATATCACTGCTTTATTGCATGAGGCGCTGCTCCTCTCTAGGATCATTTCGGCGGCGGTTCTTAGTGCCTCTGCCCGGTGTTTGTTTGAATACTTACCTGTGGCAATCACCTTCGTGATTTTCACTTTCTTTGAGAGTTTAAGCACTATTCCTCCTCCACCATCGCTAATCGCGTTCTTTGCCGACTCATTGGTGTACACGTGTGACCACGCACTCTCTGGGTACTCTGTCGCTATGAATTCTTCGGTAACCGCTCTTCTTTCGTAGTTCTTTTTTTGTATGCCTGGGACTGATTCTCTTAATTCTGTCATCGTGATCTCCCACGGTGGGCTGTAATCGGTTGCCGGTATGAGTTTAGCCTTGCAGTTTGCTAGGACCGGGTGGTCTTGGATCAGTGATTTTGCGAAGCTGGTTCTCTTAAGCCTGCCCCTTCCTAATCCGTTCATTCTGAGCTTTGTAACCTATAACACTAACAGCTTCAACCACCAATCCTGTTTCTGGCATGTCTTAGTGAAAGCATATCAGTGATTAGATTAATATATTCGAAACAAATGTATACCACATATCTTTGCTGAACTGGTTGGGAATAACTTTCATGTGTCAAATTTATGTGTACAAAAAATTGAAAACAGTGTTAGTAGAAAAATCTTTAAACACCACGTGTTTCACGTACGAAATATGATTTGCAGATTAGACATGTGGTAATCATGTTCTGATGCAGAAGCAGATGCGATGAGATCACTCCGAAAGCTTAATAAACAGAAGAGACCATATAAGAAATGAGATGATTGAGGAAAGCAGTAAATAAAACAAGAAGAGACCATATAAGAAATGAGAAAATTAGAAGAACAGTTGGAACAACACCTGCTATTAGATTTATTGAAAAACAGAGACTCAAATGGTTTGGCCACTTGGTCAGAATGAACCCGAATACACCAGTTGCAAGAGCGTACAACCTGAAAATGGAATCATCAAGAGGAAGGGGCAGACCAAGAAAAAGATGGGTTGATGGAGTTACAGACATCTTAAACTCCACAATACCACAACATTTCAAGCGACCGAGAAACTCGCATTATCTCGGAAACCGATCATCAGTTAAACCTGCTACGTCTAGCGGCAAAAAAGCAGAGAAGGACAAAATAAAAAGAAAGAAGATGAAAGGACTTTGGCGAAAGTTCTGTTTTTACTTCGTCCTTAGATGCTTCCCTTTACTTGACTTATTCCTCTCCGCTCCTCGTGGAGCATATGACCTCAACAGTTGTTCGTCACTCTTCTCAGTCTCTGGCTGTTTTCTTTACGGTCTTGAGCAGTTTTCAGTTCCTCAATAAGTCTTCGTCTCCAGGTCTGTTCAAGGCGTCTTCTCTTACGTTTTATTTGCAGGTTCCACTGAAGTGCTTGTCTAGTGACACTCAACTGTGTCTTCCGTAGGGTAGGCCCGACCAGTACGATATTTAGTGCGATAATATTATTACAGATTTGCTTGCACTATTAACATTATTACTATAACTAGTTGGTATGATATAAACAAATTACTATAACTATTCACTAGCTGCTATGATACAACACAAATCAAAGCTGAATTAATCTGTTGAACTCAAATAGGTTTTCAGACCACCCAGTA